>CM076574.1:748308871-748913871 GCA_034641835.2 Pinus albicaulis | reverse complement strand
ATAGCCAGGGAGAGGACCAAGGACCCCCAGGGAGTGCAGGTAAGAAAATATGAAGGAAAAATCTTCTTAGACCATTCAAATGATAGTGGAAACACTGGTGAACTCTAGAAAGGTAGTTCCATTTTTAGTTGTCTTCCATCATCTCAAAAAATCATCCAAATGATTATCACATCCTAGAATATTAGAGGCCTCAATAGAAAAGGGAAACAATGCTATCTGAAAGAGAATTTCAGGAAATAAAAGTCCAACATCATGATTATCAAAAAAATGAAGATCTCGGAAGAAAAAAACAAGGATATTTGAAAAAATTTAAGCAACAATATGATGTAATAGCACAAGACACCATAGGAAGTGTTGGAGGCCTAGCTATCCTTTGGAACTTGATGGAAATTTTTTCAAGGACTGGGTAAGCTGACAAAGAATATTCGCGGATTTTTTTTACCACGTTTGCTCGAGAGACTGGGCAGCTTTAAGAAGATTTTATGAGCCTCATAATCTAGGAGAAAAGGGGAATTTCCTTCAAAACATCGCAAGCTTGAGAAGGGACTACCCAGATGACCTATGGATAGTTGGGGGTCACTTCAATATGCTAATGTCCCTTGAGGAAAATAAAGGATGAATTCATTGCCAAGATGCATATTGGAGATATTTAGAGATATAATATATAATCTACACCTGGTGGACTTGCAAACCAATAATGGAACTCACACCTTCACTAACCGTCAAGCAGGCCAACATCAGATTGCATATTGACTAGATCGATTCCTAGCTTTAGAGCATGGCATCACTCATGAGGTATTATTGGATCCATCCATCCTCCTATGCATGGGATCTGATCACGAAATAATTTTATTGGAGATTGAATTAAAAATTGGCCTAAAAAATTGACCAATATTATTCAAGGCCTTCAGGCTTTGGGACCCCAAGATACTGGAAAAAATAGAGGTGTGGTGGAAGGACAATGATGTAGTAGGCAGAAATCACATGCACGCATTCTAGCTAAAGCTCAAGGATTTCAAGCATAGTAATAAGAACTGGAATCACAAATAATTCAATCATATTATGAAAGATCAACAAATAGTAAAGAAGATAGACAAAATCCAACAAAGGATCATAAATGCATGATAGGAAGAGCACCTAATGGAAGAAGAGGGGAGGCTTATTAATCAACTATAATAACATTAGAAATAGGAGGAGATAATATAGAAGCAGAAATATAGAGTTGACTTGCTACAGGAGGGGGAAAGAAACACCTCCTTCTTCCATAAAGAAATTTTACAACATCGTCAGCATAATCGGATCTTCTTCTTAAAACATGAGGATGGAGATAGAGTAGTCCAAAATGGGAAAATGGAGGATCTAGTGGTCAACCATTTCCATTTTCTATTGACAGATCATGCTGAGAATCGATCTGAAGAAATTCAAGTAATCACCTAGAACATCTGACATATCATCTCCAAAGATCAAAACTTGGGCCTCATGCGGGTGGCAACACTAGAATAAGTGGAAGAGGTGGTGAAAGGTATGTTGGAGAGCAAGGCCCCTGGTCCGGATGGATTCACAGTGGAATCTTCCAAGTGACTTGGAACTTCATTTGTAAGGATGTGCTGGGAATTGTATTAGAGTTCTGCCACAACCAAAAGGTATGTTTGATCCTTAATGCCTCTTTCACTACTATAATACCCAAATAAAATAAATTTTAGGACCCCTCAGGGTTCATACCGATCTCTTTTTGCAATGTTATTATAAGATCATAGCCACAATCATTGTCAAATTCCTAAAGCCCCTTCCCCACAATATTATTTTTCTAAAAAAATGGGATTTTTTGAGGGCCAAAAAATACCGAATGGCTTTATCACCATCCAAGAGGTAGTCCATCCCCTAAAATAACTCAAAGTCCAAGGGATGATTATTAATCTCGATATTTGAAAAGGGTATGACCGAATTAACTGGAATTTTCTCACCAGCATCATCTAGTCATATTTTTTTTATCAAAGATGGATTAGTTGGATCCCCTGTCTACTCCATCCCCCTCAATGGATCCCCTAATAGAACATTTAATCCTACACATAGGCTACGAAAACGTGACCCTCCGCTATCGTTTCTCTTAATCCTAGCCATTGAAGTCTTGGGAATATTATTGAAAAATGAATCTCAAAATCTCAAAATACGGGGACCTAGACTATGGGGAATGATTTACCCCTCACCCACCAACAGTTTATGGATGATAGTATTCTCTTCTACCATGTGTCACTGCAGGAAGTCATTCACATCAAATAAATCATTCATGCTTTAATGAAAGCCTCTAGGACATTGATAAATAACTACAAATCCTGCATTTTCTTCCTTAACATGGTTAGGAACATCCAAACCTTTTTAGCCAAGGTGTCGGTCGTTGGAATTAGCTCTCTTCCTATTAAATGCTTGGGAATTCCCTTATCGGTAAACTCTCTCGAAGCATCATGCTGGAACTAATTAATGAAAAATATCTAATCCAAGCTTAGCAGATGAACCTTCTGAGCCCTTAAGTTTGTTGGTCACAACATCCTCCTCAAGGGTGTCCTTCAATCCATCCCAATATACCATATCTCAGGCATAGTCTCCTGCAAAACTACTTATATCAAAATGGAGGAGCTTTTAAAAAAATTCCTCCGAGGAGGTGCTCAGCAATTGAAGAAATGGGCTTTGTTCTTGTGGCCCAACCTCATCAGACCCAAGTTGTAAAGGGGACTAGGCCTATGTGACCCTCTCACCCTTAATCAGGTAATGGGGCCAAAAAATGGTGGAGATGGTTACAGGGTGGAGGGGGTTTTTGGGAACAAATATTGATGGATAAATACGGCATGTGATCTAGAAGCTCGCTGCTCATAACAGAGAAATCATACAACAATAGTTCTTTTGGAAGTAGGAAATGGACAAACTTAAAATTTATTTCCATGACAAGAACTGAATGAATAGTTCCTATATGCAATAAACGAGAATTACCATGAAATAAATCAATATTGGAAATATGAGAAAATAAACAACGACTAGAGAGTATGGAAGGACAGGGCATATTAGTCGGATCCACCCAACTCAGATCAATGGAAAAAATTGAGCAAAGAGCTAGTATCCAGGGAGATCACGATTCAGGAAGGCCCGAATATTTTGAGGTGGGGCTATACAATGGAGGATCCTTCACAACATAGGAATCATATAGATTGAAAGTAGGATGGGGACGGGGGAAGCAACGGTAAATTTGGAAGAATACCCATGGAGGAAGGTGGTGGCTGAAAGTGGCCTATTTTCATTGGTTGGTTTACAGGGGAATAATCTCGACATTGAATCAATTAATTAAAATAGCCTTCTACAAACCCTCAGTCTGCATCCTTTATGGATTCCACTCTGAATACTTGAATCTTCTCCTCAACTAATGTCAGTACGCCACCCAAAAATGCAGCCAAGTTGAAGGCCTATTTGGTTGGATGGATTGTGAGCCCAGACTATTCGAGAATCCATCGTAATTTAGAGACGGTGTCTATACTCCAACCTGCTCTTCAACCAATCTTGGGCTCTAGCCTTGGGCTTCACTCTTTGGGCTATCTGGAAGGAGAGAAACCATAACATTTTCACGAATATGAGGCATGATCAAGAGGTACTATGCAAGAGGATGAATAAAAACATATGGGAAACCATCCTGGCATAACAGTGGCACTAGAACACCGGAAATTTTCACCCCACGAGGTGAGGATACTGAAATTATTTCAACAGGAACCGGTCATGATATCTCTAAACTCATGGAAATCGATTCCAAGTAGAAAAATATCGCTTGGGCCTTCAATACGCCTCTTGAAGGTTTTATGAAACTAGAATTTGATGGATCATGGAATGGAAATATGGGCCAGGTAGGATTTGGAGGGCTATTCCTATATTGAAAAGATTTATTCTTCTTCATTTATGTCGAATCTTGTAGCTATACAAGTAAAAAAAAATCTAAATTCACTATATCTCATCAACGGAATATCCTAGCAATCAGGTTGGGTTTCATAAATCTAGTGGTTGAAGAGGACTCATAACTAGTAGCAAACACACTTAAAAGACAAAGTCAAGGGACTAAATGGGACAAGCTCAACTACATCTAGATAACTACTAGAAATGTTCAGGAAATGGCGGAGTTCATCCACAAGTTTCAGTATTTCATCATAATAAATGTTAGGCATGAAGGAAATAGAGTTGCATACTTCCTAGAAAACTAGGTTCTTCCCATACAAATGAAACTTTAGAGACTATGTGGCCTCCATACCTCTAGGATGGATTCTTAGAACATATAAAAGGAATCACGGAGGAGGATAGGGTCAGAAGTGGGGGTAACCCACAAACTTCTAAACTAAACCCCCAATCAGGGTTCGTACTAGGGGGATGACACTACTATAAAAAATTATGAATAAGGTCTCGAATTTTATGCCCATAACCTTCCACGTCCATGGAAAGGCTAGCAGGGCATCCTTGAGCATGAAAATGGTTTCTATGTGTAATGGTGGCATTAATTAGAGCCATTAAAGGCTTGATCAGTTGAAGGAAAGGTGATTTATCTCTGATGGTGAGAGATTGGGAATCTTCGCTCATAGGGAAGGAAGAAGGTTGGCTCGAGTGCTCCCTCAGCGATTCATGGTGGTGATCTGGTATGTTACTAGTCTTACTCTCCTTTTAGCCTTTCTCGCCATGATAGTCTATGCTATAGAAAATTGTGGTCAGTTGGATTGGAGGTTGCAGGAGTATGTGGGTATCAGGTTGGCTCCCTATATGTAGATGTTTCATAGTATGGGAACCTTTGTTAATTGGGCTCATATTACCTCTATTTTTGTTGGTTGTGTCCTATTTTTTCTTGCCCTCGGTGGGATAGGTTATGTTGCATGTATTTTCCTGTGTCAAAACTATGGTTGTCATTGGGATAATCCACTAGGGTGTGGGACTCCCAAGCTGGGGTTGGCTGATTCGGATAGGGAATAAAACCCTCTATCTATGTATATTTCAGGTCTTAACAACTTTAATTCTATTTGTAGTGTGCTATTTTTGCACTGTTTGGGCGACCTTTCCTCTACGAGGTGGTTTATGAATCAGATCAGTCCGCATTGGGGTGGGTCTGTTGTTGGGAATTTTTATGGGATGGTTGAAAGGGTCGGAGTGATGTTGGGCAGGTTTTTCCCCTTTCTTCGTCGGGGACTTTCCTTGGATGTAGTTAGGATGTTTACGAAAATAATATTTCGGGTCCTCCCTAGTTATTTTTGTTGACGTCCTATCAAGGAACCATAGTCAACAACCCTCAGGTTGTGCAACCCTTCATGTGAGGCTCAGCCTGTGTACATACCATGAACAGAACCCTGCCTGTCTCTTGGAATGAAGTTAATTGTTTTTGTGGTGAAAATAATGGCAGACCAACTCAAATTATTGAATTATGGTCCTTTATTGATACTTCGACAACTAATATTGGAAACATATATCTCATGTGCATATAACCTCCATCACAGGCCATCCTATACTAATTTCACCGATCGATAGGAAAGGGTATATGGATCAGTCCAAGAGCCTAGCTACAAGATGTTGAGGTAGGAAAAGCAAAGGGAAAGAGGCTGAGGGTCAACCCAACTCATCCTTGGGAAAGGCGAGAGGAAGGAAACCCACTGTGGGTATCATTTATGATGTCGTGAATTCATACCATGAGAGAATTGTCAAAGAAATCCAAAATTTGATAGATAAATGGAAGAATACTTAAACTGCTATGTTGTTTCAATGGAGACAAAGGCAGAAGAAAGGGGGGCACTCTTTCCCAACCCAAAGAAAACCCCTGGAAAAGTAACACAGTTCAAACAAACTATTTTTTTGTACTGCTACATGAAAGGAATTTTCGGAAAGCCCATGGAACATATATCCATGAGCCTGGGCATGATTTACATGAATTTCCTAATTACAAAAGAAAAATTAATAAGCTCAAGTTATTTCTCTAGAAGAAATATGGGTGCCTCTGACACGTAGAATACCAACTACCATGCATCCTCAATCTGACTGAAATCTCAGGAACTAGTGTTCAAGACAAAAGGATATTAAATAAATAATAAAACACCAATAAAATAAATAGCATAAATATACATAAACCAAACATGGCGGAAAATGCCTCAGCCTATCTGTATTCCTCTCATTGTTATTATTAAAACAATGGTTATGATACATATAAATACAAGAGGATAATGTGTCTCAAGGTAGTGCGTCTATTTTGGACACTTTGGTTGAGGAAAAATCTGAACAACATACTAATCTAGGAGCCTAACTACCTGGAGAGAATATCTCAACCAACTAGGCCTAAACTGAGTCCTAATTGAGAGGAATAAACTCAATGTATAAAACTAGGAATAAAATCCTAATTTTCATGATTTATTAATTTAATTATTGTTTTGAATTTTTTTTCTAACATGAGAGTGAGGCTAAAATTCCCCCCCTCAATGATAATTCCAAAGTAATAACTTGGAACCATATCCAAGTCCTCATGCTGAAACTGTTGAATTGATCCTCAAAGAAAAACACTGCAGAAAAAACTATGAAAGTTGGATGCCAAAAAAACTTCAATCTGAAGAGAACATGAGTCAACTGCAAGATTGATTCATCATTGAATTTTGCTTGACAACCCTGTCATGTGGCAAGCGGAAAAAGGATAAATCTATCCTTTGCTTGAAATCAAGATCATTTTTCCACATGATTATTTAAACCATTTTCACTCGTCATTTTATAAAATCATAATATGATGGTAGATCCATCCTTTACATGGGCTTCCTAGTTAGATCCTCGCTATCGTATGTTCCCCATGTTGCAAAAATTGTGTAGGCTCAAGAGTCCTCTTTAGTCCCACCATGACCTATGCGATGAAGCTTCATTCTTCTTTTTATTCGCTATATTTCTGGATTTATACCCTAAAGGATTCTTATTTTTTAGTTCTTCTGCTGCATTTCATGTTGACTATTTTTATCTCTTGGCCTTAATCCAACTTCACTTGGACTTGTTTATAAGATACTTTTTGACCATGTCTTTCTGCAAAATCAACCTTGTAATCACTTCGCATCTGCAACTTGACACCCCTTTCCCATGGATAGAACATTCCTATGAGTGTCATTTACCAATTTTTCCATCTTGCATTGAGCATAGGATAGTTCCAATCCCAGGAACTAGTGCATATGTTTCCCAACACTTGTTCTTCCCACTGTACTATAAGAATTACTTTATTATTTTTCAGCCTTTCAAAATGAAAAAGATAAAAAAATAAATATTCCAAAAAGAGTGGGAATGGGACATTACTTCCATATTTGATAGCAGTTAAATTTAGTTGTGTCCCCCTTGAACAAAGCACAAAAAAAAGAATTTTCTCCATTGGGATGGGCTTTAGTTTGACTTGGGAGAGCCATAACCTTGTTTTTCAATCAGTACTCCCCCATTTGGTTATCTCTTCCAATCACATGATGGTTTTTTTCATGCCTCCTTCCTAACAAACATATACAAAGTAATCATATGATGCCATATAGTCATATTTGAGCCATGCTTTTGTTCAAGGGAGGTAAACCCGAGTCGGCCTTTTTGTGGTGTCTCTTGACTCATTTTTTAGTCAACCATCCCTGGTCTGTCCGAGTTATGTTCTATCACAACAACACCTTATATGTTGGCACACAAATTGTGTGCAGTACCATTATTCCACTCTTTATGATTCTATAGTTGGAGATCTCAGTTCTGTGAATTCAATAATCAGATTTCTTTCTCAACATTTTATAGATCATTTCTTCTATATGTGATACTATGGCATGACCTTCATATGTAATTTTTGAGGCTATGATCAGATGATCCACTATGTACTTTGCAGTTTCTTTTTTACTAGTATACATATTGTATCCACTCCATACTTGATATGCGGACATGATTTACTTTCACCGAGCATGGGTAAGGCCCCCTCAAACATGAGATTGCTTTCTGATATCTTCCATTGGTTTTGGTAGGTTGAAATATGGTGAAGTCCTCTCAAGTCCTCACATGATTCTTCTTATACACTTAATACATTTCAGCCATCATGTACCCCTTCTGACGTCATATATTAGGGGGCATATTTTATATCATCATATCTCACCTCTATATACTTGATGCTCTATATTTTGACCTTGGGCAACCGTTTCCCTTTAGACTTGGTCCTTTACCTAAAAAACATTATTTTAAATTTCATACACGACTCAACCCTCTCAAAAGCATTTGCACACGCGGGTCTAGTTATACCCAAACCACATATATAATTTAAAATATGAAACAATATAAAATTCCCTATTTTCTGGGCAGGGTTTATGGGTTACACCGGAAGCCTACCTACAATATTCCGTGGCCAAATAATCTCCCAAGTTAAAAAGCTTTTGTTAGGAGGTATAAATACACCTCATGGGAATGCCTAAAGGGGAGAGAGAGATAGGTATTGATACTATATCCATTTGGTCCTTCATCAAGTATGATTATCCCTGTGCCTCTTGCACTTCCTAGATTATGCCAGCCCTTTTTTCCCTCTTAGAGATTTTCACTTGTCTTATGTGACATCCTTGTGTATGCTTATGGAAAGATATTGTTAAGGCTTGGGCTAGACGGATCCAGACAACAGTTTCTCTTGGAGCTGTGGATGAATTAGATTGTATTCCTCCACATACTTTTACATACATTAATACAAAAGATTTTTCCCATTCGTGATGTCGTTATATTTAATTCTTTTATACATGTTATGATCTCGTTATAGTTGATTTCATGTTATGTTGCTTATAAGCTTATATGATATAACACTCACATTTATAACATGCTTTCAATTACAACTATTCTATGTGATTTTCTTGAATGAGTTGCAGGTGTTGAAGCACATGTAGAAGTAGAGGGTTTGATCCATTTGGGATCGCCTTCAAATGTAGGACCGGGGGGTAAGGCCACTTCTCCCCATTTTACTAGTTTAAGCATTAGGACTGTTAATATTCTTGCTTCTTGATGTTGTATGCGACTTGAAATGTTGGGTTCTCAAACCAGACCCCAGGGTAATTCATCCTATAACAACCACTAATCATATTCCAATGAATTGGTGGTTACATTGGTTGACCAGTAGCCATATTAAATTGATTTGGTGGTTTTTGGCTTTCAAATAACCATTTTTACTTGAATAGTATGGTGCATTTTTTATAAGAACTAACCAATTTTACTTCATCAATTTACTCCCCCCACTTAAAGGTGTATGAGAGTTATGTTTATGCTCCCCACGTTAAGGCGCAGATCATACCATATTTGGCTCCTCTTTTTAAAATGTATTTACATTTGTTTTGACTAAGGGATAAGACCAATGTAGTTCACTCACTTTGATATTCCATCTCCAAGAATTTATCCATCCATAAAAGCATATATTTTAAGGGTACTTCTACTTTTGAGATTTTTATAATAAGTGTTTTGTATTTCCACAATAAATACAAGGATAGAGATAAAATAATTCAATCCATTTCGATATCTTTAACAATGTTGATACTTCTCACCAATACTCTTAATTTCTACAAGACAAATTCCATTCACAATCTAAATTGGTTTGGAGTAATGTGAAATATGAAAGATGTTTTCTTTGGTGTATCCCAATTCATTCCATTTTTTTAATGATATTAATTCCCAAGGTTTGACAACAATCTGAGAAAACACTTGATATTATTCTTTGACACCTTCACATTTACTCTTATCATCATTATATCCTTAAAATTCATCTCCAATCACTATTTCTTTCATGCATTGAGTATAATATTTCATCTCCATTAAGTCTTTTGTATTAGAAGATGCCTCAACCATATGAAATATGTCATTTATGTTACATATTGCATCACACTTTTGGATAAGGTATTCCATACAACGTTTTTCATCAATCTAATTTATTAGCTCCTTTATTCCACAAATTACGTTAATTTTCTTTGTGAATTAATTTGTATGACAAGATAAATTAGCCCTTATATTAGATATTATGCTTCAAAATTTAAATGAAACCTTAGTTGTAGATGTTGCATCAAGGATATCATCAATTTTGTATTTTATTTTTCTTCCATTTTATAAGAAGTGCATCAATCAGTTCATCCTTCATATCTAGATCACTTTGAATATGTAACACCCTCTTCCCAGATCTACCCAGGTAATTGGCCAACCAGGGTAAAAATGTGATGATAGGCTACAAATATTATATTAATCCTCCTAGATGACATTAAGGAAGTGTAACCGATGGAAAAAAGTCAAACACACCTTACATGACATCGAAAAAACATCCTCATGAGGTAACCTGACCTTCGTGGCCCATGAACCTTGAGGAAGACTGAAATTTTAACCAATTTGAGCCTTAGTCAGGGGCATGCCAAGGCAAGGTAGTGGAAAAGAGCCTATAGCCATGGGAAGGTCAAGGAAATGTAGTGGCCAGGGCCCTGATTGGTTTGTTTTGTGCCTGCAACTTCGAGATTTCTGCCACCTTTTTAGCCCCAGAGCCAAGGTCACTGCCTAGAACTTCATGAAATTGTCGGAGATGATAAATAACCTTAAAAAAAGGGTGCGAAATAAATCACATCATTAGGAACTCATCGAGACCTCTCCTTGCCATGACATACATTTTGTCAAACATTTCAAAAACATTGCATCTACCAATATAAACAACAAATTTAAACATGGGGATATATTACTTATCTGAGGATTGATAAGAAGCATTGCTCCCCTACATCATAAGCTAAAATAATTTCTATTTGACCATAGATACATTGTATATTCAGTTACAGGTAAAAGCATAGATATTTCCATACATCATCTCTAATCGAATACATGCTTATAACCAACACTATAAAAACATAAATACAATGGATATAACAACAATAAAATCCATACATAAAATAGTACATTTTCATACCTAGTACCAGAGGAATAATTTCTTCTTTACTGAATGTAAGAACCAATCGATGATGGGACTTCCACGTTCCACTAGACCATAGATTGGTTGAGCCAAGTCTCACTTCAGCCAATCACCCCCATGCCATATTATAATAAATAATGTGGGATCTCATCAAACACATCAATCACAATAAATATAGGGCTTCCAGAGGCCAAACCACCTCAAACCTCCACCACTAACTCCACCTCATGGTTGGATATCACAACCATTATGGATTGGTATATATCCAAGTTGTTCCAGAGCTCCAGAGTGCCTGTTCCAATGAAGATTTCCAGGACTAGTAACTCAAAAATTATTCGAGAGTTTTTGTCGAGCCAAGGCTTCCAAGACTAGTAAATCAACTCACCTAGGGCTTCAAGAGTGTTTGTCCAAAAAAAGCTTCCAAGACTATTAACGCAACCTACAGTTGTCTGTCAAGCTTCCAAACCATTTTTCCAACCAAGGCTTCAGGAACTAATAGCTCAACCCACAACTAAAGGAATCATGAGAAATAACTAGAAAAAAATAAAAAATGATGGATATAAACCCATAATACCATGGTTTTCCAAGAAATGTAAAGACTATGGAAATCCACATGCATACCAAAACTAGTGAGGAAAACATACATGCAACTCGGTACCTACATTCAGAACTTGTTAAATATGTTGATCCCGATGTCTTCTTGAGATGTGATGCACTTCCTTTTCCTTCTTTCTCCAAATCAAAAAGTATCCACACTCTCTAAGAGTGCTCCAAGAGAACTCTAAGTATTCAACAGTAGGAGAGATAGAGAGAGAATAATGAGAGAGCTCCAAATGTGAGCAAAACCTTGAGCCAAAACCTTTCCCACTGATCCACAGAAGACGTTTTATTAATGAGGCCTCTATTCTCTTCATTTTCCATTATTTTACTTCATTTTCCTCCTCACATGCAACATCTGACCTTTCACCTTCATTTTATCCTATTTTCCATTATTGTCATAAATAAATGTGCCAAAAATACCATTTTTCCTTTCCAAATCCTTTTCCATTTTCTCTTCCAATTTTATTTCACCAAAATAACTGAAATGAACATGAAATATGATGTTTTTTGCTACCATTGATATTGGAATATGTTTTTGATCAACTATGGTCTTATATATTGTTTATATGGATTTTTAACTAGGGTTGTTATAGGACCCTCCACCTTAGGGGAACACCATCCTCAATGTCTAATGACACCTACAAACTAGAAAAATGCTAAAAATAAAACATACTACCTATCGAGATTTATAACATATCTCATTGAAATATTTACAATGACCACTACTAAAAAATGAAAACATATCATTAATTGGATATTTATAACACAACTCATTACGGTATTTACAATAACAACCACACACATCACAACACACACATCCACACCGACACCAACATAAACATATATATCTAGACCCAATGTATGATACAACACAATAGATACGCCTACATCGACATACAACACATACATCTACACCCGGTGTACAATACAACACAATACATATACATATAATGAGTACAACACAATGAATACACCTATCATGATACCATGAATACACCATGAACATACATAGCACCACATGCCTACAACACCATGTACGACATGCACACAATACCACCTGTATACTAGTATCATATGCACAACATGTATACAATACCACCTGTAGACAACACTACCTGCACAACGTGTGCATAATATCACATGTACATGACACCACCTATACAACATGTACACAATACCAAATGTACACCACACCACCTATAGAATGTGTACACAATACCTCATTTACACAACATCACATGAACAACATGTACGCGGCAGCACATGTACACAATGCCACATTCAGAACATGTACACGGTACCACTTTCACACAACACCATATCTACAACAAGTACACATCAACACGTGCCCACAAAACCGCTTGTACCATAATGTACACAAATCCATATGTACTAAGCACCATATCTACAACACATATACAACATCCTATGTACGTAGCACTACATATATAACATGTACATATCACCATACATACACAAAAAATATCCAACATGCATAGATAACCATATGCACACAACACCACATATCCAACATGCACATAGTATGATATATAAACAAAACTTCATATCCAACATGTACATAGCACAATCTATACGTAGCACTACATATGCAATATATACACAAAAGCATATATACAACAGGAATAAAAAATCATATGTACACAATACTACATATGCAACGTTACACATCATCATAGCTACAATCATTGAATATACAACATGCATACTGACCCTACAAGCAACCTTGTATCTAGTGTCTTTCCACTAACCATGCATATACTAGCATGCCACAGGTCACACCACCTTCACTTCATTGATGTACCCCACAACATTACCTATCCATGATATAAACATTGGAATAGTACAAGCATATAACATTAAATGATATCAACATGATACTGTCCTCATAGATATGTCAAGGCTACTCTGCCACTTGATTCCTCATAGCTAGGAACCTCTTCATGCCATTATTCTGCATAAGAAATCATTCATCCACAAGAATGATCCTTTAAAATTCTGTCATTCAATGACATAGGTACATACACACATACATATATATAATCATTAGCATAAAAAATCATGATCTTTCTTGACAACGACATATCTACAAACATATATGTACATAAACATTACCATTAAATGATCAAGATCCATGATGAACCCATCAAACAAAACATACATACATAAATACATGTATACATATATAATTAGCAACATAATCATGATCACAACACAATTTATAGACATCATAAAGTCTAGGTTGAGAGAACTTCCTTTATTTGTGCACAACATGCATAATGTTGAGAAAAACAACTCCCAACATTGCCAAGGCATATAACACCTCTGATCCACTTTATTTACCTATCTAGTTACCTTTCTCATTTTTGTACTGTCATTTTCCATTTACAACAATGGACCCAACCAATCCAGCTGACTGTCATAGTCTTAAATTCCGCTGCACTTACTCGTGCATAGAGCTTCATTCAGGTCTTACATTGCGTGTTGTGTACCACAAATATATTCCTGAGTTCCATTACTTTCACCTGTCCCCAAAAAATTCCTAAGGATCTCAACATAAATTAAATAAAAAAAACAAACAAGAGGAAAACCCTAAAAACCCATTTCAATATAACAAAATGAACAAAGTGGAAAGGCCTTTTACCGAACATCAACAGAGTCGCAAATCAAGCGTAAAAAAAAATTAAAATATCAAAAGCAAATGAATAATGAAAAAAACCATGACTCCCCCAGATGTGGGTGACACGCCTGACACGAGGGAATATCAAATATCACTTCATGTGGACTACGGAAATCTCCAACAAAAGTCCCCACACGCAACGGATCCAATTAATGTTACCTCCTCACATGCTCCTTGTAGAACCAGAGATAATGTAGATCAGACAGGCATGGTGTCATCTGACCCTGATCATCACCTCACCCATACTGCTATTAATTTCCATAATGCATAATTAGTATTGTAGTCATGCCTACCCCTCTATGCCTCTACGAATATCATTAATGGCCACACTTACAATCCTCATCCGCTCACCTATTTATCCTCCAAACCTCTGCCAAATTTCTCCATCATCTATTCTAATCTGCATTTATCTCTTCTCCTTCTGCTCTGGACTCCAACTGATTCCTATCAGGTGTGAATTCTCAGTCCCAGAGTGAAGTTTTGCATCCTCCCTCTACATGTTGCTCTACATTTTGCGCATATGCCCCCTAGCCTCTGTAGCCTCTCCAGCACCAGGATCTATCGCACCTCCTCTCCCAAGTGCACAATGGCCCCCGGAATATTCCAATGTACTATTCGCGGAGGTCAAAGAGGAGCATCCCTAGTCGTTACCATCGTGGCAAGGATAAATGCCTTGAATTGATTGATGTATCCCCATCTACCACCCTTGCTAGCCATCAATCCGCTCCTAAGCAGTGAGCTGAATCATTTAGGAACTCTGCACACAGGGATAGTCGAGGTGTGAGGAGGTCCACCTCCTTTCCTTGAGCACCCCGTCCGCACAACACGCCGGCTCCTGCGAATAGTCCTGTGTAGGTTGATGAGGAAATAGATATATGGATTATAAACTCCAATGGCATTTGGACAAAGGTTACTGAATGCGTAGACCTGAACTACCCCATCCTTTGCACTCCTGAAAATCTCCCCAAGCGCCCTACTGCCAAAGTAGTAGCTGTTGTGGAAGTCGCCATTGTGCACACCCCGGCTTGTCCCATTGACAAGAAGAATCCCCATTGCAGCGATGATGATGAGGAATAATTTTTGTGCAATTTCTTATTTATACTCAATTTTTTGTCATATGTGCCTGTAGGGCTTTTTTGTAATTTTCTACTCTCTAGCTTTTAGATGGATACGCACTGTTGCGCAAAATGTAAGGCTCATTTTCATGTTTTTTTTGGGCTAGCCTCGACCCCCACGGTGGCCCAGAAATAGTGTTACAAAGGCAGGGATTGGTTAAGCACAAGTTACCAACCCTTCCTGTAGCATATGTATTTTTATGTTCTCAAAATTAATAGATTAGCAGAACTTACCAAAAAAATAAAATAAAAGCCATGACTCAATCCCCCATGGATTCCCAAAACTTCCAAAGGGAATTTCAACCTAATATTTCTTGAATATTTCATGGCAGTCTCTTTTTCCATGCAATCCCCTGCATCATACTGACATAAACACATAATTGTCACTGCATAAATAAACTAACAAAAAGATAGTTACCTTACCTTGTTGTTCCAAGCACGCACACATTTCATCCATACGTATAAACATCAAGACAACATATCTAACAATTCGAAATCAACTTTTACCAAAATTGACAACCATGTCATAATCAACAATCAACTCCCATTCATTGGTTATTATACATAATGATACAACTATCACCTACTTAGACTCAAGTATATACCAGATATATCAACAAATATGTGTTAGCATAACCATCTTAAAACAAGATCATTCCTTCATGCAATCTTACAGACACATGATCATTTCATGCAATTAATCAAACATTCAAATAAACTATAAACATGTCATGTTAGATAAATAAACTAGATGACATAATAAACACCAAATCACTCAAAAACCAATTACACTAAATAATAAAACATTCAATTAAAAAGTATAAAACATAAGAAAAATCATACCTTAATGTACGTTAGGGGATGATATCTTGTCTACAAAATAAATCTAGATTAGTACGATATGACTTTACAACGCATCAGCTCAAACACAAATAAGATCATGATATTCATAACAATAACTAGCTAACAAGTTCACATCATAAATTCATACTTGTCATTCATGCATAACAATCACATTTTCATAGTCATTCTAGATTAGTACAACACAATATCTCAAATATATGAACTCATACTTGAATTTCATAACCCTAACCATTTGCATAATCCAATCCAAAGCAATATGATACATATAACATCAAGATCTTAATGAAATAACACTAATAATCAAGTTATTGTAATATAAAAACAACAATCTATATATCATCCTGATAAAAAACATTTAAACTAAGCATCAAGTGAACTATCATACAAAACAACATGTTAACCTATATCATATTCATAAACAAAATATAACATAACTAGCATAAAACAACAATAGAAATGCATACCACCATAGGTTGCTATCATTCATGACTATGCGACACATGTACACATAACTACACTAATCAAGTAGCATCTATAATGTATGTAAAGATAACATCAATAGAATTAAATTAATATGCATAAATTTCATTCATATAACAATCCTTAACCTACATACCTAAATGCCCAACATCCAAACCTGTATGACAACATGCTCTTGCCTCGAAGTCCAATATTGCAACTTCACTTTGATGGCTTTCATCCCCTACTCTACCTCAGCCAACACATTAGCACCATACCAAACCAATATCATTATGATGACCTACTTTCATACAATGGCCTTATGCATAACAACATGAATCAAACCAATGCGAAATTGACCATATACACCCACTTGACATGTGCAAACAATCATGAACGACCAATGCATGTTCAACATATAGCATCACATAAGAAAGCATACATGGAAAATACACAAGCATGACCAATATCTGACCTAGCATAAGAAATCAATGCAAGAAAAAAATGTAGAAACATGTAATCAAGCATGCATGAACAATACATAATCAATAAAACCACATAACCAATCATACATGCATGACAACATGTTCAGAAAAACACCATCAACACTTCCATGGCAACACCACTTCCACCAAAGCCAAGACAACATGGATGCAACAAAAACATATAGAGAATAAGCATATTAAACACATATGCAACCAACATAGACGCATGATAAAAAAACTTCCCATCCAGACCGAGGGTTCAACCATGTTGTGATAACCCTCTGTGGTATCAGATATCACACAAAGGGAATATAAACCAAACACCACCCAAGGAGAGTGCAACATTTCTCTAATACCACTATGTGGTATTAGATATCACACAAAGGGAACATAAACCAAACACCATCGAAGGAGAGCACAACCACTCTCTGATACCACTCAATAACACCCTCTTCCCACATCTACTCAAGTAACTAGCCAAACAGGGTACACATGTGATGAGAGGCTACTAATATTATATTAAACCTCCTATTTGACCTTAAGGAAGTGGAATCGACAAAAAAAAGACAAACACATCTTACACAACATCAAAAACATCCTCAGGAGGTAACCCAACCTTCCAGGCCCCTAAACATTGAGGGGGACTGACTTTTTAACTGATTCAAGCCTTAGCCGCAGACATGCCAAGGTGAGGTAGTGGCCAAAATCTTATATTCGTGGGCATGCCAAAGCAAGGTGGTGGCTAGGGCCCGATTTGGTCTATTTGTGCCTACAAATGTGAGATTTGTGCCACCGTTTTAGCCCCAAAGCTTAGGTGACTACTGAGAACTTCGTGATAATATAGGGGATGATGAATAACATTAAAAAAAAGTACCAAAACAATCACATCATCGAGAAATCATCTAGACCCCTCCTATCCATGACAGAAACTTCATCAAACATGTCACAAACATTGCATTTGCAGGTTTAAAGAGAAGATTTAAACATGCAGCTCTCTTACTTATCTAAAAATAGATAAGAATAATTTATCCCCTACATCATAAGCTACAATACATTTTATTTTACCATAGGTACATTATGTATTCATTTACAGGTAAAAACATAGATATAGACATACATCATCATTGATCAAATACATGCTTATAACAACATAAATATAATGGATATAACAGAAATAAAATCCATACATAAACTAGTATTTTTGCATAAATAATACTAGAGGAATGAGCTCTTCATTACTAAATGTAAAAACCAATAGGAGATAGGACTTCCCTGTTCCAACTGACCATAGATTGGTCGAGCAAATTCTCACTTCAAGAAATCACCCTTGTTCCATATTCCAAGCATGAATGTGGGATCTCTTCAAAAACATCAATAAAAATCAATCTAGGGCTTCGAGAGGCCAAACCACCTCAACCCTCCACCAATGACTCCATCTCATTGTCGGATATCACAACCATCATGGATTGGTCTTTATCAAATTTTTTCAAGGGCTCCTGAGTGTTTGTTCCAACCAGGGATTCTAGGAATAGTAACTCAACCATAACTGTTACAGGGCTTTCAGAGTGTTTGTCCAACTAGGGCTTCCAGGACTAGTAACTCAATCCACCTAGGGCTTTTAGAGTGTTGGTCCAACCAAGCTAGGAGTAGTATCTCAACCGAGAGTTTCCCGTCAGGCTTCAAGAGGGTTTGTCCAACCAAGGATTCCAAGGAATAATAACTCAACCCACAAATAAAGGAATCATGAGAACCAACCCTAAGAAAATAAATTGAAATAAACCCACAGTACCATGGTTTTATAGGAAATAGAAAGGATAGGAAAATCCACATGCATACACCATGCATGCCAAAACTAGTGAGGAAAACATACATGCAACTCGGTACCGATACTGAGAACCTACTGTAGAAGTTGATCCTGGTATCCTCTTGCACTTTCTTACTCTTCCTTTTTCTTCTTGGTCCAAATCACCAAGTATCCACTCTTTCCAAGATTTATCCAAGAAAAATATAAGTATCCAATATTATGGGAGAGAGGGAGAGAGAATAATGAGAGAGCTCTAAATGTGAGCAAAAGCTTCAGACAAAATCTTGAAAACTAATCCTCAGAAGACCGTTTATTAAGGAAGCCTCTATTTTCTTCATTTTCCATTAATTTCCTATATTTTCCTCCTTGCATGCAACCTCTGACCTTTCACCTTCCTTTTCTCCTATTTTCCATTATTTTCATAAATAAATGTGACAAAAATTCAATTTTCCCTTTCCAAATCCTTTTGCATTTCCTTTTCCAATTTACTTTAGCCATAACAACCTAAATGAACACCCAATAGGATGTTTTTCCCACCATTCATGTTGGCATACGTGTCCCTTCAACTGTGGCCTTATATATTTTTTACATCAATTTTTAATGAGGGTTGTTACAAAAGATAATTTTCTCACTATAGTGTATCAATAATTTGATCAATTTTGATTTGTTTGTTATGTAAGCTTCGCTGAAGTACTTTAACTTTATCTTGAAATTCCTATTTTTATTCTTTCAAATCCTTGATTTCCTTAGATGTGTTTTATAAATTCTTTCCTCCTTTACCCATGTTTTGCTTGACAGGATTGCTTTTACCTGATTTCTTGATTAGCTCTTTCATCTTAGGACTAGTTTATTATAATCTCACTCAAGGTGTTGAATACAAGTGATCATGCACCCTAAAAACAATTTACAATGTCTTGATGCATTTAATCCCTTATTAATTTTTTTGGGTATATTTACAACAATTATTCTTGTGATTAATTTGAAAAATAAATTTATAAGTACCTTATACCTTATTCAATTTAGGGTGCATCTAGGTCATGAACAAAATAATATGATCACACTTCCAAACTTCCCTTGAGATTCACAAAGGAACCACCTCCACTATTAACATAAGGTGGAAATTAAAGATACTTATTAAACACCTTAAACTTACATTGAAAAAAAATTCAACCTTCTTTGACACCTCAAACCAATTTTATCCCCTCTTCTTTTTCAATAGTTGTCTATAGAGAATTTTAAAAAAATTCACTCCCATATGAAACCATTTGAAATTGAATCATTTACCAAATCTAACAATCTTTTCATAAGTAACAATAAAATAATGATTGTTTTCTTTTATATATCCATCATAAAAAAATCATTTTTTTACCTTCAACATTGACTCCTGGATGGATAGTTGTGTTGAGATAGATTAAATTACCTCTCAATGGTTTACCAACATGGCTATAAGATCAAGAAACTCCTACAAATGTCAATGAAATACTATTTAATATTCGTTGTGCATTTTAATAGGAGATAAAATCAACAATGAGTTTTAATTTCCTAATTCATATGAAAATATGAAACATTATTGTATAGATCATGGTTAAAAGAATCATGGACTATAATCGTCAACATCTGTTTTATATCTCGTCATTCAAATCATCATTTTTGGGTTTCCTATATAAAATATATTTTGAATGTTGTAAAATTAAAGTACCCTTTGAGGTCCTTATGTGTTTATGCATCGGCACAATGAATCTTCCAGTTAAGTTATTTCACTTTTTTAATGTTTGAATTTATAGTGTTTATTATGTTCAATGAAAGGAAATGTAATCTCTTGAGAATTCCCTTGTCGATGGAATAGAATTTTTCTCGATGTTTTCCTATATTTTTCAACTGACTATAAGGGGGTTAACTAAAATTTTGATAACATGCGTGATCAACAACCCATTATGTGAATTTTTGTGTCTTTTTTATCGCAGCCTATGTGAAATTGTGTCACTCAAAATTGATTGAAAATTTATTTCTCTATTATATATTCCATTATTAGGCTGCATGTTATTGGAACCAAAGTAAAGTTGTCCAACATAGTATTTTATTTGTAGAGATAAATGGAGTTAGGGATGGAAGGGAAGCCTTAGATACCTAAAAACATTTTGTTGCACCCAATTAATATAATAAATATGGGTTGATCTCTTGCAATTGAAGGTGATATGATGTCACATCTAAAGATAACATGTTTCAAGGTGAAATGGAAGCCGAAAAAACTATCCTCCATTAACAAAATATAAATAGCCCTGCATAGATTAGCCAAGACATGCTAACAAATATTCAAAACCAATCTATGATCAACCTTACATCGAGAGATTTATGAAATATTTACATAATTTAATAATTTTTTTTTAATTAAAATATTTAAAAATTATGACCCTAAAGAAATTAGTGAAATCGCAGAACAAATATCAAGGTATAATCTCTTCCTAGAGTCTCCTTTAGGGGTGCGAATATATCAATTCATTCAAGAATTGAGGCCACATGCGAATATCATCCAATAGTATGTTTATTCATCAATTTCTATCATTTAGAGGTGCATTTTATTCTTCCATGTTTGCTCTCAATAAAACAATAATGATAGTAGTAGCTACAATAGAAAAACAATTCTTGGAAGGAGATACTAAACAATTTATTTTTTATCCTCAATAATAACAAGGTTATAACTCCAAAAGCAAGGCAAAAGAAATTTTTTTCCCTAAGGAAGATAGTTCGTAATCTAAAGAAGAAAGCGATAGTGATGATGAAAAAGACATAGGAAGAGTATTATTCACAGCTAAGAAAAATAGAAATGAAAATATTGAATAAGAATAATGTAAAGAATAGGATATGGACAAAAGCACATTTCATAATGAGATTCTCAATATTGTAAAGAGGCTTAAGGTTGATAAAAAAGCGTCAAATCTCCTGAAGTTGAATTAAAGATAGAAAAATATCATGCAAGAATATTCAATAGGAAGAAATAATAATAAAATGAGAACATTATCATCCTTAAAGTACAATTAGAATAAGCCAAAAATTTAAAGATGTTTTAAGACAAGAACTTCAAGAAAGAAAAATGGCAGGAGATGATTTAGGAGATGAGATAGTCTACCTACGAAAGGAAGCATTGAAAGGAAATGTCCAACAGAACATTTCAAGTGATTGAGATCATTGGATGAGGTCATTAGAAGTCATAGGAAACAAAAAAATTAAGGAGAAAAGAATATTAAAATTGATGCAACTCCAAGAAGTAATCAAGAGACAGTTCCTCCTCCAAGAAAGAATGAATATAGAAGACCATTCAAACAACATAACTCATTCAGATACACAAATTCATTTAATCGTTATTTATTTTCATGTTCTAACTTTATACATATGGCTATGGATTTTCAAACTTATAATGGGTACAATTATCAAAGACATCATCGATGAAATCAAAACCCTACAATCAAGTTTTCATGATCACAAGACAGGTTTCCTTACAACTTTGATAATAGAAAGTTTGCGTCGTATGCTCCATTTTTCAGGGACAACTTTTAATGTTACAAATTCCATAACTATAGGAACATATATCGATATTTTAGGTACAAGGAGGAATCATCAATGCATGAAAACCTTAAAATCAAGTAAAGGAAAGGAAACATATGAAATAATATCAAGAAAATGATATATGTTCATGAATAATTCTTTCAGGCTTTGTAAAGGAAAAATATCTTAAGGTATAAACATGTACATTAGATGATGGAAAGGTTGAGGATGATCCATCCAAAGAGTTGGGTGGTAATTTTTTTTAAGAATCCAACATGATGAATTCCTAAATGTTGAAGAGGGGGAGTCTAAGAAGTAGCAGTGGCACATTTGAAGGCCAATCATTGAGAGGTTCAGAAATGAAAGACATAAAGCACTATTATGGACAGTTTTAGTGGTAGGAAAATTTGATCCATATTGACAGGTGTAATCAATAGTAACAATTTGTATGAAACATAGTATGTCTAGAAGAGACATGGTTGAAGCAAGAACTAAGAAAAATAATTTTGAAGCTAACAAGTTGCAAGAAAACTATGGATGACTTATTCATCGATATTGGACAGAGGATGTATTTCAGGGTGGATGTAATGTATCCAGTTGGAAAAGTAGCATGATTCAAGGTAGAACCATAAGAATCCCATGCCATTATTGTAAAAATGATATTTCAATAAATCAAGGGAACAACAAAAAAATTATTGTCATATCCTAAAGGAAATGAGTTAAGCATTGAAGATTTTACAGATGAAGATTAGAGAGGAAGTATTAATGACCATAAAGGCACTACTAGAGCAAATTTCTATCTATGTGGTTGTCTTGTTTCATGGTTAAGAAAGAAAAAATCTCTAATATCCTTATCCACTAAGGAATTAGAGTACATAGTAGTAGCAAATTGGTGTAAGTATGCTTTATGGATGAAACAAAAATTGCAGTATCTTCAAGTGAATTTTCATGAGCCCATTTTTATATTATGTGATAACACTAACACCATAAATATCTCCAATAATATTGTGATGCATTAAAAAACAAAATAAATTATCATCAAGTATCATTTTGTTAGAGAACAAGTTATAGAGGAACATAAAAGTGGAATATATTGGTACAAAAGAAAAATTTGTTCACATCTTCATTAAGCCATTTTCGCGTGAGAATTTTTAGTATCTTCACAAACAACTTGGGATTCTCCAAATTTCCTATTAGTCTATTTTTTATTTCGTAAAGTTGATAAGGGGAGTAGAGTTTGGTTACAAGTTCGTGGGAAGTAGGTAGTTGTCACGGGGAGTCACTCTTTTCCATTGATGTCGAATAGGGGTAGAAGGCCTTAGGAATGTTAGAAGAATGATGTTATAAGGAATCATGATGACACAGGGAGATTGTTGATAAGTGGTTTTCATTGAAGTAAACCCAAGTAGCACTATGTGTTCCGCAACCTTTTCTCACTCAAAATTATGTGAAAAATCATGGAATCTCATGTTAGTATCCTTATAGATAATTTATAATCGAAGATATGTTTCTGGTGGTGAGTGGTACACCATGGAGCGCTTCATGGTTTAAGAGATACTTGTGTTTGAAGTTGGAAACCCCAGTTAAATGGGCTAAAACCCAAGGGGTTTGTGACATGGAACCCACTCATTGGTTGATGGACCGATCATACAATATAAGAGTTATTTACTATATTTAGTGGAGAAGTCCCAAGTCTTTAATGTCTTAACTCGTTATTCTACTAAGCTGACAGGTACTAAGTATATATTCTAGTGACACTCCTTTCTTATATTATGGAAGGGTCACCATTATGAAATACCTCTTATAGTCAATAAAAGGTAGTAATTATCTCCTTTCAAAGGTAAGAACTCTCTGCGTATATCTTATGAAACCTCTATTAAATATTCGTTCCTAGAGCAATAACAAAAACATATGTGATGGATAAGGTTAGGTTATGGTTGCTTGGGTTTAGGTTTAACTATTTTTATTTTTGGGTTTTGGCGGTTCATTGGGAATTCTTCTTGCAGGTACAAGTAGGCCTTCAATTTGAAGTATAGCCTTATTTTGTGGCCTAACAAAATCTAAATATGTGAAAGATACTAGTCGTAAACCACTACGACTAGGTTATCATCATCTATTACTTTGGACCTTCGTTAGAATTAATTCTATGCATAATTCACATTCAAGAAAGAGCCCAAAACATCTTTGAAAATTACATAAAATATGTGATTAATATTTAAACAAGGGTGTTTATTTTTATTGGGTTTGATTTTGGTCTTGGGATTTCTTTATAAAAATATTATTGTGCGACTAGGAAGAAGCGAATATCTAGTATATCTTTAAAGGTTGAGAATATTTAAAATACCATTTAGATACTAGGAAAGAGGCCTTATAAACAACTTGGTATATGTTTGTTTGTATGACAACTTAAGACCGAAAATGGTATTGCTCAACAAGCTGAAACAATCATGTATATATATATATATATATATATATATATATATATATATATATATATATATATATATATATATATATATGGTCGAAGAAGCCAAATTCACTAGCATATAAAATTATAAGGCAACAATATGTTGACAGGAGGAAAAATTCCTCATGCAACGAGTGAGTATCATCCCGATCAAGGTAGACCCCTTATTGTTTGGTGTTGCTATATACTCTCTGGAACAAAGGCCTGGTTTCATACATTAATCTAATTTTAAAAATACATACAGAAAATCCAATTGAAAAAAACAAAAATATGATATTATCATTCTAGATATAAGTAAATATAAACAATTTTACTCTATGTTGTGTATGAATGGATCTACTTGAATAATATTAACAACATGGGTTGGGGAAATCACCCAAATGTAGAACTTAGAGAAAATACTACACATTACACATGTTTCAAGCAACGAAGAACATGACTAGAATATGGGTCCAATCAGTCACTTAAATGGATTTTTGGGATCTTCTTTAAAGATATTATGAAAAACTGATTATATCTTTTATTCTTGTCCATGTTTATTTGCATATAATGTAATTAATATAAATAATAGAGAATAAATATATCTCGATAATGAGAGAAATATTGATAAACTATATTTTTGAATATCAGAAATGAATGTAGATTCACTCATATTAAACAAATAATAATTTTGCATTAATAAAATAACTAAACACTGCATATACTTGACCATTTCAAAAGAAATGACAGAAAAATACCATCAATATATCTTAAAGAATTAAAATATCATATAGTACTCAAATCATGTCATTAAATAAATATCAATACTTGATGGGTCCTCAAAAAATGATTATAAAAATTTCATTATAAAACCAAAGTCTTAAAATGCAACAATTTCCAACCCTCTTGGGAGGGTAACTTGAGAAGAAATATATTTCAATAATATATGTTTATTAATATTTGGTTCAACATAATTATTGTCTTCCATAGACCCTTTATTTATAATGGGAGAGTTCAATTTAAAAATAGAATAAAAGGAAATAAAGATTTGTATCTTGACACTCTCAACAAAATATGATTTTTTATTTCTTTGGATTTTGGATGATGCTTTCTTTTCTATCTACAATTCCAATACATAAATCTCGAAATCTAATTAGTAAAAATATTATACAAATTTTGAAAAAAATTTTTAAAAATATATTATTAAAAATATATTAAAATTTAAAGCAAAAATATCAATCTAAAACAATTAAAATTAATTATTAAAAGAAAATTTGATCCCTGAAAATTAGCAAAACATCCCGAAATATAGGCCAAACCATTTTGCGTTTATTCAATTGTAATATATAGATAGTGAATTGATGATATTAGAGCAACAAAAAGTTTCAACATACAATTTTATTCTTATTTAATTAAAAAAAAAAAAAAAAAAAAAACTAACCATTGTTCTACTAAATTTATGGGAAATTTAGATTAAAGTTTTTTTTGGAAATAAATGATTCTAGAATTTTTGCTCGATTTCCTCTTTCCATTGAGGTATATTGGGCCTCATTTCCTACCATGTAGCTTGAGATATTAGCTCTCGAAGTTGTAGTTTTGTACGAGTGCGTGAGAAAATTTGTAGAAGCTTTTCTGTGAATTGTCAAACGATTAAGAAATCCCACATTCATGGGAGAATTTGAATTATTGGTATTTATATCTTGAAAATGGATGAATGTCGTTTTAATTAAAATGGGAAGCTATGGAGGTATGCAATGGGTGGTTTGGTATCGGTACGAGGTATGCTGAATAAAAAGTTAATTGTTTTATAAATGTATATAAAAAAACCCCAAAATAAAAACCAACGTGAATTCAAGGTCGAGTTCGGTGAATATATTTTTATGTATGAAACTAAGACTGACCCAGGCCCCTAAGAAATAATTAAATCAAATTAAAAATAAAATAAAATTGATTAAAATAATCATAAAATAAAATGACACTATAACCTGTAGTCGGGGAGGTTTGGAAAAAAAAATGAAAATTAAATCAAATAATCTCGACGTCCGTATATTACTGAATTAAATAAAATGAATTAGTTAAATATATTTAATAATTAAAAATTAACCGTATATTACTGAATTAAATAAAATGAATTAGTTAAATATATTTAATAATTAAAAATTAATTTTAAAAGAGTTTTAAAAAGGACAAAATTCAAACAAATGTATTTTTTTATCCAAGAGATGAAGATAGGTAAATTTTATATGATTGGAAAAATCTCAATGAGGAAAAGATGATGAAAATATCAGAAGTGAGAAAATAATAAAACGAAAAATCAATAAAAATAAGAATCGAAATGTAAAGGAAGTTGATATTTTAAAATTTAATATTCCGGACCATTTATTTTTCTCAAAAATAAAAGCGGGATTGTTGGGTTACCAAAAAATGGTGACAAAATGGAACAAAGTAGTTATCTCTGATAACAAATATTGATATTTTCTTATTTAACATATTAATATTGGTTTGATATTTTCATATTTCTGTTTTAAGGGTACAATTTTTAATATCTAAAATGATTATTTATTCATTTAGTTGATACTCTTTAATTATCATTACTAGTAAAAAGAGCATAAATGTCGAGTTAATAGTTACTAAACTAACATAAAGATTCTAAAAGTCCAGGGTCTTTATTCATATCAAATATTTTCACACATTTGTTCCTCGTCTCCCTTCTAAAATTTTCATTGTTGACTCGCTGCCAAAAAGCATTCATGTCTCCGATGGGTTTATTTTTTCTTCTTTTAATTTACAATTTAATGTTTCCACATTATAGCTTATGATTAATTTTGAAATTTATCATGCATATCCAAGTGACAAAAGCGGGGTATGAAGAGAGTTTCTTTGATTGGGAAAACATTTTTTTAATAAAAACTAAGCTTACTAGTATTTTCAATTTCCTATTATTACTTATGTCGGGTTTAATATTATAAAATTAATGGTTCTCTTTGTAATGATGTTAAATAGACAATTTTTTTTTGAATTAACACTATATTAATATTGGATGAGAAATAATTTACTCCATAACTAAAAAGCTACTTATTTTTATGATAAGTTAAACAATAAATCACCCTTTTTAAATTCAAAACAAATTTTCTATTATGTTAACCAAATGAAGAAAAAATCACATAAAAACCAAAGAAAAATAGAAAAAATGAAATAAAAATGAAGTTCAAAATATTTACAAATTAGAATTAAAAAACTTAATCCTATTAATAACCTAACTGAAAAGAATGTATAAAGTAATTTATTAATATAAATAACTAAGTAAATTGAAAGGAAAACTTGGAAATGAAAACAAAACAAAAATACAAAATTTATTTAATGAAAACAATTTTAAAATTTAGTCCTTGAAAATAACAAAATCCCAATAAATAAAATGTGAATACAGATATCACAACCTATCACAATTAAAAATAGAAAGGGGAGATTGGATTTCTAAGAGATAAATTGAATTGAAAGTTTGGAGTCTTTTCCCTAATAAATCTTTTAATTAATTCATTTCCTTTAAATTAAGATTAAGATAGATAAAAGTTCTTTCACCAATAGACTTGATGTTGAGATATTCATGGATTTTATTGAAATAGAAAAATAAAAATGCCTCTAAAATAAAAATTAAGTCTATACTAAAATAAAGTCGAAACTAAATGCAGAGTTATGATATCAATGTTAAAATATTCATTAATCTATTTCCATCAATATTCTCTTAAAATGACTCTTGGTTCTAATCATAAAAATATATTTAAATAAGCATTTCATAACTAACCTGGCATATTCCTTTATGGATAACGACCTAAATATAAATATTTGACGAATGTAATCATAAGAAAGATGATAAAAATCTAAGGGAAATAAAAACATAAGGTAAAGTTCCTTGAAAGAATCTTGATGATGTTTTATCTTTAGTTTGATTTGTCTTTCTCAAAAATGTCATTTGTTTCACTTCATCTTTTCCATTTGTAAATTATTTATATTTAATTCCTCATTAAAATATTTAGTATAATTATATCCACACCAGAAGTATAACATAAATATTATGTATATAAGATGGTTTTTCAAGTACTAAATACCTCTTCAAAAGATATATCTTTTCCAAAATTAATACTTATATGGTCGAAACACTTTGATTGAGGAGATATTTTATCATCATCAATCTTAACCAAACAAACTCTACATTATCTTAAACAAGATAAAAATATTTAATATAATGTACTTCCGAAATGACTTCTTTTCTTAACAAAATAATATTTTCTCCGCGCTATTTCAATATATTGAATTCAAAAGACGAACTATGTCAAGATTTTACTCACAATTAGTTAAAGAGCATGAGGAATATCATAGAAATTTTGACGATAATAAGATCTGAGAAAAATTTAAAGAGATAATTAATAGAGAGGTCCAGGAATGTAGCTTAAAATAATTTCATCTTCACTAATTAAAATTAGAAAAAAATAATATTATTCTAAATGACAATGTGGATTACAAGAGGATGATCCCTCCTCAATTTTTTTTTAGCAAATACGTGTCAAATTTAAAAATGGGTGACATCTATTATTTGTTCTTTCTGCTCTTATTTTCAGTCTAGTTTAAAAATTAATAATAATATCTTGAGATAATGATTGCTCGTAAATGAAATGTACCATCATCAACATGCATAAATTTAGAGGACTAATTTTTCTAGAAGAATTTTGAACAATCAAATAACTCCAAAAAAAAATGTAGATGAAGGAATTTTCTTCTGAATCACACCGAAATATTATATTAACTAAACAATTTCTAACCAATATCAATTAAAAGAAAGAGAACAAAAAATATTCAACAAGTTGAATCAACGAAGCTTAAAGAAATATTTATTGTATTCCTCTTCTTCCTATAAAAATAATGAATGTATCATGAATATTTAATAAGGTAATTCAAACATCCATATTGACATAAGCATGTGGAAACTATTAGAAAAAAAAAATTTAATTTATTCGTAAACCTATTCTACCCTAACCTAAAATGAATTAGGTGAAATCTAAATTCCAATGTAGCCATTCAAATAGGTTTAAGCCTGGAAACATATGTACATCAGAAATTAGTATTAGAGAATAAACTAAAATAATAGGAGGAAAATAAAAATTGAATTATTTACAATTTCATGGATTATGTAGAGTAAAATTGTGTTTTCATTTACAGAAAATTTTTCTTGAAAATATTCTTCCAAATATAATTCAATTCTATTACGAATGCAACAAGTGTTTTTTCATCAATATTTCTTCCAACCAAAATTTAGTTGAGTTTCAAAAAAACAATTTAAGGAGATATTAAAGACTATGAAATGCTTATGGATGAAGAATTCGGGTGGTAGGAATAACTAGGACTAATTTCTAATACTGAAGTCTATGTGGAATGGATTTTGAAAGAAATAGCAAGATGATGAACCATAACAATGATAAGGAATTGTATTGTTGTTTCATCAATTTGAAGGAAATGTGTTGAATAAAAAAATCCATCACTTCCCACTAAATTGTCAATGTTGACGTAGTAGAAAAGATTGTTAGGAAAATGAAAAACTAAAATCAAATATATACTAAATACAAAAATAGAAACAATATTAAATGTACAACTGCATCAAACATGTGCTTGGAATGGATGTAATTATTTGAAGGGAAATTTTCATGGAAATATTCTTCTAAATAATATTTTATTGCTTCCTAATATGTACAATGGCTGGTGTGAAAAAATGTGAAAAAATTTATAGACAAGTCTATATTATGTGCAAAATGATCATGATTTAAAATTAGTAATTAACATTTGAAATCTTAGCAAGATGATTATAATCATGTCTTATCTTTTTGAAAAGTCTCTGAAATTTGAAATTTTAAACAATCATCTAATGGTGGACTAGTAGAATCAAATATTGTATATGTAATGCCATCCCTCAATATACCATATTGATTATTTAAATAAATACTCCTTGCTAATTGGAAAATAAAATAAATCTTGAAAAAAGATATTTGGAAAAAATATTTCTTAAAGAAATTCCCTCTTCTCATCTAGAAATTTTAAAATTTTGAATTTCAGAAGAAGAAAATATTCCATTAAAGTAATTTTTATATTGATGAAATTTAAATTCACTAGAATAAAAAAATACTATATTTAAAACATTTTCCTAAGAATTATAATCATTAAATAAATCAGGATATAATGAATAATAGGTGCAAGATGAAATAAAATGAAATACATCTCATGAATCACTAACCTTGAAATATGATTTAAAATTTCCATATATAATAGTTAATTGATCAACTTCCTTGATATTCTCTTCTAACAAATATGAACAAGAAGCATTATTTAAAATATCATCATGTTCATCATACAAACATTAAGGGAAAAGCATATCATCAGATATATCAAGATGAGAATATTCAAGATGTTTTTCGGGCGAAATATAATTGATGATAGAATTTTGTGGAAATTAATGTTGAATTTGATCATTTAAACTGTGAGAGGGTTCTTGTATGTTATGAAGATGAATTTATGAGTCAAATATTTCCATGAATAAGAAAAACATACTAGTTTTTAGAATTATAAAACTTTCTTCATTATTGTTCCAAACCTTTTGATTATTTGAAACCTTTTTGTCTAAACAATGTTGTTCACTTATAATTTCTATATTTTTAGAATATAAACCATTATATGGATGATAATTAAAATATTATTTAAATTTCCCCAATTCCGGGTGATATCCATCGCGAGGCAGTTATCGGGCCTCCTAGCGCCCAAGCCACTGGCTCCTCGTACGAGAGGCCTCCTTTGATGCCCACTTCCACTCAACCTCCCACTGATTCAGCTAACTCAACATAAATTGAATTGGTGGTTCCATGGGTGGGTGCCACCTCCTCGCTGCAAAATTTGGTGAATTTACGTCGCCCTGACGAAACTTATGGCCCGTCCTGAATTTGATACAAGGCCATCCCACCATCACCTGGATCATGTATTGCTTTCTATTACTTCAATTCAAGTTTATCACCCGACGATCAATCATTTTGACCTTCACTTGGTTCTTCCTTCGAGTTCCAACTCTGTGTTCACCTCCTGCAACCTGCACATGTGCTCCTCCCTCACTCTGCACCACTACGTCATTATCTCTCACACCTGTTGCACCATGCCTCCTCGCCAGTGCTAGGGGCCCCTATGAGGCAATGTGAGGGGAGCTCTCACTGCTCGTTTGCGTCGAGGTAATACACATAGGCATTTGGGAATTGTTCCTGAGTCGTATGTCGACTCCAATTCACACCTCACAGCTCCTACTCCTGGCACTCTTGGCGTGGACATCTCCCTTGGCACTGGCCTCGAATGCTCAATTCCTGGTCTGTCTAATGTTAAACACAAGTACCATAAATCAAAAATCCCATTCTCCTTTCCTCCTCTATTGCGGAAGCTCAAAATTTTACCAGTGAAGACTCCCCCTGCGTAGGAGTTAGGAGTCTCGAACTTGTCGTCTGATGGAACATGGCACAGGGATGATCATGTTGAGGTTCCGATTGTGTGTGGACCTCCTCCACCTCCACCAAGGTTTCCGCACGTCCTCACAGCTGAAGAGGAAGAGATTGTACACATATATGGATGTACAGTGAATGAAGAAGACCCTGCAGGAATTGAAGTTGTCCAGAATGAAGTTTCCTAAAAGACCCGGCGGTTCTGCCTTGTGGTACCTAGTATTTTTTTGGATACACTTATTATACTTGCTTTTTCTAGTTTTTAGTAACATTTCGAATCTACTAGCTATCTTTGACCTTTCTATACTGTTAATGGGTTGGTTTCCCTGTCAGAGGTAGCTCCTAATTTTGATATTTTGGAGACAAAATCGGGAAGGGATTGGCTAATATCCTTAGCCACCTCTGCCCCTTTGAATTGTACAATATTTTTTCCTAATTAATATATTTTAGTCTAGCTTACAAAAAAATATTATTTAAATTTATTATAAATTATTTTCTCATGATTATCAAGGAGAGAAATAAGAAGTTCAAAACATTCATTGATATAAGGCATGTCATCGTAAGAAAATACATAAGAAATATGAATTGCTATTGTGGAAAAAACTTCAAAATATTCATCAGGTTTTACCTTAATATTAGTAACTTTTCCAAATAATCTATCATAATCATAATAATAAAGAATAATAAAAAATATCTGGTCCAAAAAATGAATATAAGCGACTCACAATGATTCACACCAAATTTTCATGTCACCTTCAAAAATAAGGTTGAGAATCCTACTCATGACGCCATCATGATGCATGTTATGAGAAACATAATTTTGAATGAATAGATGAACATGCTCATATGCCGTAATTTTACCCTCACTATCAAATTTATTTTTCGACAAAATATTAACTATATTTAATGAAGTGTTGCAAGATACTTGTCCAAAGATGCAACTCCAAATAGGGGTTTCGGAAAGATCCTTTAAAAAAAAAATAATAATGTGAAAAGCACCATGAGTCATCTTATTATTCAGTTGTCCTTCTAGTTCCAAATTATTGATAGGAAGAAAAATGCCTCTTGAAACGTGTGAGTATTGGCCAAATCAAGGTCCCATTTAGACCTCTTCGCATTTTGTGTGGCTATATAGTCTCCAGAAGAAAGACCCAGTTTCATATATTAATATAAATTAAAATATATATGAAAAAAAATCAACTAAAAGGAAACTAATATAATCATATCTTTCTAGATACTTACAAGTAAATATAAACAATTATACAATCTTTTTTGTATGAATGGATCTCCTTGAATAATCTTAATAATATAGGATGGGAAAATTACCCAAATGGAAAACTTAGAGAAAATACTATAGATGTTCCAATCATTGAAAACCCTAACTCAAATATGGGTCCAGTCGGTGACTTAAATCAATTTTTGGGCTCTGATTTTAAGAGCTTATGAAAAATTGATTATATTTTTTATACTTCACAATGTTTATTTTCATAAAATGAAATTAATCTAAATGACAGGAAATAAATATATCTCGATAATGAGAGTAATATTGATAAACCATATTTTTGAATATGATAAATGAATATAGGTTCAATCATATCAAACAAATACAAAAATTTTGTTAATAAAATAACTCAACATTGCATATACTTGACCATTTCAATAGAAAGGATAGAAGCACATTCAAACATTCAACATGTATCAATATAAAGAAACACGATAGAGGAAAATACCATCAATGTATTTTAATAATTAAAATATCATATATTAATCATATCATGTCATTCAATAAACATCAATACTTAGCGAGTCTTTAGAAACTGACTGTAAAACATTGATTATAAAACCAAAGTCTTAAAGTGCAACAATTTCCAACTGTCTCGGGAGTGTGATTTGAGAATAAAGCTCCTGCAATAATGTAATTTCCTTATGCTTTGGTTCAGCCTCCTTACACTCTCCCACAGACCCTCTATTTATAATTAGAGAGTTCAATTTAAAAAAAAAGCAAAATAAAATAAAATTTTGTTTCTTAATAGCTTCAAGAAAATATTATTTATGATTTCTTGGGATTTTAAATAATCCTCTCTTTCCAAATTCCAATTGCAATACATAAATACTGAGCTCCAACTGGTAAAAATATTCTACAAATTATGCCTAAAAAAATTATAAAATTTATTATTAAAAATATATTAAAACTTAAAGAAAAAATCTCAATAGAAAACAATCAAAATTAATTATTAAAAGAAAACATGATTCCTTTAAACTAGCAACAAATTCCAAAATCTAAGCCAAATCATTTTGTGTGGTTGTAGTTCTAGTATATAGAAAATGAATTTATGTGATTATAGAAACCAAAAGTTTCAACATCCAATTTTATTCTAAAAAGATAACCCAAACAATCAATTTCAATAAAAAAATTAACCATTTTTCTAGTAAATTCATGGGAACTTTACATTTAATATTTTTTTGAGGTAAATGACGCCATATTATTTTCATCAATTTCCCCTCTCCAACGAACTATCCCAAGCTTGATTTTATGCCATGTAGCTTGAGATATTTTCTCAAGAGCTTGTAGTTCTGTAACAGTGCGCGAGCAAATTTGTACAACAATTTCTATAAGTTGTCAAATATTTAATAAAATCTCATATGCATGGGAGAATTCGACTTCTTGGTGTTTATATGTTGAAATGCACTCAATTTCATTTGAATTAAAATGGGAAGTTATGGAGTTATGGTATGGGTGTGAGGTATGGTGAATAAAAAGTTAATTATTTTATAAATGCATATAAAAAAGCCCAAATTAAAAACCAACATGAAGTTGGGGTCATATTGGATAAATATTTTTATGTATGAAATTAAGCCTGACCCCTGACCACTAAAAAAAATAATTAAATTAAATTAAAAATAAAATAAAATAAAATTATCCCCGATTGGGGAGACGAACTCTGAGAATAGCTTGACATGTGTGCCATGAAGGTGATCATATGATAGATGGTGAGGAGGACATAGTCCTTGTCCTTTCATTACTTTTGTTGTTCGGGGAAGTTAATGGTGCAACGAATAAAGCTTCATTATGTCTCTTTCGGATCAAGTGCGGGTGAGGGAAGTTGGTTTATGGCATCATTCACGCTCCAGGATTCTTATTATATTGTTTTCATTTGGTGGGTGGATGTTCATGGTTTGAGCTCTAGTAGTCCAACGGGTTTCTCTAGCCTTTGGTTTATCTAGGAATGGTGGATATTCCAAGAATCACATTTCCTCCTTTTCATTCGGCTCAAAAAAGTGAGAAGTTCCTCTCCTTGTGTTTGGTTTCTCGTTTTCTTTAATAGTTTGGGTTAACTCTGCATGGTAATTGAGACGGTCTATGACCCTTCACTTTTGTTAATAATTCGCTCTGCCCTTGATTTGTCTTCTAAACTTGAGAGGGTTTTTTAGTCTAAATTCAATTATATATATTTCGGGAACTCATGTGTTTCTAGTTATTCTATGAATTCTTGCATCCCATAGTTGGGAGAGAATAAATTTGGTTTGGTGGTAGGTAATCTATGTCAAGGTGTCCAAGTTGTTGGGCTTCCATTTTGCATCGTAACTAGTCTATTTGTGCTTCCAATTATTTTTTCTGCAACTTTGTTACTAGGTGCTTACTATGGTAGAGCCATCAACAAGTTATGTGGTTGGTCGGTGTGTTTTTTAGTCGTGGTTTCATTTTTAATTCCTTGTGCCGATAAAATAAGGTTAGGAGTCCCATGGGGTAGAAGCTTGCTAGATAATTCAGGAACGCCTATTGTTGTGCGTCGGGAGGTGGTGCGGTTTATGGTGCATCAGGAAGTGTTATTGTTTGTCAGTTCTCCTTGCTTTGAAGCATATCCCTGGGCCATTAGACTTATGGTGCGCAATTCCTACTCCAAACCTCAGCAGAGGGGTTCTTTGGCCAGCTAGGGTGGTTTCCGCTTTGAGCCGAAGGTGGAGTTGGCGGGACAAGTGGCTAACCATTTATTGTGAAGTGGTAAATAAGCTAGAATTATGTTCTGACAGGCCTGAGGGTCCTGTGGGGGTAGTAGTGGTGCGGAAGAAGATTGAGGTGGTTGTCCAATGTAGATTGGTAAGAAGGGTAGTGGAACACAAGGGTTTGGAGTAGGTGGGTAAGGCCAACAGTGGTGGCCAAGGTGTGAAGGGGCTACTGGCCAATAATGTTGTTACGTGACAAGTTGAGACTTGGTTCACTCAATTCTCGATCACATGGAAATGTATGATAAGACCTAGAAGGAAGAGCATGAGGATATTATTTCTACACTCAACCAACTGCATTGATTTCAATTACATGTTAGGGAAAGGATTGTGGTGGTTTTGTGGGGTCAGAAACTACTACAGGAAAAGGTCGAAAAGATGGAAATGTGGACGCCACACTTCGAGAAACATTTTTAGTGCCCTTATCATCCCCCTCCCCCTCTAGGGATTGGGCCATACAACTGTGCATCTATTACCTCTGATGATTGAGCATGGTTATAGGTCTTCTGCTAGTATTGTTTTTCTCATGGTGTGTTTGGCATGTTGACTTGTGGATTGTTTATTTAGCTCTGCTTGTGTTTATTTTCCATAGGCTACTAGATCTATTCAATAAAACTGGTTGAGGCGAGACTACTTGATTTTTTTATCAATGTACTCATTTTTTTATGAATGAATAAAACCTTGATTTAAAAATAATAATAATAATAATAATAATAAGAATAAGAATAATCATAATAATAAAAATAATTTAAATATGAATAATATAAAATCATGCGATAACCTATAGTCAGGGAGTTTGGGAAAATAAAATGATATCAAAATGAAATAAAATCATCTTGACCTATTACTTTATTAAATTAAATAAAATAAATAATTAAATATATAAAATAATTAAAAAATAATTAAAAAATAGTTAAAAAATACAAAATTCAAACAAGTGTATTTTTTGATCCAAGAGTCAAAAATCGACAAATTTTATATAATTGGAAATGTGTCAATGATGAAAATATGATGGAAATATCAAAAGTGATAAAATAAGAAAACTAAAAATAACTAAAAGTAGGAAACCAAATGCAAAGAAAGGAAATATTTTAAAATTTTAAATGAGGGACACTTTAGTTTTATCAAAAATAAAACGGGGGTTGTTGGGGAAGCAACACAACCCTAATTCAGAAGAGTGTGAAGTTTGTTTGTGCTCAAGTCTTTAAACAGGTTTGACATAGTACATGCATTCAAACTCACAAGTCTGATGGCATCAAAATAAGATAAATTGAAGTATCATATCTGAAAAATGACAATACTTGCATACTTAAAGATTTAGAATCAAGAAAATATCAGACAGATAATTTCATCATATCCAAGTAAATATGCACAAAGCTAATGATTTGTTTCAAGTTTTATTGAAATAGTATTTTTTTGTGATATCTCCAAAAAAATATGAACAAATCTAATGATTGGTTTCAAGTTTTGTTCAAGTAGTAAATTGTTGTGATATCTCCAACCAAATATGCAAAAAGCCAATGATTTGTTTTAATTTTTTTTGAAGCAGTAAGTTGTTGTGATACATCGATGTAAATATGCATAAACCCAAAGATTATTTCAAGTTTTGATGAAGCAGTAGGATGTTATCGTACCTCCAAGTGATATAATATTCATTATCCAAGGAGTATGATTCATATATTGTATAACACCAATAAGGGGTTCATTTAACATAGTGAAAATTACTTCCTATCATCAACTTATACATTGTCTAGTATTACTAATTCATCAAAGAAAAACTACATTTAACAAAGAAATATAAAGATAGTATCAAGAATAGAGTGATACCTCATCAAGGACATAACATATTTATCATTTTACAACATTGAAGGAAGAACAGATACATCAAACACATTATCAACATCAAAACATTGTGTATGAGTCATTGTAAAAGTTGTTGTGTTTTCCAAGGTCTTGTAAATTTTTTAAAGGATTTGTATTATTGTATAAAAATAGTAGAATTATTATGAAATAATTTTTTTGTTGTATTTGGTACAAGGGTTTAATTTTTGCTAGGACAAGGGGTTAGGTCCTAGTGTTTGGTCAATTTAGGAAAAACCATTGTACATAATTTTAAGTGAATCATCATCCCTGGTATGAGAATCCACAATTTTGTATTTAATTTTTGTAATTTTTAAGGTGGTACACTGGTGCTAGGGAGTTGGTTTAATTCACCTTCATATGGGTTCTAGAAAACACTTCAAACTGATAGGGTGGTTCTATGGAAAATTTGTGCATGCTAGGGAAAGTTGGTGCTTGTTAGGTTGTTGGTACATCCATTTAGCGAATTTCTGATAAAACCTAGGGCATTGGGGTGTCCTTCCACTCGGTGTTGGAGAAGTATTGTTTTCTCTATTTATAGAGAGTTGTATATTTCTTTTCATTTGGGGATGAATATTTAAATAAGTTAATAGAAAAGTGTTCGGCGTTTTTTGACCCTTAGCGGGGTTTCAACCTAAAACTTCTTGTGTTCATTGTGTATTTTTTATTTACTATATTGAATATTTATAAAGAATAACTAGTGCTCTAAAAAGATTAATAAAATATTAATTGATCAGAAATATTTATCCACTCCCCCTCATAGTATTACGAACAATTTTTATCCAGACAATTCTCCTTCAAATAATAGTTTAACAAATGGAAAGAGATCATGGAGAGACATAATTCAACCATCCATCTAGTAAATGGAAACAACTATGCATTTTGGGTTGGAAATATAAAATCATGTATTCAAGCTTAAGGGTTTGATGTTTGGAATGTCTTGTTGACAGAATACAAGAAGTTATCAACTGGTCCTTCAAATACTGATGAAAAAAGGCCTTAAGAAAGCTATGATAAAGCTAAAATTTCCCTCTATAATGGTGTGATAGATAATGTATAGGTGAAAATAATTCACTGCAATTCAGAAAAATAAATTTTGGACAAGCTTCAAAATAAATATCAAGGAGACAGGAAGTTGAAGGAGGTCAAGCTCCAAACCCACCGAGGACAATTTGATCAGTTGGGAATTAATGAAGAGAAAGAAATTTAACCCTTCTTCCCCCGTGTTGATGAAATAGTGAATTCTTTAGAAGCATTGGGAGAATATATGGATAAAGGGGTAGTTGTTCAAAAATTTCTAATATCTCTTCAAGAAATGTTTGATGATAAAGTATGTGTGTTATAGGAAAGGGATGATTTCGAAAACATTTCCATGGACCAATTACATGGAATACTGACGGAAAATGAAATGAGATAAGGACTAGATGGTCCATCCAACTGAGAAGAAGCATTTACAACATATTAGAAGATACGAAAAATTAACTATGATTAAAAACCTAGTTTTTGTGAATAATGAGATGAATTCTTTGACGAAGAAAATGCATACTTTACGAGGAATATGAAAAAATAAACATGTAAGTTCAAAGGTAAAATTTCATTGATATGTTTCAAATTTCATGATATTGGTCACTTTGTAGATAAATGACCTTATAATAACTCTGGGAATGAAGATGAAGAACCTTGGAAAGGGAAGAAGGGTGAAGGAAAATTCAAAAAGTAGGGTAAAAGAAAAGGTCTTAATATTTTTTTTTCTCTAATGAAGGAAGCTCCTCATCTAAAGAAAAAGTAAAAATGACAAAGGAAAAGCCATGGGAAGAGTATTATTCATGCCTAAGGATACTATAAAGGAAATCCTAAACAAGAAGAAGCTGAAGAAGAAGATATGGATGAAATCACATTTCAGAATGAGATGGTCAAGATTGTAAAGAGTCTTAAGGTTGAAAAAATAAAATGTCAAATCTCTCGAAGCCAAATTAAAGATAGGAAAAAGATAATGCCAGAAGCCTCAATAACAGGAATGAAGAATAAAATTAAGGCATTATCATTCTTAAAGTATAATTATAAGAAGACATAAAAAATGAAGATGTTTGAAAGAGAACCTGAAGAAAGAAAGATGGTAGACGAAGATTTCAAAGCAGAGATATTCTACCTACAAAAGGAAGCATGGGAAGGAAATTTTCAGGAGAACTTTGCAAGTAGCTCGAGAGAATTGTATGAGATGATGAGTAGTCAAAGGCCAAATAAAAATGAAGGACAAAATTGAGAATAAATATTATGCAACTCCATCAAGTAACCAAGAACAATTCCTTCACCAAGAAGGAAGGAATACAAAATATCATTCAGACAATATAACTCATTCAAGTATGAAAATTCATTTAATGTTTATTGTTTTTAATGTGCTAATTTTGGAAATATGCCTAGGGATTGTTAAACTTATAATATGTACAATTATCGAAGATATCATCAATGGAATCAAAACTCTAGAAGAAGGTATCCTAGAACGAGGTTTGCATGACTACAAGACAGGTTTCATGACAACTTTGACAGTATAAAGTTTACAATGTATGCTTCATTATTCAGGGCCAACTTTGAATGATACAAATGCCATAACTATTGAGACATAGCTTGAGATTGTAGGTACAATATGGAATTCTCCATGCATGAAAACCCTAACATAAAGTATAGGAAAGGAAAATAGATGAAAGAAGAACATGAAAATGAGAAATTATTAGCATTAATTCTTTAAATATTTGGAAAGGAAAAAGACCTTGAAGTAGCAACAAGTACATCAGATGATGATAAGGTTGAGGTTGATCCAACCGAAGATTTGGGTGGTACTTTATTTTGAATAATCCATTAGGATGACTCCCTGAATATTGGAGAGGGGAAGTTTAAGTAGCAAAAGTGACACATTTGAAGATTAATGATTGACAGGTTAACAGAGGGTAGACATACAAAAATATTATTGATAGTTTCAGTGGAAGAAAAATTTCATCCATATTGACAAGTAGAGTCAACAGTAACAATTCTTATGAAGAATAGTATGTCAGGAAGAGACATGGTTGAAGAAAACATTAAGTAAAATAATTTCAAATTTTACAAGTTGCAAGAAAATTATGGATGAATTATTCATGGATACAGACTAGAGGATGTATTCTAGGGTGGATAAAATGCAGGAAGTTGAACAAGTAGCATGATTCCAAGTAGCAATAGAGGAATCCCATGTTGTTGCTATAAAGAGGATCTTTCAATATCTCAAGGGAAAAACATAATATGTATTTTGGTATCCTAAAGGAAATGAATTGACCATCGTATATTATACATATGGAAATTGGGTAGGAAGTATTGATGATTGTAAAATCACTAATGGAACATCTTTCTATCAAGTTGGTTATCTGTTTTCATGGTTAAGAAAGAAGGAATATATCCACAGTAGAAGAAGAGTACATAGAAATAGAGGCTTGTTGTATGCAGGTTTTGTAGATGAACCAAACATTGCATGATCTTGTTGATGGTTTTGGATATCGCCAACATATAAGGGTGTATCCCTAATGAAAAATCCCAATTAGACTTTGTACATTTTGGTGTGGGATCCCTTCTAGAAATAAGGCTCGGCTACCATATTTTCTTAGCATTTTTCTTGGCTACAATGGTATTCACAAGAGAGTAATATACATTTACTTTCAGATGAACAAGTCAGTATGTCTTTTGGAATTTTGAGCTGCAGAATGTATCAATATTCTTCTACCGAAATGGAGATAAAAATGAGCCCTTAAAATAAAATTTATTGTATTGATCTAGTAAAAACACACGAGCATATACATATGGGTGAATCACTGGTAAACTATTGAAATAATTCACATAGAAACAACTATTGTTAAAACACATACAACTCACCTTCAAAAAGATAAGTATGAAAGGGACTGAAATAGTTCAATTTCCTTAGTACATATAAAAAACAACATACATTGAAAAAATCAAAGAATATTTTTACAATATTTACGATATATTCATGAAAGTTTACTTGGTCAAATAGCTTCAAAAATTATGCAAAAGTTCTAAGATACATTAGTTTAGTGAACACCACTATCCCCAATAGTGGAGTATTAAGGTAATGACTTTCTCCTCCAAAATAACTATCTTCCTCTCTAATGCTTGGTAGGGGGAACCAAAGTGAAAAGTCCTTTTCCTGAGCTATGAGGACATATGTATAACAAATGGCATGGCCATTCACCTCCCTTGTGACTCTTGGACTACCCTCATGATTGTTTGACTTCTCTATCAATTTTGTTTCCTTCATGGTTTTTCACATTCTGTACATGACTCTTGGACTTCTTATATTACATTTCTCATAAATTGAAATTATATAATCCACAAATCATGTCGAAAATGAAAAAATGACACCTTGACAATACATGACATGACATTGATGACAAGGACTGTATGATGATATGGAAATTTTGAGCCATTCTTTTTGCTGCTACTTTTTTGTCTTCCCGAAATATGGTACATGTTATTCTTCTTCCTCCTCCATAAGGCTTGAAGGTAAGGATTCTACGATATGGTCCTCAACTACAGATAACGTTTCAATCTAGTAACCCTTTCTATTTTATTTATTGATAAAATTATCTTTGTAGCTACAAAGGTGTCTTCCAGCAGGGTCTCCTTCTTCACCTCCTTAATCATCATCCTATCATGACATCATATAAGGCCTGCAACTAAAATACACACATGAAAATACGAAATTAGTCTAATAAAACTCGAGTCTAACATGTTTGATAACAACCATTGAATGAGTTGCAACTAGGTGTTGGTCTGAGAAACTAGCTCAATGACTGCAAAATTATGCAACTTAGGAGGTCAAGAGCTAGGACTCAGCCTTGAAAATATGCAGTGCACAATTTAGGTAGGGCAACGATGGGAAATTTTGCAGTTGACGGGATCAAGGAGGCAAGATTAAGGCTATATGATTAGGGTTTCCCACTTCATAGTTTTTGAGGAAAAGGGGTGTAGGGATTGCACAATTCCATAGTTTAAGGAGTCATACTCGAGGCTCAACCTTGAAATTTCACAGTCTATAGAAGACGGTGACTTGAAATAAGGACTATGCATTTCTGGAGCCTAAGGTTTCGGCTAAGCACAAATACTATGTAGTGAAAAGTTCTGGGAGGTAAAATCTGTGGATTTCAAATTTCAAAGAGGCAAGATCTAAGCTTGAAAGCTAAAAATGCATATTTCACATTTCAGGAAGGGTGAGTGAGGACATGTTGATTGGGAAGGCACTTTTTCGGATTTCAATAAGTGTGCTATCAGTAAGGAAAAAGTAAACAATGAAAAATTGAGCATCATCATAAACTTAGAACCAATTTTGATACAACATTGATCACTCAAAATACATGCACAACATAATCCCCTAAATGCGACAACACTGCGACAAATTTCCCCAAGTGTGACACTAAAGGTAAAATTTGCGACGATAGTGATGAAACTTGTGCAACAATACTTGAAACTTTGGTAATGAGTATAATAAATTTCTAGATGACAAATATGATTCATTAAAACCAAATATTCCCCTTGAATTTAACCAGAACTACATTTGTGCATAATGCAACACTTTCCATGCTAAAAGACAACACTTTGGTTTTCTTCAAGACAAGACTTGAACACTTAAAGAAAACACATAGGAGACTCTTGATACTAGATATGACCACATGTACAGTCAAAGTAGGCTCTGAAATTATATGTAGGAAAAAATTTTGGAGGGTGTTTTAGTAGTAGCAAAACTTGGCGACACACTCGTTCAATTCTAGCTTCTCTTCCTTGGTCCAATATTTCATGTAGGCTCTAGTTTTTTAGGATATATTGATTCATCATGCATATGTATTTGGCTTCCAAATTACCATTTTAATAAAAATCATTTCCTTCATCTTGTTCTCTATTGACAATAATCATAAGGCTATCCACATTGTAATGTTTCGATTTAGGAGAAAGGTAATGTAATTCGGAACCTTATGATATTCATAGTATGATTTTTCATATTTGGTGTTGCTTCTATGCTAGTAGGACTAGAATTTACCACGAAAGAGTCACTATATGAACATAAGCATTGCTTCACCACCAGCGAGCCTAGACTGTACCTCGACGAAGTTACTTTCTTCGCCTCTTTGTGTAAGAAGAATTTCCCTTATTTCAACCATTATTTTTTTATGCTATATAAGACTATTCTTTGAAACTTATTTATTTCATGGGGTTGAAGATGGATCCTGACTTATTGAGAGAATAATAGGGTTTTCCTTTAGATAAGAATATATAGAACCTCTTATTTAAGTTTTATTGATAATATTTTCCCCTTGTCCTTCTCAAATTGATTGGATTGGCATGAAAAGAAAAATAACATAAAGAATCAAGCATGGAAATGAGGTTCCTATAATATATATGTGTATCATTGTTTCCCTAAAATCTCTCTTTACTCAAGGATCATATTTTCCATCAAAAAATAATGGACCAAGAGGTCTGAACCTAGATAAAGAAGAAGGACTAAAAATTAGCCAAATATTGGAGTGTCACAAATCCCTTTTTGATTATGCCACATACATGAGAAAAAACCGGAATGAAAATACTAAACATGAAAAATAAAATACAAAATATGTATGTAGGATAGGGTACAACCCTAGACTATCAGTCCAAATATTGTTTCAAATATTTCCCATTTATAGCAAGAGATTCAGTCCTCCCGTCCAAATATTGGAGACTATAAGTGTGATGGAAAAGCTTCTCATGAAAAAAATGGTTTGATCCGTAGGGACTGGAACTTGGTGTGTTTCCCCTTCTCTTCATGGGCCTTATCCAACTACCATACTAGGTCACCCACACTTAAGTCTTTCTTACCCACATACTTCTTATCAAACCATCACTTGATATGGTTTTCATGAAGAGATTTATTTCCCCCTTTCTTCTTATAGCATTAAGAGTGTATATATCCTACTCTGAACTAGAATACAAGGATTGCTTTGAGATTCTTGCAAGAATTAAAGGGCGGGAAGGTAAATTCTCGAAGGTAGGATGGCTTCTTTTCCATACACCATAAAGTAACAAGAGGTATTCAGAGAAGGTTTAGGCGTGACACGATTAGCCCACTGAGCATTAACAGAAGTAGTGTGAAAGTTTATTTGTTCATATAAGATGTTATTATTGATGATATAGTTAAGTTTCATATTGCTTCACCCAACAATAACATTTCCATGTGGATAATAGTTAGTTGGATGTTTCAATATGATGCCATTTTATAATTCAAAATCATAAATTTTAAGTGATGAAAATTAGGTTTCATTATCAAAAATAGGTTACGTCGTAATGTATAACCTGGTAATAATATTATGCTTTAGGAGTTGATGACTTCCCGATCACTCTCTTTCTTGAGAGGAAACACTTCTTTCCATCATGTGAAGTAATTTTTAGTAGTAAGAGTTTAGAAATGTTGATTTTATGAGTGTGGAAATTTCTCACTAATTACATGTAAGCCCAATTATTGGAATGGTTCTTCTAGAGTGATAGGATGTAATCTGGTAGTTGACTTATTTTCTTGGCCAATGCATTTCTGACAAACTAGAAACTTGTAGGCATAATATGAGTATCTTTGAAAAGTGTGGGACAATAGAAACAAACCCACATAAATTTGTGCATAGTAGTGTCACTGAAAAAATTTCCTTTGGATATCCCATCATGGAGTTCATGTAGTTACCCATTCTGAATATGGTGCTTCCATGCATCTGAGTAGGACCACATTCTGGTCCTTCCTAAAAAATCACCATGTGTATTAGCTAATAAGATAGATCTTTCAATTTGGTGGCCCTCTTCTGTCTCACTGATAAATGAGAGGTCAAGATATCATGCTAAAGATATTGTCACACATCTATGTACCAAGAGGTGTATGTGTGATTGGAGTAGCTTGCTCGATATTATAAATTTTTTTCTCCTGCTCCCATCTAGAATCATCATCTTCTAGTACACTTGCAGCTTCTACTACTAGCTAGAATAGACCATAGCCCTTGATTTTGTCAACTATTTTGAACTCAATATCTTACTCCTACAAGTTCGTCATTAATTTTTATCTCCTTTCACCCAATTATTGTTTAACAAGAAACGATTTGACAGTTAGGTGTGGCACAAACATAATAAAATGATTCTTTAGAAGATAAGGCCTAAATTGTTTTACTACCTTGTAGACTGTGTAAGCATATTTATTTATGGAAGGGTAATTAAGTTAAGGTATTTCCATGTTGGCACTCTTGAATGATACAGGTCATTTAGTATCGTCATTGGCTTCTTTCTTAAGAACAACAACAAGAGAAGTATGAGCAACAAAGGTCTATAGAAAGAAAACTTTGCCAAAATTTAGTTTATATATTGTTGGTGCTTTTGTGATTGCTTGATTTATATGGAAGAATGCATCCTTTTCCCCTTTTATCCCACTTATATATCACATCCTTATCTATCATCTTTTGTAGTGGTTTCACTATCTGTGCATATTCATAGATGAATTTATAGAGGAAAATTTTTTTTACTAAGAAGGATTTGCGTGACTTTATTGTTCATTGTGAAGGGGATCTGAGTAATATTCTTGAGTCATATAGGTTCCACGTTAATCCAACTCTTTTCAATGATGTGCACCAATATATTTTCCTTGGACACTATGAAAATTCTCTTCTTGGGGTTAAGAGATATGCCGTATTTTCAACATCGCTCAAAAAATATCTTTAGGTGGTGTAAGTGGTCATACCATTTTTTTGATATCATTGTTACATCATATATACATACCTCCATGATTTTTCCAATAAAACTATGAAATGAAATTTCCATAGCATGTTGAAAGGTTTCACATGTATTAATAAGCCCAAAACAGATTATTTAAAAGAAAATGTACCCCATTTAGTTTGAAATGTTGTATTGTGCCTGTTGGGTTTTTACACTAGAACCTAGATGTAACTTGAAAATCCATCTAGCAATGAAAGCATTTGATAACTTGATACTGTCTGTAAAATTTATTTCATTGAAAACACTAGATAATTATCTCTATCTGAGGTGAAATTCAAATTTTGAAAATCCACGCACAAGCATATTTCCCTAGACTTATTCCTCAGCGAAACAATATTTGAGACCTATGTTGAATGTCACATTTTCAAAATGTTCTGAGCATCCAATAGCTTTCTCAATTATTTTTGAATAAGGGTCTCAAAAGTTCGATAAACTTTTCACAACTTCTATTGAAAATTCTTGGCCCCTCCATTGATTGGAATAACATGTTTGATTATTCGCATGTCATAAGTTTTAATATTGTCCTATGTCCATGCAAAAACATCTTGATACTACTTAAATATGAGGATGAAATCTTGTCTCTATTGAGGTTCACAAAAATTATCAATATTAACAAAATTTTGATCTTTTGTTGTGCCAATATTGATATATTATTGTGATAGAGTGAAACTATAAGTCTTTGCATTGACTAGTCCCTTAAAGTGATTTTCCAAGTGATTAAAATTTTCCAATCACACCACACCCTTAGGCATGGGCTTCCATTTGCTTGCTTGAGCTAAATCCTGCGATGCTTTCTCATGCTTGTCTTCGTCGATGGCTACATCTTTGAACACATCAATAGTTGCGATAAAATCCAATATATGTTGGTCGACATTGAAAACAAAAAAATTAGTTATATTATCTAGAATGGATGCACTATAAATAATGTCAATATAAAATCCATCCCCTAATGGTGAGAACCTAGAAAATTAATTTGCTAATGTATCGACAACAACGTTACAAATTCTAGGAACAAAAATAGTACTAAATGCTTTGAATTGTGAAATCAAATGCCATACCTCTTATTGATAACTTTTGAGATTAGGTGACACATACTGTATATTATTTCGTACCTATGGAATGATGATTTCAGAGTCACCTATTACTTTGAGTACCTCAAATTTAAGGTCAATGGATTTCTACAAACCTAGGATGAGTGCTTCGTATTCAACAATGTTATTGGTTCACTCAAACTCCAAGTGTCAAGAGATAAAATTCCTTTTCTCCTGTGGTTCTATTAAAATGAAATCATCTCCAGAGCCCCCCTACATTTTTAAACCGTCAAAATATAAAATCCAAATGTTAGAAATACTAGATATATGTCCTACTCTAGGATTATATATATCTATTAGACCCAAGTCATTAGCACTGGATTTCGAGGAATGATTTCCAACTGTGTATTAGGTGGGAGAAGTCAAGGTTGTTCTAGATAAAATTCATGATCTACTTCCAAGAAATGTTTTCTCAATATCACTTCTATAAATCCCATTATCTCATTTTCCCTCAATTTGTGTAATGGTATGCTTCATGTAACATTCTCTTTCAATTTAAATATGGTTAGTTGTTCCCTTGTATGGATTCAATAAATGGGATTGGTCTGTCGCAAAGTATCCTTTCAGTTTTTTAGACAAATCTCTACTCAATAGTAAGATGTAGGCTTCGAGAATGTCCACAAGTACAATAATTGTACACTATTGAACTCTACGATTCGATTACAAATGAATAATAACATTTTTGAGTTCACCAATGGTATGGAAAAATGATTTGTCCAGTTTTATGATCCATGAATCATGTGTATCCAATTTTCCATTTATTTTCTTAACTACCAACAATGGCATAACATTCATATATGCACCATAATCAACCAATAAATTGTGAAAAGTATACTTACATTTTTTAATGTTAACAAAAATGGAGGGGAGAGAGTGTTAGAACTTAAATTTACAACATTTGTAATACTTGATGCTATAATGACAGTTACTGGAAATTACCTGAGAATGAAAAACTTCTTTACCTGTTGAAGTGTGCAATGAGAGTACATGGAGAATCAGTTCCTACTGGCCCATTATCATTGCGAGCTCAAATAGAAAAATTCTAGTCTGATCTATTTTCATATCCTCAACAATGTTATAAGCAATGCTTTATGTGTTAACAGGTTGTTTTGATGAATTATGTGGTGTAAATTTATCCATTGCAATAGGAGTGGTGCACTTTTTATTGTTCCCATTGGAAATTTTCTTGGAAGAAGGAGTACCTCCACACTTTTTTTTTGAATTCTGAGTTGGATTGGGAGGTGGTAAAATCCTTTGCAACAACTTCTTCTTAAGCTCCTTCTCATAAACAAGCATTAGGGTAATTTTGAGGTCTAAAATGGGTCTCATAATAAAAATATAAAATAATAGTGGAAATAATAAAACAAGATTTGATTACATCATCAAATTTTAGAGGGAAAAAAAAAACTACTTTTTGAACTCGTATTTTCAACTTATCTCCCAAATTTTTTACTCAAATTTTGAGCGGGAGTACTCGTTGGATGAAAAATTTAATTACTCATCCAAGGAGTACCCATTTTTCATAATTTCGATGGATCCTGCTACACGAAAAATGAGAAATACATGAATAATTGGATTGCAATCACATTTTTTCATGTATTTCTCATTTTTCATGTAGCAAGGTCCATAAAAAGTATGCAATATGGGTATTCCTTGGATGAGGAATTAAATTTTTCATCCAAAAAGTACTCTCGCATGAAATTTGAGAAAAATTTAAGAGATAAGCTGAAAATACAAGTTGAAAAAATTGTGAATCATCCCCCATTGTTGACATCATCATCTTGAATCCTATTGGTTCTTATAAAATTTATTTTGGTTTTACTTTTTTCTTAGGAGGTCCATTTTAGACCTCAAAATTCCCCTAATGTCCTTTTCTCCTCATGTTATAAAGGCTAGTAAATTACTTGGGAGGATATTCACCTGTTGTTGGTTGGTCAATTTTTTTTTATCGGCATTGTATGTGACATTGAACATGTTTACTAGATTCCCAATGCCCAAAATTTCTTTGGTTGCAGCAGGTTCATTTTCTTCTTCACTCTGCTCAGATTTTCTTCCACTAATAGTGTATCAATGAGGTTATCACTAATAGTGTTCATACTTTGCTTGCATTGTCGACATTTCTTTTCTGCATGTTTCTCCTGAAAAAAATTGTAGAAATTATGCATGCCCAACCTTTCGATATTAAACATCACATTAGAAATCTGTGTAGATTTGGTCAGTTTTGAGTTAGTGTTTTTTTAGAGAACATTGTCCTAAAATAGTTGTTTCTAGTAGTTGATGGCTTGCTTGACCGTATCTTCATATATGATACTAATTTTATGAGTAACTTCAGAGACTTCTTCAAGACTTTTGTACCAAAATATTATTTTTCATTAGCTTTACTGGAAGAGGCATGGTTTTTCTTGCTAGCTTCTTTGGAATCTTTGGGATCATTGGTGTCTTCAATGAATCCAATAGAATGAAAATATTTTTCAAATGAAGGTGATTATTTAAAGTTTAAGGCCAATTTTCCCTTCGCAACTCTTTTAAAAAATACATAAATGTTAGTTGGAAAGGAAAGTTTATAGTAATCCATTGTGATATAATCGTGAGGTTGCACATCAGCTGGGAATTTTTTCAGCAAATGAGTAAATATCTGATGAAAATGATTAATTATTTCTTTGTCCCCCACTTTAAAATTACCAAGTTCTTTAAATAACATGGTGGGAGTCTTATCATCAACAATTTTTCACAAATATAACTTCTCAAACTCCCTCCATTTATGGATTGACTTGGTTAGAAGACTGTGATACCATAAAAATGCTCGACCTTCTAAACTGTATAGAAAGAGTCTGCAAGAAACATCTTTGAAATGTACCTCAAGCATCTGTAAATACATGTAGAACTTGTCTAGATGGTTTTAATATTTCTTCTTATTTTCTGCATCAAACTTCAACCACAAATTTTTCATATATTTCAACATCTTATGAATATTTTTAGAAAAAGTGAGTGGCCCTTGGGCCATCCAATCCAAATCTGCATCAACTATATGTTCTTCTTTACCTTCCTCCTCTACTTCTGAATATGAATAATTTTATCCTTCACCATTCATATCTTCATTATAATTAGGGTTCTCTTGGTCAAAAAAATGAAAATATACCCCTTCAATGATTGGATTCTCCTCAATGGGTGGAATTTTCCCTTGGTTTTCTATAGGTTCAACCAAATTTTCAAGGGTTGCAAAAACCAAATATTCCTTTGAGAAAACCAACACACCACTAGGATTTATTTCTTTATTTATAGCCTTATGAAGAGGAATAAAAACAACAAGGAGTAAATGAATATCCCTCACAAACTAAGGAGAGATGGGTCAGATATTATGAATTTAGAAATATGTAACTTCAAAGGCTTGCCTCAGACTAGATTGAATAGTTTATTATTTTTAGGAGTATTAGTAGGTGTGGAAATGTGAAGGTTACTACATTTCACAAAAGCCCATATGTTAGGATGTGGTGAGTTTTCAACCATAAAAATTTGGTTTCCCTCCCTCTAGCCTCAAAATGTTGACGATGTTGGATACCGCCAACATGCAAGGGGGTCTCATTCATGAAAAGTCCCAATTAGATGTTGCACCATTTGGTGTGGGATCCCTTCTGTAAATAAGTCTTGGATTCCATGTGTTCTTATATATTTTCCTTCACTACGATGGTCAACACAAGAGAGTAATGTACAAGTGCTTTTTGATGAATAAGTGAGGATGCCTTGTGGAATATTCAGTTGTAGAATGGATCAAGGTTCTTCTACCAAAAGGGAGATAAAAGTAAGCCCTTAAACGAAAATTAATATTACTCATATAGAAAATACACTTGAGCATATACATATGGATAAATCATTGATCAACTAGAGAAAGAGTTCACATAGCAGAAACAATTGTTAAAACACATACAACACACCCTCAACAAGATAAGTACAAAATCCATCAAAATAGCTTAATTTCCTAGGTAAATATGAAAAAAAAGATATATCACAAAAATTAAAAGAATATTCCTACAATATTTATGATATACACATTAAGTTATACTGCATCAATGAGATTCCAAAATTACACAAAATTTCAAAAATAAATCAACACGGTGAACACCACTAGCCCCAATAGTGGACAGTTAAAGTAACCAATTTCTCCTCCAAAAGAAATATATTCCTCTCAAATGCTTGGTAGGAGGATCCAAGGTGAAAATTGGTTTTCCTGAGCTATGATGGTGTAAATATAAAAAATGGGGTGGCCATTCACCTCCCTTGTGACTCTTGGACTACCTGCATGACTTCTTGATTTCTCTATGACAATTTTTCTCTTTCATGAATTTTTGATTTCTATAGATGACTCTTGGACTTTAAATTTACATTACATGTCTCATACATTAGAATTACATAATCCATAAATGATGTGGAAAATGATGAAATGATACATTGACAAGACATGACATCACATTGATGACACCGATTATATGATGATATGACAATGTTGATCCATTCTTGCTATTACTATTTTTTTGTCTTGCTAAAATATGGTACATGTTATTATTCTCCCTCCGCCAGAAGGCTTGAAGGTAGGGATACTTTGATATGGTCTTGATCTAAAACTTTTGTCACAATCGGTGTCCCTTTATGTTTTCCTTCTTGATCAACTTGTGTTTGCAGCTACAAAGGTGTCTTCCAGTAGGGTCTCTTTCTTCATCTCCTTCATAACCATCCTTTCATGATATGATATAATTACTGCAAATGAAATAAACTCATGATAATATGACACCAGTCTCATGATGATAAATAGTAATCATTAAGACTAAAGTTTCTCCTTGAAATGAAGCAAAACTAATTTTACGAAATGTGTAATGTTTTCCATGCTAAAATAACACATTTTGGTTTTATTCAAGATGAGACTTGAAAACTTAAAGAAAATACATGGGATGACTCTTAATACTAGACAAAACAACATGTACAATCAAAATAGACTCTGAAATTAGACGTAGGTGAAAATTTTGGAGGTTGTTTTAGCAGCCACAATAAATCTTCCAATGAAGTTTGATGAGCCCATTTTGATATTTTCTTATAACACCAGTCCCATAAGTATATTCGAGAATTATATGATGCATTAAAAAAACACATTCAAATCAAGTTCCATTTTTATTTGAAAATAAGTTGTAGAGAAGAGCATAAAAGTGCAATATGTTGGGACAAAATAACAAATTGTTGACATCTTCACTAAAACATTTCTGCATGAGACATTTCAGTATGTTTTCCAAAAAAATTGGATTCTCCCAAGTTCCTGTTAGACTATTCTTTATTTCATCAATATAATATGGGGAGTAGATGTTGGTTTCAGTTTTGCAAGAAGTAGGTAGGTTTTCATGAGGAATCACCATTTTCTGTTAATTTCAAAGCGAGAGAGAAAGTTTTAGGAAAGTTAGAAGCATGCTTTTAGAAGGATTCATGATCGCATGGGGAGTAACTGTATTCCCATCAATGCCAAAGGGGGATATTGATGATAATTAGTTGTCATTGATGCCAACCCAAGAAGCACCAAGTTTTACCCCACCCTTTATTGCTCAAAATGACATAAAGATTCACATAATATCGTGTTAGAATCCTCATATATAAATTCTCCTCCATGAGTTGTTTTTGGTGGTATGTGTCACACCACACAATTATTCATGGTTTGAGAGATATTATTTTTTGAGGTTGGAAACCCCAATGAAATGGGCTAAAACCCCAAGGGGCTTGTGGCATAGCACCCATTCATTGCTTGATGGACATAAAACATATAATATAACGGTTATTTGTTATATTTATTGGATATGTTCTAATTATTTAATGTCCCATGTCCTAATTCCTATGTCCTTATTCTACTTAGTGGACACATCCTAAGTATGTATTCTAGTGACACATATTTCTTAGATTACAAGGCATACATTATGTTGAACTTTAAACCCCTAATCCTTGAACGGCTAATCCTTGAATCCCCCCATAACCTCTAATGGCCACCATTATGAATGACCTCTTATAATTTATAAAAAAGATTACTTATCTCCTTCGAAAGGTAAGAAATTTCAACGAATATCTTGTGAAGCCTCTCTAAAATATTTGAACCTATACTAGAAATGAAAACATATGTGATGGATAGGGTTAGGTTATGGTTTCTAGAATACAAGATTTATTATTTATTTTTTTGGGTTTTTCTGTCCGTTAGGAATTCTTCTTACAAGTACAAGTACACCTTCAATCCAAAGTATATCCTCCTTCCATGGCCTAAATAAATTGATATTTGTGAAAGATACTAGTCCTAAATCGCTATGGCTAAATTATCATTATCTATAATTGTGGCCCTTCATTATAATTTATTATGCATATAATTCACATTAAATAAATACTCGAGAACCTCTGTGTATAATTCACATAAAATCTGTGATGAACCTCTAAACAAGGGTGTTTATCTTTATTTCATATGATTTTGGTCTTGGGATTCTGTGAGGAAACTCTTATTATAAGACTAGGAAGAAGAGAATATTTGGTATATCATGAAAGGTCAAGAATAATTTAAAATACCATTTTAGTACCAACAAATTTGACTTCCTAAAAAACTTGGTCTATGGTTGTTTGTATGAAAACTCAATACTAAAATAAGTAATATATATATATATATATATATATATATCTGTGTGTGTGTGTGTGTGTGTGATCCAAGAATTCAACTCCACTAGCATAGAAAGTTAATAAGGAAAAAGTCCTAATTCAGAAGAGTGTGAATTATATTTGCACTTAAGTCTTTAAACGGGTTTGACATAGTATGTGCATTTGATCTCACAAGTTTTATGGCATTGAAAGAAGATAAATTGAAGGATCATATCTGAAAAGTGATAGTACTTGCATACTTAACTATTTATCATCAAGATAAGAGTAGGAATATCATTTCGCCATCTCCAAGTATGTGATATTCCAAAATTTAGCTTTCAGCTAAATGCAAAATTATAGTTTGTTTCATCACTAGGTAGGTGAATAAGTGGGTAGGGAGGCCCATAAATATCCTTAGAAGGAAAAATAACACTCCTAATGTGAAAGGAGGAAGAATAAGCAGTTGGATTAAGCACATTTGGGTTTGAATTGGAGGGGATACATGTTGAATACAACAACTTGGATCAAATCAACAACACTATCATGGAGGAGTGCATTTATGATGAGACAATTCAGTTTTAGTGGAGGACAATTTGCATGAGCTTAGTGGAAAGTATGGATGGGACCCAATGTGAGAAGGCTTACATACTCTATATGGAGGGAATGGAAGCCATTTTTAGGCATATTTTATATTATCATTTTGATATTGGTATGTTTAGGTGCATCCTTTAACTGCTTAGCGAGGTTTCTTGTGTTGTTTAGCACAAGGGTGTTCTTGATCGGGAATCCATACCTCATCCTCAGGGAAGGAGAGGTCCATTGGGATGAATTTCCTCATTCTATAATTCTAGCCAAGATACCTCCTTCATATATAGTGTATTTTATGTTTAGAGTTGGGTTGTGTTGCACGGTGCAACAAAGAAGGATCACATACAAATAATTCTGGGCTTGTTTTTCAGTGGAGAGGTACCCTATCGATTGGAGGATCAGCAAGGAGGGATCTTGGGAATATTTCTACATTTTTTGCATGAGGCCAACCATATGCCATCGCTCACAGCACTGTTACAAACCAAAACTGTGTTATTTTTAGAGGAATTTGCTGTGAGGGTTCATTGAGCTCATCGGGAGGGTCTATTTCTGAATAGAGGGATCAGCCTTCTATTGAGAAATACCATTGGAGGAGGAAATTATCATTTCAAATCTGTCATGGCCTCATTCTATTTATTTCCAGTTTGCAATGACATATTAACCCTAGGGTTATTTGTCACATTGTATATTTCTTGGTATTTCTAGTAATCTTTTCTGCGTTGGCTAGAAATCATGTGTTAGACCCCATATCTTATTTTTTGGGAATTATTTTTGTATCTATAAGACATATTACATTTATGTCTAATTACAGAAGTAGCTACACTAATATACATAGCGTTTTCACCACTTTATAGCATTCTATACATTAGCAGCAACTCATGTGCTTATTGATATGATCATTGGAGGCTTGTTCTTATTGCTTTAGTGGCTTGACCCTCAAGATATTTTTGTATATTGTTGATAATATTTTAATAAAATGATGGCTGCATATGATCCCTCTTATGACATGTTCAGAATTTTTTTGTTTTACATTATTATGTATTGTATTGCTGCTATCTCCATTTTGGAATATTACAGTGGTATCAGAGCATAATCTTGGCTCAGCCTATGCATTAAAGACAGTATTCCATTAGGAGGAGAAGCTTCTCACAAGAAGTAGAAGTTTTACCAAATAAACAAAGGCATGAATCCATTTCTTGGAGAAATGAAGGAAGAGAGGATCTCCCAACTTCTTTTCCAAAATATGAAAAATATCAAGGAAGATATCAAGTAGATGAAAGGGGATAGGTGTAGAAAATTTCCAAAAGGTTTGAAAGGGAAGAAAGCCCTAGATATTCACATGATGGGTGTGGAAATTCAGCCACACATGTATATCCATAGCGCAGTTTATTTCCCACATTCACTGCAAGAGAAATGGAGGAAAAAGATGCACCCAAGGAGGAGACCTTGAGTGACTATCTCAGGAGTATGAGTCTTATTCTTGGAGATTCAAAGAGCACTTGGAATTCCAAGGGTTTTTCCAACTCAAGGAATATAGAAGATCCAGAAACCATAATAGAAGCAAGAGAGGTAGAATATTTCTATCTAACTTTGATGGATCGGCAAAGTGCACAGCCAAGGCTTGAGTGAAAGAGCTAGATTCCTATTTGCAGCTACACCAAGTCTCAGAAAAGGAGGCCATTAGAGTAGCTGTGCTTCACCTATGCTCCATGATTTTTGGTTTCATAGTTCTGTTTCATTTCATCATGCAAGTGTAAACACTTATGCAGGTTTCACTAAGAATATAGTGAAAATATTTGATATTAAAGATTGTAAAACATCTTTTGTTGAAACCAAAAATTCAAAACCTGTGCCTGAGTTGGAGGGCTATATTTTACCAACTCCACTCCATATTTCTATTGAAAGGGATAAAAACATACATAATACCTTCCCAAGGGAAAGATCCCCACTTCTTGAAGAGCCCTCTTCTATAGATGAATATATGGAGATTCCTCCTTCATGGAAGACCAAGATCTAGGGTCTCTCATTGATGATGAGGCATTCAAAAATATTGGTGAAGAGAATAAGCAAAAAAGAGCTAACAGTGCTACACCATTAGGAGAATATACATCACCACATCGAGGTATAAAGGGAGCCATTTCACCCATTATAGTAGCCATTGTATATTTGCAAGGAGTTTAAAATGATCTAACATGTGGGGACTGAAGCACAATTCCAGAGTAGCATGCATCAGTTATTGTGGATTTTGAAACTTGGCAGATATAAGGAGGAGAAGAGGAGAAGGATCAGCATCAAAGGATGATGAGCATTCACCCTGATCTATTTTAGGAGGTTTCTGCATAGAAGAAGGAAACTATATTGCACAATGAGAGGAGGGACAAATCAGTCCACTCATATATACAATCTACTTTAGATCTTGATGTCTCACTCCATGGAGTCATTCCACCTAGGAGGCCACCAGATCTAGATTTGGTGAGACATCTCATCATTTGGTTCACCACTCTTATATTTTGGAGGGGTGGATACCTTCGAGGGCTCTATTAAATCATAGAGATTTTGGGGTAGAATCAAGGAGGAGGGATACACTCTCCCATTTTCATCATTACCCACTCTCACTACATATTCTGCACTGATAGAAGTTGTTGCAGTATTGGAGGATGGCACCACCATGGTGCAAGGGAGCTGCTCCATGAATTTGGAGAAACAAAGGGTACTTCCGTTGAGGAAGGAATCCTCCATATATTTGAGTATATGGAGGCCACTCATGCTTACATTGGCCAAGATCAAGAGGTTCTTTTTGGATGATAGCTTCTCATGGGAGGCCAACTTCCAAATGCCACCACTTCTACTTGAGAAGGATCAGCTACATGATTGGAATGGTATCACTTTGGAGGACGACTTTGGCATGAAGGATGTCGAAGGAAAGGACACTAGCATGTGGGGAGCTTCACATTTCATATCTTCAGTGCCATCTCGTAGGAGGATTGATCCATATTGGAGGTCTCAAATTTTCGTAGAGTACTTGAAATATATTGGTGCTTGCATGATTCTTGATGATCCGGAGGGAGATGATAGATACATGATCGATAATGAGGTCATCTATTCTTATGGAAGTGTCTTATTTACTAAAGCTTCTGAGCTCAAGGAGAAGCCATTACATGTAGTACATGTCGAATTTATTTCCATGAACTTTGATGCATATTATTCCTTGATTGAGGAGTTCACTTGGGATGGCATCCATCAAGATGTATATTAGCATAGCCCATATTATGATGGAGAGGTTGTCACAACCACTTCTCTATTCATTGAGAGTGAGGGAGAATGTTTATTTGAGCCATTTCAGCTCAATGACCAAATTGCATGATATAGGATGTACATTTATGCATTATGACTTGTACTCCTCTACTTTTTATGCACAAAATATTGTACCAAGGAGGACCTTTCCTTATTGTATACTTTATTGTGATGTACCTGAGGCCATTTTCTACATTTATGTTTCCCATTCTATTGGTGGTTTGTGGGAAATGCCACATGATTCTTGGTGTTGAAAATTCGCACCAAATTTTACTTTTATGATCCTATATTGTAGGATGATTGTGGATCAAACAAGTGGCAGAAAGGACACTTTTTATACATTTTTTTGAGGCAATCAGGTGATGCACTACACCGGTTCCACATGTGGAACTATGATCCACCTCTTGGTCATCATATGGCAACTTGTTTTTTGTTTTTTCTTCCATATATTGATGATGATTTTATTTTTATGAGAAGATTTATTTGGAGGATGGCACAAGAGTTGGAGGTGCCCATTGGGAGTATTATTCTTCATACTTCATATGTTGCATATTTCAGGAGAAACAATGGGAAAACCATGATTTCCACACTACATCTTTTGCCTTTATGAGGGAGGAGCCATTTGGAGAACTTGAGTTCTTGGGAGGGGCACTTCATCGATGTTTTGATTGATGGGGTAACTTGGGACATTCTTGGAAACCATATCATTTCAGCCCAAGATAAAAAAAAACCCCACACATATCATAAATGGAGAGAGAAACAACATGGGTGGAAAAATATAATCTCTCCATACATCCCCAATACATTGCATGAATAGGGGGTTGAGGATTTCTTTGATGAGCTACCTAGAATGGCTCATTTCATTTGGATAAGAGCATGGGTATGGGAGTCTCTCATTGGGAATGAGACCCCCCATGTTTCTCATCACTCCTACCTTGAGGAGGCCATTGAACAGCAAGAAGGTTTCCACTTACACCTTCCACTTACTCATTATGTGAGCCATTTGGTTTTGCATACTTGGGATGAAACATTGGGGGATAGATCTATTGCAGATTATTTTGAGCATTGGTGGAGACTATTTGATGAGGAGGCTACAAGATGAGGAATAATTTTGGTATATCCTTGCAGTTTCTTGAGGACAAGCAATATTTTGGAGGGGAGGACTGTAATATTCCAAAAATTTAGCTTTTAGCTAAATGGAATATTATAGTTTGTTTCATCACTAGGTAGGTGAATAAGTGGGTAGGGAGGCCCAAAAATCTCCTTAGAAGGAAAAATAACAATCCTAATGTGAAAGGAGGAAGAATAAGTAGTTGGATTAAGCACCTTTGGGTGTGAATTGGAGGGGATACATGTTGAATAGGTCAACTTTGACCAAATCAACAACATTTTCATGGAGGAGTGGAATTTATGATGAGACAGTGCAGTTTTAGTGGAGGACAACTTGCATGAGCTTAGTGGAAAGTATGGATGGAACCCAATGTGATAAGGCTCACATACTATATATGGAGGGGATGGTAGCCATTGTTAGGCATGTTTTAGATTATCATTTTGATATTGTTCTGTTTAGACTTTACATCCTTTAGCAGTTTAGCGGGGTTTGTTGTGCTGTTTAGCACAAGGTTGTTCCTGATCAGGAATCCCTACCTCATCCTGAGGGAAGGAGAGGTTCATTGGGCTGCATTTTCTCATTCTGGAATTCATGCCAAGCTAACTCCTTCAAGCACAACATAGTTTCTATTTATAGCTGGGTTGTGTTGCATCGTGCAGCAAAGGAGGATCACATAGAGCCAATTTTGGGCTTGTTTTTCAGTGGAGAGGTAGCCTATCAATTGGAGTATCATCAAGGAGTGTTATTTGGAATATTTCTACATTTTTGGCATCAAGAAAACCATCTACCATCCCTCACAATGTAGTTACAAACCAGAACTGCGTTATTTTTAGAGGCAGTGGCTGGGAGGGTTCATTGAGCTCATCGGGAGGGTCTATTTCTCAATAGAGGTATCAACCTTCTATTGATAAATACCATTGGAGGATTAAATTATCATTTCATATCTATAATAGCCTCATTCTATTTAGTTCCAACTTGTAGTGACATATTAACCCCAGGGTTATTTTTCACAATGTATATTTCTTGGCATTTCTAGTAGTCTTTTGTGGGTTGGCTAGAAATCATGTGTTAGAGCCCATATCTTCTTTTCTAGGCATTAATTTTCTATCTATAAGCCATATTAAATTTATGTATGATTAAAGTAGTAGCTATATTGATATAGACTGCATTGTCACTACTTTCTGACATTCTATACAGTAGCCGCAACTCATGTGCTGAGGCTTGTTCTTATTGCTTGAGTGGCTTGACCCTCAAAGAAAATATGCACAAATCCAATGATTGGTTTCAATTTTTGTTGAAGCAATATATTTTTGGGATGTTTTAAAGTAAATATACACAAATCCAATGATTGATTTCAAGTTTTGATTAAGAAGTAAGATATTTTACTACCTCCAAGTGATCTAACATTCATCCACCAAGTAGTATGATTAATACATTTTGTAACAACAATAAGGGGTTCATTTAGCATAGTGAATATTACTTCCAATCATCAACTCATACATTTTCTAGTATTGTTGATTCATGAAAGCAACATTACATTTGACAAATTATATCAAGATAAAGGCATGTATTCAAAATTAGATATTATAAAATATAAGGTGATACATCAGCAAGGACAGAACATCTTTATCATTTTACAACATTGAAGGAAGAACATGTGCATCAGACTCATCGTGAACATCAAAACATTATGTCCATGTCATTGTATAGGTTGTTGTGTTGTCCAAAGTTTTGTAAATTTTCTAAAGGGTTTGTATTATTGTAGAAAAATGTAGAAGTATATTGGAATAAGGGTTTGGTTTGTATTTGGTGAAAGGGCTTAATGCTTTTTTGGAAAAGAGGTTAGGTCCTCGTGTTTGGTCAATTGAAGAAAAATCATCGGCCATCATTGCAAGGGGATCATTTTCCCTGGTATGCAAATCCATAATTTTGTATTTAATTTTTGTCATTTTTATGGTGGTAGGGTGGTGCTAAAGAGGTGGTTGGAGTCACCTTCATGTGGGTGCTTGAAAACACTTCAGGGTGGTAGGATCATGCTATGAAAATTTGGTGCTTGTTAGCAAAAGTTAGTGCTTGCAAGGATGTTGCTGCATTAATTGAACAGATTACTGATAAAACCTAGGGCATTAGGGCATCGTTCTCATGGGTGATGGAGAAAATTGTTTATTGAGTTCTAGGGAGTTGTATATTTATTTTTAGTTGGGGCTCAAGATTTAATGAAATTATTAGAAAATATTTCAGTGTTTTTTGAACCTGAGGGGGTTTTCCACCTAAAAATTCTTCTGTTTGTTGTGTATTGTTTATTTATTGTATTGACGATTTCTAAATAATAACTATTTATATGAAAATATTAATAAAAATTCTAATTGATAAAAAATATTGACTCGCCCCACTTTTGGTATTTCCAACAATCATTATTTCTTAACCATGGCTCCAATGGTCTTGTTTGTATATTCTAAGTATTCTTCTTGTTCGTGTAAATTTTTATAATTTTGGATGCGTCTAGTTCTAGAGGTAAAGTGAGTTATTCATTATCATCAAAATTCTTTTCATTGTAATAAATTGTTGATTATGGGTCCCTAGACAGTCATAAACTCTCAAACCATATTTTCATGAGTTGTAATCCTTATCTTGATGAGGTGTTGTTTTGATCAACTAATAATTTGTTATTGAGATTTAGGTTTACATCAAGAAGATATGGAAGTTTAAAATTGTGTGTTATAAATTCATATATTGGGATCAATAAAATTTGCAAGAGAATTTCTTAAGGCATTTTCGATCACTTTGCTAGTCTTGTATCGTTGGTGTTTAATTATTAATGAGTGGTAGTAAATATTTATCTATAGATGAATATGATTCACCATGTCAACCATGAATGCCCATGGTTGCAATATTGGAAAACATTATAAAAGTCATATTAAAACTTAAATATTAAAGTCATTAAAGTTAGTGTTACTAAATTTAATGGCTATATTAATGTCTATGCCCATGTTGACTCTTGTCATGTTGATTGTAATTGACTATGAGTATGTTAGGCCCTATGTATATGGTAAATGATAGACATGTTCAACAAAATTCATATGGTTAATCATGGTTGAAAATGATGTCCATGTTGCTTATGATTTATCAGGTCAATCATAATTGACATGTGTTAATATATTAGTTAATATACTATTAATGTGTTATTTTTTGTAAATAAATGTCTTATTAATGTATTAATGTATAGATTAATGTGCAGTTAAATGTATTATTTGTTTTCTTTTGCTAAGTTATGTCAGTCCTGAGATGAATGCATGGTTAAAATTTGGCTTGAAACCCATAACCCAGTGACATTTAAGCTCTCGAAATCACCTTGGGATCACGCCTGTCTTGGGTCACACGAGTCCTTAACATGAATGGACTTTTTCCTATGGGATTTTGAACTGGTGACATTCAAATCACAAAGAACCTTAATAGTACACCCCATCACCATCTATTCTACACCCCATGTTTGTGGCTAAATGTATTATCATAAACTACTAAGTTTTCAAAATCACCTAGGGATCACATCGGGCTTCGGTCACACCAGTCCTTAACATGACTACATTTTTTTCCACTGGATTTTGAATTGGTGACCTTCACAAAATAGAGCGAATTAATAATAAACCCCATAACCATATATTCTATGCCGTGTGGGTGTAGTTCAACGAATTAATATAAATTAATTAACATCTAAATAATATTAAATATAAATTTTAGTTAAACCTGAATAACAAACCTTATTATCAGTAAACTTATTTAATATTAATATAATTAATATAATTATTAAAATTTATTAATAAATATAAATACAATATTATTAATAAACCTTAAATTTTATACCATATTAAATATAAACCTTAAATGTTAATAAAGTGGTCTTTTTTTTTTAAGCTTGATAGGACTACATCTTCATCATGTCCAATATATCACCCTAATCGGGGCAAGGAATTGAACTTGTTTTTTCACATCAACAAGTGCCTTAAAAAAACACTCAATCACCATCTGTCTAACACCCCATGGATAATAAAGTGGTTGAAACTTAATATATATATATATATATATATGGATTATTTTTTCAAACTAGGTTAACATAGTAAATCTAGTAAAATCTTGTCATGATTGACTATGGTTAAATTAGGCTAAATGCAGTTAAATAAGGTTGATTATCATCAACTTTTATTGACTATTGTTCAATATTTTCAACCAATGTTGACTAGGGATGATCGACCTTAATTTATTATGTGCAATATGAGATGATCTTACTTAAGGTGAACCATGTCTTAATGATTGAACATTATGACTACATTTCTTCATTAGCATTTCAAAATTATTAATCAATCTATAAATATTTAGTAAACCATAAATATTATTAATAATTTTTACTGAAGATAAATATTCTTTATTTATTTAAATATAAATTTTATTAAACAAATTATTTTATGACTTTAATATATTTATCTAGATATGGATTATTCTTTTGCATTTTTTATATTGTTATATTTGGGCTATTTTTTTAAAAGTTAAATAATATTAAACAAAACATTATATACAAAATATTTTTTTATGAATTTGTTTTAAGAATAAGTTATTTAAATATACTAATTTACATTTAAATATAATCTATCAGTATATAAGATATTGATGAGTTAACATGTGGATTTATTTATATTTTAAATTATATATTTATATATATATATATATATATATATATATATATATATACATATATATATATATATATATATATAATTTATTAAAAATAGTTAGAAAATAATTATTATCTAAAAAATCTTGTCTGTAAAAATAAAAGCTAGAAGCTTTTTTTTTTGTAAGTTCAAGATCTTATATTAGAAATAATATGCAATGAATACATATGTCTATTCTCTCAAATTTCCTTCTCCTATGATTTTGGAAAACAAACGAGAGGAAAAAATTGAGAGTTTAGATTCAAAATATCAAAACTACCTCACCAAATTTTACAAGATAAATAACATGAGTACAAAACCTTGGTGTAATAGCCAAGTACATAACATCTAAAACATCTAAAAATGTAACACTAGAAAGAGTGTTTTGGCGAAATATTGATGGAAATACCATGAACACACAATGGAGATATTAAGGGATGTTAATAGTCATTTAAAACTCAATATTTCCTCGGGTGGTGGGCTTTTAATCTTGAAATGTGCTCTTCAATATTTTCATAGAGTAATTCAAGTTCCTCCATGAAAATGGGTAATTCATCCCATGTTTCATTTATCTCAAACAAGACCTTACCCAATAGGTGCTTGATCTTCCAAATGAGGTTTATGGTATGTAAATACATATTTTTGTAACCATGATAATTTCCAATATTTGGCACCCAATTCATCAATGTAGGCGTGACTTCCAAGTAGGAGTGATATTTTTTTATAATGAATGAATCCCTATTCAATATATTGGATCTCATGATGGACACCCGATGGTGTTAAGTGGTGGAATATTCTAGAAAAGGAGTGCACTCCAGATCATTATTGAATTTTATTATAGTATTCTATACCACCAGCAACCCTCCTAGACAGAGCTTGTTGCCGGGAGATGGTATCAAGCTAGGAAGACTACACAAACATAGGAAGTGAGGGGAATTTTGAATTTTTTAGCCCATTTAATGTTGATTGTATCAAAAGGAGTAGAGGAAAGAAAGAAGGAACAATTAGTGGGGCATTCAACATAAAAGCCATATTGTCCCAACTAAGGTCAAGGGAAGGAGATTAAAAGTGATGAGCATGTAGGGAAAAGAAAGATACATGTAGAAAAAATTCCAACCTAGTGTATTCAATTAAAAATAAAGTAGATAGCAAGTAAGTTAGAGTTTAGGTTAGTTATGGCTTAATGCGACAAATTCTTCTAGTAATTTGATGATATCAACAATCACATGAAGCATAGGATGACACTAATGCTTAGTGGTAGCAGGTAACTAATTTGAATGGGTAAGTGAATCCATTACTAAATGATGAGTGTTTTTTTCAATTTTGAGTGGTTTTATCTCTGAGAAAAACACAATGAAATATTTAAAAAAAAATCTTAGACCTAGATAACATAAATTCATATAGATGCCCCTTCTAGCATCACCCAAATTTGAGTACATATAGGAAGAAGCAACCAAGTGAGGAATTTTTTTTCCTTCACATGTGTCTGCATAGATGATGCAACATCTTTAGAGATTCACAAATCCATCAAGATTTTTGAAAAAAATACCAAAAAGGTGTTTCAATATTGAAAATAAATTCTAATTCCTTATTTTTTAGCGTAAATTCTCAACGCAAGTGTACGAAAAGAGCCTACTTTATTTGTGTGTGAAAAATAGCCATAACATGAGAAATGGATTCTTAACTCTATAGATCTGTGATGAGTAGTTAGAAAAATGCTGCAAAAAACTAGATCTGTGCAGTAAAAGTAGTTAAACCATGACAATAAATTGTAATTATTCATTGCATCCAACAGACAAGACAAGATTTAATGAATGATTTCATATATTATTAGGCCTGGTGAAGGGAAAAAATATAAGTTACCATTCCCCCTTAATGGGGTGGGTTCTTGGTTGTCCTCGATGCTTCAGCTCTAGAAGTTTCTCCCTCTCAATGGTGCAGAAAACCCAAAATGTATGTTGAACTCTAATTGGAGCTCAAGAGGAAAAAGAAAATAGTAGCGACAATGAAAATGATAAAAGTGAATAATGAAAGGAAAAACCCTCCTATTTATAACAAAATATTGAGTTATCCTCGATAATGGCGAATAATAAAATATTATTAACCAAGATCTAGATCTAAGCGCTTGAAATATTTTATTATATTTTGTTGGATGGAAAAGGTAATTAAATTGGTTAAATACCTTTATTTACAAATAATAAACAAATAAATTATTTATTCATCATTTCAAGAATGTGGTTAAATAATAATAAATAAATAATTATTTGTCTAATTATTCCTAGGTGATTTAGTCAAATTTAAGAACGAATAATAGCTAAATAATGATTTAATTAATTATTCCTAGAGAAAAATAAGATAAATAATGATTTTTCTGATTATTTATTATAATTGGGTTAAACATGTGTTAGAGTCGGTCTGTTCATCCCTCCGTCAGAGATCAAAATTCTCTTTCGTTGCATTTCATTTCTAGGCGTCTCATTCAGTTCGATCATCTGCATTCCATTAGGATCATTGGTCTTCTGATGGAAAGGTCTTGTCGCTCATGCCCCTCGTGTCGTGTACCTGCTGGCTCAGGTATGTTCATCAAAATCCATCAAAATCATTTTACAGTCAATGGCAGTCAATGTTTGGTCTTTTGGTGGGCAAAGAGTCATTTCAGTCATTAGGTCTAGGGTGTCGCAAATTTTAGTCTTCAAAATGTTTAATAATGCTAGCAGGCGAGAGGGAGGATCAAAATAAGTTTTCATCTTAAGAAATTTCATCATTAGAATGTAAGATCTTGACTTTTCTTCAAAACTTTGTTTTGAAGAAAATCGTCATTTTGTTCTTTGCAATAAATTTCCATGTATATTTTCGAAATTTTTTAGCTCTCAAAATCTTCAGGCGTAGCCTTGGTCACCTTTGCCAAGTTCCGTGCCAGTCATCCCTGCAAAAAATAGACAAGAGTTTCATCATTTCAGTCAAAAAGTAAAAATGGAAACAAAAACAGAGTTTGTATTAAAAGTGAAAAAGTGCCAAAGCTAAAATATAAGAAAGTGGGTTTTTGCAAAAAAAAAATAAAAGCCATGAATATAAGAGATATTTTCACCATTAAAATGTCATTTGTATGCAAGAACTTGTTAAAGACTCAAGGGAATATTATGGAGGAACGAAATCGTGAGTTTGAAGCCGAAACTGTGTATTGGAGTGCTGCGCGGCGCACAGAAGAAAGGTCGCGCTGCATTGGCATGTCGTGATGCACACAGTCATGTTCCACAGTGTCAATTTTCTCTTGCGTGACACGTACAGTGAGCGCGGCACACTGGGTTTTGTGCGCAGCGCACAGAGCCTCCAAGCCGATTTTCACTACTACTTCATCAAAAATAGAATCGACTCAAATATTTTTGCTCCGAGTAAGTCTGATTAACCTTGCCATTGCTATTAGCTGGTGTTTGGTATGGTTGAGAGATTGGTTTTGAAGAATTTGAAAGTTTGGAGTTTGAAAATATAAACCCTATATTCATATCAAAATCTGCTCCTTAGGGTTTTAAAATTGGTGGTTTAAAGGTCTGATTTTTGTGCCAAGTATTGCAAATCCCATTCTCCATCTGTGGTTCCCTTCTTCATCACTGCCATATCATCATACTGTGCCTCCCATTTTTTCCCTATTCCCTTATAAAATCACTCATATCACTTGTTCCTAAAATCCTATTATCCCTATGCCTAAACCCTACCATCTCCCATATCATTTGCAAAATTCCTAATTCCCAAACCCCACATTCCTAAAACACAGTCAAGTGACTATTATTGCATTCTAATTTCACTTGACAGTCCACTATACCCACTGTCCCTTTTTTTTCCACAGTCCCTTCCTACATGGCATACATTTGGAAATTGGAGGAAATAAAAACCAAGTCTTCATTTCTCATTTTCAACCAACCAAACATACACTTGTCATACACATTGCAACACCATGACGGACACAGATTCATCATATGAGAAAAACAGTGATTCTACCACATAGCTTCATGTATCAAGAAGGCCTCGTAAAGGAGGCGAACATGTGAGAGAGGAGCCCACCTCATTGACTCAGTTACAGGCCTACCCACTTGCTATGGCATGTTTTCGAGAGCAGTCATGTTATCAGTACTGTGAGAGGGTTGCTCAGATTCAGCATCATCAGGAGTTAGCCTGGTTGTTTGTTTTACATTTTCATGATGGTCAGGTTACACTCGCTGGTGTAAATTTCACCTTGACACCAGAAACCATTTCTCAGGCAACAGGAATACCGAATGTAGGTGACGAGTGGAACAAAAGACAACAGGTAGATAGAGTACATTACGAGCCATACATCAGGCCTGGCTATGTGAGGCAGCTCAGCAGGGTATTCCCATTCCGGTTCTTGAAGGAATCTTATGCACCATTGATGAGACTCATTAGCAGGTTCAGTTGTGAGGGCCAGTTCTCACGCCTCTATGCATACCACATAAAACTATTGATTCATTTCACGAGAGTAAGGATGATTAACATTCCATATTTCATGTGCCAAAACATAGAGAGGATGACTACTCTTGTGCAGAAGAAGACTCCTGAGCAGCAACACAACAGCATTTATCATTATGCGCTCATCAAGACGATTGTGGTACATCAGCTTGGATTGCAGGGCATTACATGGGAAGATTTCATTTCCCGTGACTTCTTCATAGTCCCTCAGCCTCCTTCATAGATTTTTCATGATGCAGATGAGCCTTCACATTAGTTTTAAGGTCCCAAGACAGAGCCTATCGGTGTGCCAGTATTTTTTACTTATCAGAGAGGCACGAGAGCATTATTTGCAGCAGCCCGACGAGTACTATCTCCACCCGAGGTGGAAGGGGTCTCGTTGCTATCGTCATCAGCACAGGTATAGGTACATGATAGAGGAAAGAGGCCTATGTAGGAGGAGGGCCCTTTACAAGGTTAGGATAATGATTTCACATTGATTGATGTGGATTTGAGCTCCCCAAGCTCAAAACTGAGAGAGATCATTCAGGAGCAGAAAACTGAGATCAGCACATTGACCGACAAGTTGCAGAGAGCTCAGTGGATCATTAAATATCTGGAGCAGTAGAATAAGTAGCTGGAGGATCAGCAGACACTCACGGAGTTGCAAAACATCCGTGAAAATCGGCAAGCTGCCCGAAGAAGCCCATCCGAGATGACACCTATTGAGCGGGAGATTGAGGCCGATAGAGAGACGTGGATGGAGAGAGTCAACATGCATCTTGAGAAGCTATTGGAGAAGGCAAAAAAAGATAATAACATTCTCTGACACATGAAGAACCACTATTGGGCACGCACACATGTTTCCAAAGCGAAGATCAAGATCTTGAAAGCGAGGCTAAGGAAGACACTGAGGCGGCACAAAAGGCATGATCAGCTCCAAATCTTGGCCGAAGCTTCTTTGGTTGAGCATGGTACTTGATGAGGGACCTTCAGTCCAAAGTTCAAGGAATTTGGAGAAATTTTTGTCATTTTTTATTTTTTTGGTCACAAAACAGGGTTTTCTGCCCGACGCATAGCGCCACCTTGCGCGCGCTTATGATTGGCAGCTCTTCAGAGGGAAAACTTGGTATTTCTGGATCTTTTATGAAAATTTATGCATGCTCAGGAATGGCCTAATAATTTCATCAAGTTCTGGGTTTCCTAAAGGGTCAAAAACACCTTGAAAATGGCCTTTCTACCACATTTTGCACACACAGGAACCAGGTTGGGAGATTGAACTTTTGGAGGGGAAAATGGACACCACATCCAAAAATTCCATTTGGGTTGGAAATTAGATAGGTAGGGATTTCCAACGAGCTATCATGAGTTTAATTTGGACTTCAGGAAGGGCCTCAAAAATAGCTCCAAAGTTGTGCTACGCATAGAGATTTTGGGCGCGGCGCATAGAGAAGTTTTGCCTATTTTTCACTCCACAGCTCAGAATTTCGCCTAGTTTTGGCCAGTTTTACTTTTTCATGTAACTATTGATCTAATTTGATGTAATTTCATGTCCATGATGTAATTTTGGCACATTTTTAATTTTTCTAGAAGATTCATTCACCAAAAGGTGAAATGTGAGTGAATGGATCAGTTTCCTAGCATATAGAGGCAAGTTGTTTCATGGCCTATTTTCTAGTTCCTAGTTTAGATATGGTTGAAACAACTCCTAGAATGATGAGCTTGACCCCTAGAGGCATGTGAATGGGTTATGCTTGTCCATATTATGTATTTTCTCAGAAATTTTCAGGGTTGGACACTTGGGATTGCATAGCACTTCATTGTACATTCATTCTGCAATTTTGGCAAAGGAATAGACCAGGGTTTGCAGCCCTCTTTGGGATCCTTGTGCCTCTATGTTTTGATGGTGTTTTTCTCCATGTATTTTTAATTTCACTGATGTTTATGTGTACCATTTTCATTCTCCTTTCTTCTTAAATTAAGAAAATCAGTGTTAAGGGTAGAATTCAGTAGCTTGCTTTGCTTTGCCTTTAGTTTTGTTTAATTTTACATGTTTTCATCTGTTTGAGGAGGACTCTTGAGACCCTCTTGCCCTCTTCAGCTCCCCAGCAGTCTGATCCATCCATCCACTCAATCAAAAGCATCAAAACTCTTGCCTTCCCTACCCCAATCAGAACTCTGCAAAAACTAGGCCTTATCCCCGCACCCAAAACTGCCTTTCCCTTTTTTCCAACAAAAAACCCCAAAATCAAAATCAAAATCATTTATTTATATACCTAGCCTAAAATTAGCTTCTATTTCAGTCATCTCAAGCCCTATTGATTACTTTTCGTTGAGATTGACCCGAAGAGATCCCTCTCCTGTTCTGGTAGGGCTAGCTACCACACTGAGCGTGGTTTGATGTTACCCTGAACTCTGCCTTCCTTCAGCCTGAGGTAGATTTAGGAAATAAAAAAATGATCAGGAATATTAGTTAAATAATGGTTTGATTAATTATTTCAAGATTAAAATCAAATAAATAAGGATTTATTTAATTATTCATCATGGGGTTTCTTTTTTAAATCAGAAATAACTTAATAAAATATGGTTTATTAAATTATTTCTTAAAGTGAAAGAAATTTCAATATGGTAAAATTGGTCTTACATGGTGTACTTTGATCCATATAATTATAAATGGTTATATGACCAATTTTTGGTGATAACAAATTTCCACCCAACGTGCAAGTGTTAGGACCTAATCGTATAATCGAAGTACGTTTTAAGAACACAATTCGTAGACACCAAAGGGGAGTCCAAGAGAGTGAAAGAGAAAGATTAGAGATGAAGTAAATAGAGAGAGGAAAATAACTTGGGGGGATACATAGAAAGTAATATAAGTCTTCATTTATGTTGGAGTACATGTTCTCAGTGAGGCAGGGGATGCATACCTATGCTCGCCGAGATGAAAAATTACAAAGAAAGATAACGGGCTCAACACTATGAAATTGAGAAATAAAGTACATGATAAATGGTACATGACATGCTGGCATAAATGGGCTAGAAAAAAAATATAATGGATCCCACATACATACTGTGCCTAGAGAAACATGAGGCAGGACTGAATACAATAGAATCTTAGTACATTAGACATAATAACAAGAAAAGACACCCTATTGAACAGGAAATGGCTCTCAAAATATCAATGGATCATTTGAATGATACATGCATGTTATGGGTGCTGCAAGCAACTGAAACTGAACCCATCAAATATATGGAGCTACATCTGAGGTTGCAGCATAATCTGAGGTCATATGGGCATGTGGGGGGCTACCTAAAGGGCCACCCTCTCATGAGATCTGAAACATTTCACACACACCTAGGAATCACTGGTACAATATGATGGATCACAAGACCATCAAGTATACAAATATCAATCATCTAATAATGAGCTCAAGCTGAGAAGATGAGAAAAAACCAAGTGAAAGGGCGATGATGGTTCCATTTGCTTGATTCGAGGCACCGAACAAGAATGGAAGCTAAAACCAAGGTATACTGCCCTCTAGACCTATCTTCTGGAATGAATGTGTTGATATCAATAGAAGGAGGTCTGCCATAGGTGAGGTAATGATAAATCATATACTAAGGCACGAGGTATCATAGTAAAGTGAGTGATAGACTAACACCAGGGATGATCATGGAGTTGGGGATACTGAGTAGCAGGCAGATGACTTCCCTTGTTAGGGCATCAAAATCATGGATGACCTGGCAGAAATTGAGTCGACTAGAGAGGGGATGAGGGACAATATGACTAGAGACCAAAATGGGCAACACATGATGAATTTGATGTCAATATGGATGGAATATTGTAACACGAGATAAAGGGACTCAGTATAGACTCCACGAATGTGATGATGACACAACTTGGATGATCTGAACAAGGGTGACTCGATGATGCTCCCACACAGGATAAGCCGAAGGGGGCCATCAAAGCATGAGAAAATTATGGTTACTCATGATGAAAATAAACACAGGAGTTGACAAGCATGAAGGAAAAGTGGTATCCCAAATACAAGGAGTGCATGCGAAGAAATTCAATTTTAAGAGGTAGCAAAGTGACCCTTCTTGGAAAAATGGCTTCTAGTGAAGTGTCAAATTACCAAAAACAAAAGAAGACCCATTACAGTGCTAAGTGAGATTTTTCCAAGGGTGCTGACATTTCGTCAAACCAAGCTATGGTTTGGTCTCAATTGGCGAAGTAAAATTTATAGTTTTTCCTTTAAAAGGGTGATTTCCCTCCAATTCAATTCATTTTCTAAGTGAGATGCAGTGAATTCAGAGAGGATGAGAAGGCCCTAAATCTTGCGACAATTGTATAGGAAAAAATGACCATTGCAATCAAGATCCATCAGTGGCAGGTACATTCCCTAACCTTACTCTACATTTTCATCTGTTTAATTTTTCAGATTAGGTTTCCAGGGCTCAATAAGATACACCTCCCACCCTCACAGTCGGCTCGCACTATTCTAGCCTTGAAATGCGACCTATCTCGCATTATTCAATGGGAAAACTATGAGCTTACAGTTCCAGAGAAGAAAAAGTGCAGGTTGGAGCTTGATGTTGGCTTTTGTTTGTTGTTTGGCTGAGGGCCAGTGTTACTTGATGAAGTTGTGTTATTCTAAGCTAAAAAATATGATGTTGTTATGTAGGTATGGAAGAATTGAAGATCAACAAGAGTGAGAGATATTTTGATGCTGTTTGTGCTGAGATTTAGGGGATTCATATAGTACAGGGAGCGCTTGCTCGACATGGGGTGATAAATTTGGTTTATAACCCACTGATGAGGGCAGGTGAGCCCTTGCTATCTAGGATCACGAGCTATTGTGATCCAGATCAGGAGGCCTTTGCAGTGTAGGGGCACCGGATTGAGCTATCAATTCATGAAATCTATTTTTTGATAGGACTTCCTCCATTAGAGGTGGTGGGAAACATACATCTAGTTTTACACCATGGATCAAATAGAGAAGAGTTTGTGTAGCACCATTGTAGACCAGGTACTCGTGCTAAGGGCATGACCATCCCTATCAGTAATCTAGAGTGGCTAGATACATGAGTTGTTGTCACAGCTTTGTTGTGGATCCTATGCAACCAGGAGTTTCATCAGATCACTAGGGAGTAGATGATGTTGCTAGAGAGTGTTTTGAGTGGAACCTATTATGGGTGGGCCCAGATGATATTTTCAACTGTGAAACAATAGTTTTCACTATGAAGGAAATAGGTGAACCATGATTTTACTTTTGGTACAGTATTGTTCTCATTCTTCCTTGAGAATATCCCCATGGTTTGACCTCATGTGAAGACCCGAGATGGGGGCCCATAGAAGCTTGCAATGCGCCGCCGGGGGAAGTTGTTGTGGAGAGGAGGATGAGTGAGAATCATATGGGTGTTCTGACCCAATTTTTCCACACATTGGGATCATATGTCATTTTACATAGAATACTATCCATGCATTGATATGAACTATGAGGGGGATCCTGACATGCCACTTCCACTCAATTGAGAATGGGGACTAGATGGTAAGTGAAAGTTGTTCTATATTATGGTGCATTTAAAGTTTCTAGAACATGTATGTGGTACTGATTCATAACTTTTAGTATGCAGATATAGCACTGTTCAAGCTGTCATGATATGTAGGATGTGTCACAACACGAGGGCCTACGGAACTAAGTGAATCGACATCACAATAGATACCTAATTGTGAGGTTGTGTTGAAGGACCTTCGTCAAAGGTTTGATGTACTATTCACTGGGGTGGCAGACCACAGGTGGAATGATTTAGAGGATCAATATACAGATGAGTGTATTGGTCTTCCCTCAGGCTGGCGAGGCATCATGCGGCGAATAGCTATGGTCGGGTAGGCAGTTCAGGACCTACGGGCTTTTGGAGCAAATCCATCGGCTGGGGAGCCTCCGGATAGTGGCTAGGGATAGGGGAATCTGGTGCCCCCTATTTTTTTCTTGTAACATGCTATGGGCATGTTCGATGTATTTAGAGTAGTGGATTCAAAACACTTATGTTTCTTATGATACGTAATATGGATATGCATCTTTTATATGACGACTATGGTTCGCCATTTGTTTTTTATGGATGTATTGTGTTAAATGCATGTGATAAATGCCAATCTAGAGTGTTACTTACAATGGTACCTAAAAAGCGATTTTGGGCTCTATGAACATGACTGGATGTAATGGATTTAAATTCACATGCTAAAAGCTTCACTCGTAGATACTTTCTAAATAGGATATGATTATGCACATGATAAACATCATTCAATTGAATGACAAGTAGAAAGGAATCTAAAAGAACATGAAGATGAAGGATGTGATGGTCAATGGCATCAAATAAAAAACCTGTCACTGCATTATATTCAGCCTTGTTATTGGTGGCAGATCCAATTCATATGTCATTGGAGTGAATTACGAATGCAAGGGGATGAAAATGACCCAAGTTGCCGAAGCTAGATTCTACGAGAAGTGACTTGCACCATCGATGTGCTCGACATATACAATGTGGATGATGGATTCATATGAAAGGTGCCAAAATACATCAAATAAGATGATTATGGAGAATCCAAGCTACCTAGATGCATGACATAAATAAACATGTGCATGTCAATGGGAGATGTTATGGGTAAAATTTCTTGAGGTAGAGTGCATTACAAGGGTTATGAAGGAGTCATCCTTTGAAATCCTCTATAAGGTATTCCCCCTTTCCCAATTCATTACTAATGATGTAAGATCCTAGCCATAATGAGTCAAAATTCCCATGACCAAGGACATTGTGAGCCTGGTCATACACTAGAACAATATCACCTTTAGGCAACGAATGAGGGCAGAATTTCTAGTCATACTGAGCTTTGGTGAATTACTTGGTCTCTTCAATGGTTTGCAATGCAACACAACTATCCTTGGAAACATGCTCTAGCACGATAAGTCTTTTTTCTAAAGGTTGGGTGTCAAGGAGAAATTTGACGGCTAGGTGAAGGGAGGGGATTTCGCACTTGATCAGTAAGACTACCTCCTTGCCAAAAACAAAATGGAAAGGAGTAAACCTAGTGGCAGTTTTAATATAAGTTCTATAGGCCCATAAAGAAGGAAATATCATAAGGTGCGAGTTGGTTTTATTCTTGTTAACCGTCCATTGAAGCATGGTTTTAAGTATTATATTGATCGCTTCAAATTTTCCATTACCTTGGGGATAATAAGATGATGAATATTATTGTTGAAAGCCCAGCAAAGAGGATAGCTCATTCCATATCTCATCTTCAAAGTGTTTTTCATGGTCAGACGACAATTGTTTCAAAACCCAAAATCGAGTGGTAACATGGTTAAAGAAAAAGAGATCTGTGATAGCCTCTGTGTTGTTGAACATGTGTTGGAGAGGTAAATCCCCTCTATGGACAGAGTCGATCCCTACTAGCCCAGATCAGGTCTAGCAACTACTGAGTCATGCTAAGATGCAAGTTCCTAGTTACAAAAGACCAAGATGCGACAAGAGGCCTACCTTAAGTCCCATGTTTTTGTTTCTTGCAGAGAAGATGGTACTTCCGTCCTTCACTTTGGCAGATCAAAATTCTCCCGCTTAGCACATTCGAACACCTGCACGTACACGAAGAAACAACACACAACATAAAACCTAATACATGCAACTATATACCAGTCAGAGAAGGTATAATTCATAACATAAGACATGAACATATGAATGGAACCATAATCAAAGTCATTTATTATTAATCACAACGAAAGAAAGATACAACCTGAGCTCTAACTCTGGATCTTCCTTCGGCGGGTCGACAACGGAGCACATCTTGATGAAGCTTTTCGGAAATGGGACAAGGCTGTCTCTCTTCGGCTGTTTGGAAATAGTCTCCTTACTACCGATTCAGCTCTATTCAGGCTAGCTTGCAAAGGTAAAATGGCAAGCTCATATAGATGGTGGAAGGGGAGTTGGGATCCCTACAATGGTGGGATTGGCCCTATCCTCAAGGAAGCTTCCATGATAGGTGGAAAACCACCTCCCCTACATGGAGATCTAGAGCCAAACATCCCAAATAATTTTAGAGACTCGTTCAGGAGTTGGTTGGAATCACACTTCCACCATTTATTTATTTTTTAAATCCTTATTAAGCTTGGCACGAGTAGAACATTGGGACAGAGTGCCATTTGGTGTGCCCTCTTTGATGGATTTCGCCCATTGGCATGAGGGTTTAACTGGCTGGTCACACCAAGGCCAAAAGATCTATTTTAAGGGTTTTTTTATAGGAAACTGTCTTCAGAGGAATGATTTTCCTTGTTAAGGGGGATTCCATGAAAGTGGTTTCAGGTCATGTCACTGCTCACAGGTCACGAAATAGGCCCTCCAATGTGCAGGACGGGGGATTGTAGGGACGGTGACAAATTACTATGTAACATATGCCCCCTAAAGCATGAGGCCTGAGAGAGAGAGAGAGAGAGAGAGAGAGAGAGAGAGAGAGAGAGGGGTGAAATTCTTTACGAGAACGTGCCCAACTAAAAACACTGTCGTCAGAAAACCTGCATAGACAATTACAACTGATATCTCAAATACATGATGTGTGGTATGGGTGCAGCCATCCATAATAGAGTATAGAATAATCAAGACCCGAGGCATGGACACAACGATCCAGTAAGTATCACTAAATAGACTCAGGTATGGTCGCAGCCATCCAATCAATGAATCATGTAACCAATCATGATAATCCACAAAACCCGCAGCCTGGATTCCATTAGAGAAAACACAGAGTCTTGTGCTCCATCTCGACCCAAATAGAGTACAAGTCCAAGAATGTGAATAAGTGAGCTGAAGTCGAACATGCAAGAAAATCGTCTGATTACCAGCCAATGATGAAAGCTATTAACAGACACGAGAGGAACCACCAATAATGACAATGGCCCTCAAGGTACTACAGGTATAATCCACGGAATGTAAACAGTGAGCTGACGTCGAACACCTGCATAATAATCTGATCAAAGGTCAATGATGAAAACCTTGCATCAAATGCGAAGAACCTTCCTGGATAAAGGTCAAAGGTCTCTAATGTACCGAAAGGGAGTCTCTAGATTAGCTTCCTAGATAATGAGCTGAAGTTGACAAGATGTAACCTTGATAAAAGGTGGGCCATAGTGTTTCCCACATCATCGACGCAAGACAGAGGAACATAATATTTGTGAATCAGGATCAGATGAAAATCAGAGGAGGGTTGAAACTGCAGAGGTCAACTTCTCTTAAACATATTGGCAAAAAAACAGTGGATTTGGCAGTATTTGACATCAAAATATCAGAGGTCATGATGATGAGCAAAAGGCATATGATAGGTCAAAAAGGGATCACCCAAACCCATGGAGGCAAGCAGAAAATGAGATGAGATGTCCCCAACCCGACATGAATGTAGACAAGTTCCATGTTCAAGAGCAACATACTGTCGACATGATGATGATACCGGTTCCATTTTCTCCCCACCATTTTTGGTGAGTACCCCAATTATTTTTTAAAACAATCTTGAAGGTGATAGCATATGCTTGTGATATAAGTTCGTCCTTCAGACGAATCCATCCTAGTACATTTAATGAGCCCTAGGAAGGAGAAACTTGAATATCGTCATTACGACTGAATCCGATGTCATAAGGTTTTAACGAGTCTAACAAAGGAATAACTCGACGTCTTTTCATGTTTAGAGAGTTTGAAAAGACAGCGAAAAACTAAACTCCAACGGTCCCTTTTCGTAACTAGTTCCTCAGATCCGAAAAGGTAGAAAACTATGTTTGAGAAAACCTCCTAGTCGTGATAGGCTAGGGTATTCCTTTTTTGTAAATAATCTATCCCAGCCTGAAAAAGAGCTAAACGTATACTGGGTAGATGTCGTTTCATAGCCAATTTAAGGAGATCAAAACGACAAGTGACTTGGCAATCTTTTCATGTTTAGAGAGTCAGAAAAGAGCTGAAAGATGACTCCAGTAGTGACTTTTTTCCTGTTTTTACCGAGTCTAAAAAAGTATAAAATACAACTCGTATCGTTGTCCAAGCTGCGTGAAAACCTATTGCTGCACATAAAATGAGTGTAGAATCCATTTTTCGACGAAATATAATAAAATATTGGAAAAATGACTTTCAAAACCTAATTTTGACTTTGAAAAGTTATAAATATGCCAAAAATAGTAAAAACATATTCAAATTTACTTTTTACCTCTTGTGAGAGCAACAGTGAGCTTTTGCTGTGCAAACTTGCGGTGGCGATTGTGGTCAATACAGTAGGTCATTCTGGTTCTCATTCGTTCCAGGTAAGAGGCGCTCTCCATAGAAGTGTTTTAATTCATTTTTTATAGATTTCCATTGTGTTTTTGGATCCCTAAGGGGACCTTTGCAAAATTAGGGCTCGGCCAATTGGCACGGGTATTGGGCAGGGACCCATGCCAATTGGCTCATTTTTGCAAAGGGGTCACTCCAGTTGGCACAACTGTTAGCAAAACAGTTGTGCCAATGGAGAAACTCAAATTTTCACTCAAATTTAACAGAAAATGAGCTAATCAGTTGAATTTTTGAGTGTTCAAGAGATCTAATGAGGTGTTTTTGACCATGTTGGTGCAAATACACGACCACAATGGTGATTGACTAGAAGGAAAGGGAGCATGGTGAAGAAGATGAAGTGGCCATGCAAAATGAAGCATGCATGAACACTCTCTGAAACTGTGGTCTAAAAAATTTCTTCCTAACACCATGTTTGAGAGCACAACCTGAGCTACTGCAGTATCAACATTTGGGACGAGAACGAAGAAAAAATTAGGCTTCGAGACTGAGTGTTGAAGCTTGAAGTATCCGATTTCTATTTCATAATTGGATTGTCCCGCAGAGGTCCAGTTCCAGTATTGGCATGTACTAGGCCATCTGGTGAGAAAATGGAAATGGTGATGGCAAGAGTGTGCCCAGGGGCACGGACAGGATCAGGCAGTGGGAAGGTCAATATCCACATCCCTGATCTATCACTCTGAGTAGTGCTCCACACCATTACGTGGGCTGCAGGGTTGCAGGCACCGCATGAGGCAACCAAAGCACAGCTCCTACTAGCATATGAATGCATGAACCCGGCACTTTTTGATTGGGCCACTACGGTAACAATGAACATCAAACCATATCTGATGAAGTGCAAGAAGGCCAAACTGAAACAGTTTGGGTACAGTTCCATCTTGGTATCGTTCATCTTTCAATGACTACCAATTTTCCAGGGCCAGAGGGTGATCGTCGAAGAGCCATCATTGAGGGAGCCATGGATGGCTCGATGGGCAGCACTCATGCCTAGATCAAGAGGGGTTCAAAAAATGTCATGGAGGCCCGAGTTTTTTACATGGCTATGGTGACAGGTGATCCTCATTGAGGACTGGCCCTATGCCAGTACCAACTTCATGGGAGACCTAGATCTTCCACTCCTGGAGGGCGATGACTGGGATGAGGAGCTGGGTAAGACTCTTTTTTATTTTATGTATTTATTATTTTTTTGTGATACATGCCTATTCTAACAAACAATCCTATATATATGCAAACGTTGGCCCAGAGAGGCCTGCTGGGATGTTTCCCATCTCACGGAGACCCCTCTCGCACACGATCCTCAAGCTAAGGGTGGCGAGGGGAGTGAGCTAGCGCAGAACCTGGAGGGAATCGCTCGGGGGATCCTAGATTACGCTCGGCTAGCAAACGTCCCAATGGCTTACCAGAGGCACAGTGTGGGGGTGCCTATTCACCTCCATTGATTACTAAGGCGATTGGTGCGTGCGGTGACATGCTACCACAAGCACCACGCTGATTAGTCATATAGTGATTTTATATGCATATTTTTGAGAGACATGTTGTCTCTAGCTATTATTAAAACATACATGTATATTTTTTATTTTATGTGATGTACACAAACTGCAAACTATCCAACATATATACATATATCTATTTCTGGATGGATCCTTTTACATATGATGATGTTTTTACAAGCTGCGCAAATGTCTATCTAAAACCATATTAGCTACTGCATCTGTTAACACATTCATGTGTCTGGGTATGTGTTGATATGTAATGTAATCAAAATTTCTTTCCAGTAAATTAATACATAGATACAGTCATAAAATGGATGTGTTTCTAACTGAATAATGACCATTAAGTTGTAATACTACAAGCTGTGAGTCCAGATATACAAGTAATGCAGGAATACCGAGGTTAACAGCCTCGTTTAACAATTCAAAAATGACATTATACTCTGCGACATTATTTTTGGTAGGCCCTAGACAAACACCTTGCAAAATGACCAACTCACCAGTAAGATCGTAGATTACCCAGGCTGCCGAGGAAAGATTTTTGGTACTACAGGAAGCACCATCAGTGAAACCGACAAAGGAGTGATAGACATCTGCACAATCAGGAAGACCCAATCAGTAGAAAGACACTTACAAAGCACACCACACCACACATGCACAAGAATGAAGTCAGTCACTTATGTACATACACACCACACAATAATATCTCAAGTGTAACACTTCTTGAGGTACAACCCATTTCTAGGTTGTGCCAGAGGAATACCCTCATAGTCGATAAACTCATAGGCCACATTTTTTAATACTCGTTTGATGATATAGGGCCCATGCCACATGGGATGGAATTTTCTGATTCCAAGTTTATCATGTGCTTGGTAATATAGGAGGATGAGGTCCCCTTCAATGAAAAAACGTGGAGAAACCGATTGATCGAAGTGGGATTGGACTCGCTTTTTCTCTGCCTCAATAAATAAGGTAGCCAAGCGACTGGTTTCATCCATTCGTTCCAAATACAAGAGACGTTCTTCCTCCGGAGAAGTGTCGGGCAATAGTTCCACAACCAACTTCAGAGAAGGGATTTCACATTCAACCGGAAGAGTCGCTTCCCGACCATACACCAGCTAGAAAGGTGTGAATCCAATTGCGCTCTTTATAGACGTCTGATAAGCCCAGAGAGCTAAGAACAATTGGAGATGCCATTTGGATTTGTGGATACCAATCGTTCATTGAAGCATCGTGACCAATACCTTGTTCACGGCCTCAACCTGGCCATTCGCCTGGGGGTAGTATGGCGTTGAGCTATCATGGCGTAAGCCAAAATTTGGTGTCAGCTCAGCCATCATATAATCCGGAAAATGAGTGCCATGATCAGTGAAAATGGCTTGAGGGACTCCGAAATGCATAATAACATGGTTGAAAATAAATTGGGCAGTTGTCTTACCGTCGGCAAATAATGTAGGCATCGCTTCGGCCCACTTAGTGAAGTAGTCCACGACAACGATTATATAAGCATGCCCCTCACCCGAGTGAGGGTTACATGTCATAAAATCTATGCCCCATTTATTAAAAGGGCCTACCGTAATGACAGGATGCAAGGGTAGGGGTGGCATGCGCATCTTGCGCTGAAAGATCTGGCACGCATGACATTTTTGAATAGCGACAGTACAGTCTTTGAATATAGATGACCAGAAGTAACCTGCATGAAGAATCTTATGGGCGGTGGCATATCCAGACATGTGACCACCACAGGCGCCACTATGATAGTCATTCAGGACTCTCTCAGCCTCTTCCAGGGTCAAGCACCGGCAGAGTACAGAATCAACTCCGACACAGTACAAGGTATCTCCTACAATGCGGTATGGTTGATATTGATGCTGAATTCAACGTCAAGCATCTTTTTTCAATTCAGACCGAAACGTGGATGTTTGAAGATACACGATAATATCACCGTACCATGGATCATGAGTGCTGATAAGAAAGATTATTTCATTCAGGATATGATCCTCGGATTGGGATGGAATGGAGTCTGTCAGGAGAGAGAAAATAAGATTAGCAAAGACCAATGATTTCGTCGACTTAGCAGTGGTGAATTCTACATCAAACTCCTGAAGGATTATGATCCATTTGGAGTACTTGCCCCCCAACAATTGTTGAGACAAGATGTATGTCATGGGGTTGCAGTAAAAAACCACGGTTACTTTATGCAAGAGGATGTAATGGTGGAATCGTTGAACAGCCTGGACCATAGCGAATGCCAACTTCTTGACGTGGGCATAGCGTGTTTCCTTATCGAGAACATTTTTAGATACATAATAAACTACGTGTTCATTTCCATCGTCTTCATCCTGTACCAGAACCATAGCTATCGTGATAAACGAAGTGGCCAAATAAAGGGTAAAATCGCGATGATAGTTGGGAGGACGTATCAATGGAGCATTAACGAGAAACGCTTTAAGATTATCAAAATATTGCTGGAAAATCTTGTCCCAATGGAAGGGAACATCCTGCTTCAAAATGCACATAAATCCCTTGGCCACTTTCGCGTGGTTCGGAATAAAGCACCGTAAGAAGTTGGCTTTCCCCTGCAAACTCTGTAGTTGATGTAATGAGGAGGGGGATGGGAGGTTAACAATGGCCTCGACCTTGAGGGGGTCAAGGCGAATTTCATCTTTGGAGACAATAAATCCCAAAAGATGACCAGAATCCACACATAAGACGCACTTATGAGGATTGAGCCTAATATTGTAACATCTGCAGTGGAGGAAAATCTGGCGGAGGTGTTCAGGATGGTCCTCACGATGAGCTAAATGGGCCGGAAAATCATCCAGATATGGCTGAACAATATGACGTATGTCGTAGAAAGCATAGTACATAGCACGCTGGAAGGTGACTCCAGCATTTTTCAAGCCGAACGGGAGATTTTTGTAGGTGAAATTACCCCACGGATAGATAAAAGCAGTCTTATGTTGATCAGTAGGTAAAATATTAATTTTATTGTAGGTAGAGAAGTCGTCCATAAGGTAATAAATCTCACTCCCCACGCATTCATCGATGATCTGATCTATAAAAGGAGTGGGGTAATTGTCCGTAAGACACACTCAATTGATGTCTCGGTAATCAACACAAACCCAGATAGTGCCCTGCTTCTTATCTACAGGGATGATATTAGAAACCCATTCTTTGAGGGGAATTGGATAGATAAAGCCTGCGTTAAGAATTTTTTCAACTTCTGCCTTTATGGTTGCGGCTTTGTGGGGATGCACTGGGCGTAGACACTGACGCACGGGTTTTGCACCTAGATAGGTAGGAATCTCATGCATGACTATGCTGGGATCAATACCAGGCACTCTTCATAGGACCATGTGAAAACATCTCTGAATTCGCAAAAAAGGCTCGTGTATACCTGAATCTCTTCGAGAGAACAAGTAACTCCCACATGAATGTTCTTGACTACCCTCGGTTTGACGGAGATGTTGATAGGCATGGTTTGAGTGATATTACTCAGGTTTCATTTTGAAATAACCTCATGAGTCAATATTTGTGTTTGAAGAGGTGGAGTTGGAGCCTGAGATGAAAAGCGCTCTAGACAACCAGACATTGCCCCCAGGCCGAACATGAATGAGGAACGATGATGTCCATCACTCCACGATATATCTTCAAGAGACATCGTTTAAAAAATAGCTTCATCAGAAGGGAAGACTTCTCTTAAAGGATCAGGTGAATCTGCATCGCCTAGCCAAGGGGATTGAGAATATATATCTAAAGCCACGCTCGAAGGAGCATGTTCAGGAGTAGGAGGATCAGATGCAGTGACAATCTCTTAGTAATTGATCTGGACTAGAGTTAAAGGCATCGATTATCTAAAAGAGATCATCTGTTCAGGCGAAGGGATGACCCAAGGGTCATCTGACCTAGAGATCATATTAACTTGAACGGTGTGCGGTGGTGGTGCGAGAAAAATACCCATGAGGATGGGGTCTTTGAAAGTATCGGGTCCTACACTATCGAGGGGATTGGGGATCTGATCCACGTAAGGTACGTTGTTCTCGGAGGATGAGGTGAAGAAAGACAACTGATCAACAGTGATATTGTTTCCCTCATGAGGGAACTTCAGAAGCCGAAAGAGGGTTGACGGAACGCATAGCATGGTGTGAGTCCAACTGCGACCAAGAAGAAGATTGTAATTGAGCTTGGTGTCAACCACTTCTACTTCTACGTTGACTGTCTTACCCTATAATGTGATCAGAAAACTCTCTAGAACACCCAGGGGTTTTGATTCCTAACCATCAAATGCCTCTAGGGCATTGGGAGACTAAGTAAGAGCTGGAGAGCCAATGGCCTTCCAGCAGGCAGATGACATAACACAGGTGGAAGCACCTTCATCCACAACGGCTCTATGGATATTGAGGCCTTTGATACCGAATTGGATAACAAGAGCGATTTGATGTGGAAGTCGGGGGACAAAATTTTCTAGGTCGAAGGTGAGAAGACTAGAATTGGTGGGATTGATTCCACTAATTGCGGACAACAGAGCTTTCCATTGTGATGGGCAACTTTGAAGCATTTCCAACGTAGACATTGCAGAAGGTGCCTGTGCCAAATCCTCAACAATGCTGTAGTGCTGAGCGGCATGGGCATTTGGGTTATAGGAAGGTTTTCGTAGAACACATTTAGAAGGTGGCCTCACAACAAGTTCAACACTGGGCTTCTCAATTTCTAAAGGACCAAAGACAGGTGGGGGAGGTGGGCCATCAACAACTTCCTTCCTAGCTGCCTGGCGTGATCTAGCATAATCCTTCGAACGCGTAGCAATTGAGACAGGTGCAACACCATTCATCATAAAACATTGGGACCCAAATGGTGCAGATGGTGAGGGTTGCTCAACCATCTGGGTCTGCTGAGATGGGAATGGTTCTTTGAGAACTACCAGAGTCCCTTTGGAGCCTTTCAGAAGTTTACTAACTTCAGATCGTCAGGGAAAATATTTGGTATAATGGTCTCCTTCACAGATAAGGCAGGGGTACTTTGGTTTACATTGGGAACCATCGTTAGCATGACATTTACAAGACTCCTGCTTTGGGGCATCGGGTTTGGATTTTCCTTTGCCATTATTTTTTCCTTTGGAGGCCTTTTCCGTAGGATTAGCCTGAACGGAATTGACCTCTGCAGTCTTACTAGAATCCGTAGGGGTGGGAAGAGCAGAATTATTGGAATAATTAGACTTCTGCATCCCGTTAGAGGACTTCCGAGAAGTCTGAGAAACAAAACCAGTAACACCGTCCACCAATGGGGTAGCTGGTGCTTTAGAGGTTCCTGGTCGTGGGGCATTAGTCAACATAACATATAGCATGCCGGACTGGGAGTACACTAGATCAAGGTATTGGGCATGAGCAATGGCTTGTTCCTCGGTCACACATGCCCCCATAGCAATATCTTGGGCGATCTTGTTAATGAAGGAGGTAGTGAACCAATGAGTTAGTAGCTAATCAGGTATATCAAACTTGATTAGTCTACGATGACGTCACCACTCATGAATATGATCAAATATGTGGGTGGCTTTATCCTTCTTGAGAGAAGTCAGGAGATGCATCCCGGCTTTGTAACGAAACGGTAACTGAAAATGTGTCATAAAAGCCATAGCTAACATATTGAAGTCTCGAAAGATACCGCGGCATAATTCTATCTACCACTTCGTGGCAGCACTGGTAAGAGTGCACTCGAAAAGACGTAGACGAATTGAATCATCCACCCAAGAGTTTGAAGAACACCACAGATAGTAGGTCATCACATGAGCTTGGGGGTCCTCTCCAGCTTTACCTTCAAATTTAGAACAGTCACCAGGCACCTTGGTTGGAACTGGAGGCCAATAAGGATTGTGAAGAATCGGATCATTGGTCAATCTAGAAACGTCTAGAAATTCCAACGTAGCAAGGAAAGGTAACTGAGGGTTGAAAGGCATACCAGGCCCTCGATAAGGACTTTTACTTGTACTCCACCTTGGTTGAGCATAAATTTGCCCCCATTGGTTCTTTCCTGGGGGATTCTGACCATAGGGGGTATAAGTCGTATAGTTAGATTGATACGATTGCTGATAACTAGTGTATGGGGGTTGATAACCAGGGTATGGACCCTGATTATATGTCGACCCTGTTTGAGTAGTATATGGATTTGACTGCTGAGTATAGTTATAGCCTGGTTGTTGAAGGTAATAATTAGAACCTTGAGGCAGGTTGTAAACTGGTTGAGATTGACCTTGAAGGTAGTAACTGCCTTAGGGTTGATTGGACTGTTGGTAAGTGGGGCCCTGTTGAGCCTGATAAGTTGGGTGAACAGGAAGATTTGGTTGTGGCATAGATTAAATCGACTATTGAGCAGGGTTGACAGGATGTGTAGGCTAGCCTTGTTGAACAGCTTGACCTAGTTGAGTGGGCTGCCCTGGTTGAACAAGTTGACCCCGGTGAACAGGTTGCCCTGGCTGAATAGGTTGACCTGGCTGATGAAGGACACCAGGCTACCATGGATGAGCCGATTGACCTAATGGCGGAATAGGGCCAGGCTGTGCCTGATAACCAGTTTGACCTGTAACAGGACCATAAGAGGTCCCTGGCTGTGCAACATTCTACCAATAGGAAACTTAGGTTGTGGAGGTTGCACCATAGGTTTAGAGGGTTGGATTTGCCCCCAGGACTGTACAATGATCCTGTTTGATACCCTGGTTGACCTGTGGGTCCTTGAGGTTGCCCTAGTTGGACCACAAGGTGAGGTTGTATAGGTTGACCTTGAGGGTTGTAGGACTGTCCTTGTGGACCGTATAACAACCCCTGCTAGCGCGAAGGTTGGCCCTGTATGGTATGTCCTTATGGGTCATATACATAACCAGGATGGCCCAAAGGTTGACCCTGAAAGGGTTTTCCTTACGGATTATAAGGATGCCTAGTTTCGGTAGACAGAAAACCTTGAATATATTGATAAGCCTCTAGAGAAGGAAAACGTAGAGGGTTTCCCTACTCATCGTACTAATATGGAAAAATATAAACGGGTGTACCATCCTGTCCATAGTGGGAAAAATAAGGAGGGTTAGGATCTTAGGAGGACTGACCAACCTCATATTTCGACTGTTGTAGAGACAACCGATACTCCTCAGGAGAGATATTCTCCAGAATAGAAAATGCTATGTAGACATCTTCGGGAAGTGATGTGGTCCTGATGGACTGAGTAGTAACAGCGGGCGTAGATGTAGCTACAAAAATAGTAGGCCTAATAGGTACTGATGTGACCTGTGGGGATGACGTGAGGGGTGTCCTTCAGGACATCCCTAACAAAGGAATAATCGGCCTGGTAGAGGGAGTTGATACTCCCATAGAGGCGACAACGGTCATAATCTGACTTAAGGATCTATACCCCGCTGGAAGCAAAGGACTAGGTGAAGACATGACAAATAATTCAGGGTTTTTTTCTGGGAAAAATTGGTAATCTTCACCAGATGTAGGGATTTCCTCACTAGGAGAAGGACAGGACGAGCCCATATCTGACCTTGCCGGTAGATCTTCTAAAAGACGGTGGGGACTAGGAGGAATGAAAGCAGTTAAAAAAGGCGAACCCGATGTAAGAGGAGGGAAATATTCCCGTACTCCAAATCCAAACCAAGCATTGGATAAGGGCCAATTGAACTTAACTGGTCCTCCAAAGGGAATCTCAGATAGAACTGGTCCCCTATTGGGAAACTCGGAGACAATGGGCTGCTGAGGTTCAGCATAGGACTGAGAGACCTCCGATGAATCATCTGTGTAAGGAATACCAGTAGACGAAACTAAGGGTTCTGCCACTATGACAGTAATGAAAAGAGGAAGAGATCAAACAAAAGCACACGGGAAAAAACCAAGGCGCACAATCAAACGACCAACAAGCAAACTCTAAAAGGGCGTGTGATCGCAGGTGATTTATTTTACCACATTGAAACTTAGAAAATTTATCGTTTCATGTTTTAAGAATCGAGAAATGAATGAAATGTGACTCTATCTCTTTCAATTTGGAAACAAGTGTGAAAGGACAAGCGCTTGATGATCCTTTCAAATTTAATGAGTCAGAAAAGATCAAAATGACTACTCTAGAAATCTAGGCAAAAGGGTCTACCAAATATCTGTGAACTACAATATACACCTTGGTTTCAAAATGAAAAAGAAATCAACCAAGGACTTGAAGTACGTGCAGGCAATCTCCCCGAATGCTGTGTCCAGTGTATCACAGGTACAAGGCGGCAGACTCGGCTTCCTACGGATAAAGGATAGCAACCTAGTGGGGTCTCCCTTTATATAAACGATTGTACGGGGAGCACAAGTCCATACTAGTGCTATCTAAAGCCAAGAGGCAAACGACAGCTACTAGGTTTAATGATCCCGAAAGACGTCACTAGCCTAGACCTCTAAATATTTCGTTAATGTTTCAATGCTTTCTTAAGGTAAATTGAATAAATTTTAGATTTGATCTTCAATTATGTTTCAATTTTCAGGCCCTACTAAATGTTATGTCTCAAAAATCCTCTAAATGCACACTACATGCCACAATATATCACTTTGTTCGATGAATAGCTAACTACGGGAAGGTTAAGAGATTTCACACAATAAAAAAATGATCAAAAAACAACCACTAGTGTCTCTAATGCACAATAATGCAACTAAAAGCTTTTCCTTTAGAGTTATATAACACTAATAACGCAGAAAAGATTTCAATTTACATTAACTAATCAAAAGCACAAGAATTGATTTTTTGTATTTTCAATGTTTTAAGAGCAAGATGCACTAAACGAAATGAAAAATAATGAAAATAACAATTTGAGAAGTGATAGAAAAAGAGTGAAGACAAGAAAGTTCACTCAATGAAAAACACGCAATCAGACCTCAAACTCATGGAGAAATTCCTCAAATCAAAGAGGAATCCCAAATACTCAAATGAACCGTGTAATCTAGGCTTGAAATGATACAAAGAGAAACTCTAATGAGAAAGAAATCAATCACTCAAACAACACAATAAAAGAATGAAAAACCACCAAATGAATGAAAAGAAGCAACAACGAAATTGACTGGACAAATGAAAACCAAAAACTCCCATGGGAGGCTCAACACACTACAGCACCTAGATGCCCTAGGGCTAGAATGTAAAACTGATAGTAGAGGGAAAACAACGGGAGGATGGAGGTTAAAAATAGTCAACCAAGACTTCAGGATACTCAGGCAGTCGAAAAAATGACACCAAAACCATAAATCAAGCTCAAAAAGCTCAGAAAGCAGCAAACCCTAGCACCACACAGGATTGGTGCGACTGTCTGGCTGCAACTAGCAATAGAACTGGATTGGCGCGGGGGCCTAACCAGCAACAAGCACCAGCTAGCATGACTTTTATGGAAAAAAATGCGCCAGTCGAGTTTACTAATGACAAAAAATAAAAAAGAGCAAACAAGGAGCAGATCAGGTATGGTGAGGCTAAATAGAGGTTTAACACTAGAGAAAGGCGAACCAGAAGATCTGATCAAGCAGACAAAGACAAAAATCAACCAAAAAGACAAGACAAACTCCAATCAATGTCTCCCTAGTGGAGTCACCAGTTTTTTGGAGAGGTAAATCCCCTCTGCGGATAGAGGCGATCCATACTAGCCCAGATTGGGTCTAGCAACAATCGAGTCACACAAAGACGCAAGTTCCTAGTTACAAAAGACCAAGATGTGACAAGTGGCCTACCTTAAGTCCCACGTTGTTGTTGCTTGTAGAGAATATGGTGCTTCCGTCCTTCGCTTTGGCAGATCACAATTCTCCCGCTTAGCACGTTCGAACACCTGCACGTACATGAAGAAACAACAAACAAAGTAAAACCTAATACATGCAACCATATACGAGTCAGAGAAGGTATACTTTATAAAATAAGACATGAACATATGAATGGAACCATAATCGAAGTCGTTTATTATTAATCAAAATGAAAGAAAGATACAACCTGAGCTCTGACGCTGGATCTTCCTTCGACGGGTTGATAGTGGAGCACATCTCGATGAAGCTTGTCGGGAATGGGACAAGACTCTCTCTCTTCGGCTGTCTGGCGATAGTCTCCTTACTATTAATTCAACTCTATTTAGGCTAGCTTGTAAATGGAAAATGGGAAGATTATATAGATGGTGGAAGGGTATTTGGGATCCCTACAATCATGGGATTGGCCCTATCCTCAAGGAAGCTTCCATGATAGGTGGAAAACCACTTCCCGTACATGGAGATCCGGAGCCAAACCTCCCAACTCATTTTAGAGACTCGTTCAGGATTTGTTTGGAATCAAACTTCTGCCATTTATTTTTTAAAAATAATCCTTATTAAGCTTGGCACGAGTAAGACATTGTGATAGAGCACCAGTTGGTGTGCCCTCTTTGGTGGACTTCCCCCATTGGCACGAGGGCTGAACTGGCTAGTCGCAGCAAGGCCAAAAGGTCTATTTTCAGGGTTTTTTACAGGAAAGTGTCTTTAGAGGAATGATTTTCCTTGTCAAGGGGGATGCCATGAAAGTGGTTTCAGGTCATGTCACTGCTCACAGGTCATGGAATAGGCCCTCCAATGTGCGGGACGGGGGATTGCAGGGACGATGACAAATTACTATGTAACAATGTGGACATGGCCTCAACCCATTTGGTGAAAAAGTCGACATCCATGATAATATACTTGTGTTTAATAGCATATGGAGGTCAATGCTCCATAAACTAAATGGCCCACTTGTAGAAGGGACTGACTGATAGGACAGGATGGATGGGAGCAGGTGGAGTTGCACCTTTGGGTCATTCAACTGACAATTGGAATAATGTTTGACTGCTTCAATAAAATCTTCAAAGAGAGAACGCCAAAAATACCCATAACGCATGATTTTATGGGCGGTAGCCAAACTAGAGATGTGGCCCCCACAAGTGTCACTATCGTAGGCATTAAGGACTTGCTCAGATTCAGCACGAGTGAGACAACAATGAAGGACATAATGAACACTGTGATGGTAAATATCATCACCAAAGAGAAGGTAGCAGGGGGCTTGGTGTCGTATATGTCGCGAGCATCATGATCGATATGGGAAGCGAATTTATATGTTCACAAATAGGTAAGTATGTCACCATACCAAGGATCGTCTGAAGTAATGTAAAACAAGTGTTCATTGGGTAAATGATCATTAACAAGCAGATCACGCATACGAGTAGGAAATTTAGAAATGAGTTCAGTAAGGGCTAAAAAAATTTTACTCTTGGGTGTGACAAATTCAAGATCGAACTCCTAGAGTATGACAATCCAACGGGTGTATTTCCCATTAACGATCCATCGACTTAAGAGGAAATCCATGGGATGGGAATTGGTCACGACCTTGGTGGAACATGTAGGAATATAATGACAAATTTTTTGGATTGAGAACGTGACGGCGAGTGCCAAATTATCTTCATGTGAGTAGGACATAGTGGGTCCAAGGCTCTTATTGAAATAATAAATAACATCTTCGTTTCCGGTGGAATATTCTTGGATGAGGACCCCAACAACTGAATTAATGGAAGATGAGATATACAGGATAAAGTCCCTCTCAAAGTTAGGTGGACTAATCAAGGGAGATGAAGTGTGAGCATGTTTCAGGGCATAAAAATATTGTTTATCACAGTCAACCCAGACGAATGGAATGTTAAATTGTCATAGAAACCCATGCGCAATGGTTGCATAGTCAGGGACGAACCAACGAAGTAAGTTGGCTTTGCCTTGAAGGCTTTATAATTGGTGCAAAGTACGAGGGATGGGCAACTCAAGAATGGCTTTAAATTTTATGGGATCAAGATTTATACAATATTTGGACACAATTAAGCCCAAGAGATGACTGGTAAGAATGCAAAAGAAATACTTCAATGGGTTGAGGCAGATATTATACTTCGGACATTAGAGAAAAATAGTACACAAATCTTGAATGTGTTGCACCCGAAGCATAGAACAAGAAGTGAGGTTGTCAAGGTAAGCAAGGATAATATGAGCCAAGGCATGGAAGCAGTGAGACATGGCCCAGTAGAAGGTGGCTCTAGCATTCCGTAAACTGAACGGTATGACCCTACAAGAAAAATTTCCCCATGGACTAAAGAACGCAATCTTTAACTCATCAGCAGAATGGATAGTCATCTTCCTATACCCAGAGAATCCATCCATAAACCATATAACCTCATGCCCCACACAATCATCAATGATTTGTTCAATAAATTGTTTGGGGAAGTTGACTTTGGGACAATATTTTTTTAGGTCACGAAAGTCAGTGCAAACGCGAATTGTGCCTTCTTTCTTGAGAACGGGAACAGGGTTAGAAACCCATGTTGTGTATTCAATGGGATATATAAAACCAACCTCCTTTAGATTATCTATTTCAGCTTTGATAGCCTCACATTTGGAAGGATTGATGGGTATCAAATTTTGATGGACAAGATTGGCATTGGTCTATGTATTGATATGGTGTTCAAAAATGGCGCGATTAAGTCCAAGAATCCATAAATACGATCAGGAAAAAACATCACATAGTTCCTTGAATAGCTTGGTGTAAGCCTAAATTTCTTTCAGGGTTCAATGTGCCCCCAAGGTAATGTTTTCTTCAACCCCTGGTTTATCGGGAATGTTTATTTCAATGGTAGGAGAGATATTGGCCATGTTTTCTTCTTCGAAAGCATCTGGTGCTGGAATGGGATTTCTAAACTAATTGACCTCATCATGAATGAAGTATTTACCACAGTATATTGTTCATAGGTCTATTGTGGAAGTAAGTACGCATGATGGTGCATATCATCCCAGGGAAAATTAGGGGTTGTCATGGCTTCAATAATGTCTTCATCGCAATGGAATACAGGAGGACTGGCAGAAGGGAGACTAATTGATGTGGCAGGTCTACCTCGCACATCTTCACGATAAATATGGTTCACATACGCATCACTACGAAGGGTAGAGGAAGATATAGTAGATGAAACATCTATCGATGTTGAGACCAAGGTGTTCGAAGAGGGAGGTTCAACCAAAACAGGGGTCTTCCTCCATGGATCTCATGGATGACGATAGGTAGAGAATAGCGACTCAAGAGCCATCATCTCAAAATCAGGGGGAGGTATCACAATGGGCGTGTACTTTTCCTCTAGAAGCAGAACTCACAAGTAGAGGAGTACATGTTCCACTATGAGCGACCTCTATTTCACCAATTTCCTCAAGGGTATCCTGAAAGTCGTCGAGATGGGGACAATGATGATAATAGTGACATTAAAGGTCGTACAAACCACAAGGTTTGTTTGTGCACAACTATTTGAGTTTCTTATATGAATCAGGTAAGGTAACAAGGACCTTCGAGATGTCGGATTCAAGAAATTTTTCGTTGACCATAGGTTTGAGAAAAGGAATTTCATGACAGTTATGGGTGGCATGCCCAACAACATCATAGAAATTGTAGGGCGGTGTTGACTTTGGAAGCTTAGGTGGATTTGGAGTTGTTTAGGGAGCCTTGTCCTTAGGTTTCTTCATTTTGGCTTTTCCCCCTCACTGGATGCTTTCGCAACATGAGTGATTTCATGCTAATGTGGTTGTTTCATTAAATAAAAGGGAGGGGTAATGGTGACTATTTGAACTGGTGTCAAAGTCATATATGGTTTAAATTGACCAGGTGGAGTGTTTTCTGGGGGATCAATGTCCCAGACTGGGATCCCCAGGGTTAAATTGGGAAAAATCAACATAGCCATAACAGGCACCGAAAAAACTCCAGAGGGGGGAGATAAAAATGGTGTCTAACTGGAAGGGTAATGTCTTAGCGAAATGGCTCCCAAATGGTTAAGGCTTGGGGGGACCATTCATGGTTTAAAAATATTGGGAGAGATATCAATATAAGGATAATATCCTTGAGGAGATGGTCATGATGGCTATGTTGAGTGAAAAACAACATGTTGCAAATGTGTGGGTTGCTATTTAATCATACTGAGCCACTTTTGGCTAGCCTGAGACACTTGCAACATGCAGACACTCGATGAGTTGGTCTTAGTGATAAGAGGAGGGGGACTAAGGAATGAACCAAGTAAGGTGGAATTTTTATAGGCTCCTGGTGAAACATTGGTGAGAGGTGAGACTGATTGGTTATTGGTCATCGAGGATATGATGGACTCAGGAGAGGTATGAGACTTTAGTTTATAATATCTCAATTGATCAATGGTGATGATATTTTCATTATAGGGGAAGCACATCTTACGGTGAACCAAAAGTACAACAAATGGCATCACATAAGTGCCTATACGAACCAAAGAAGATATTATAATCCAAGGGGGTATTAATAACTTCTATGTCAATAAAATTACTTGTTGGAAGTGTGATTGGAAAATTGTGGAACATCTCAAGGGACTGAGAAGGATGACCTTCCCAAGCACGTAAAGTGATGGTGGACTGGGACAGATCGAGGGATCCAACTTTCTTTCAAACATAGGTGGATGTGCCCTAATCAATGAGACGTCTATGAACATTAGCATTATAGATCTTGATTGGTAAGTGGAAGGAAATAGATGAAGCTAAAGGGGGATGTTATGAGTTTTCAACATCAAATATGATCAAACGATCATCTGAAGGATCCACAATGTCTAAATTAGATAGTATATATTTTCATTATGATGGGAACATCTGGAAAACTTCCAACATTGACATGGAGGCAGGAGACTATGCCAAGTCATCTATTAAGTTGTAGGTGTGGATGTCTTCGGGAGAAGTAGCATTTCGACATAATGGCCCTTTGGGGATCTTGTGAATGACCTCTGCCTTAGGCTAAGGGATATGTAAGGGAAAATTTCATGTTGAAATGGACTATGTGGGTACTTTGGTTTGGGACTCGGTTGTAGACATAGCAGGCTTCTTATCATATTGACGTGACTGGGTTAGAAGGTTGACATCAATGGTATTGACATCTACAAAATTCATCATGAGAATCTTGTAATCAAGGGTACTAGACTTTGGAGGTTGAGGGGTGGCCTAACCTTGAGGTGGTTGGGCAACAACATATCCTTGCTCAAGGAAAGGATTAGTGATTACAAAAAGTTGAGCTACTGCAGTTTTTGGAGGAAGCAACGCAGAGGTTTATTGTCATATCGGCGCTACGTGAGCTTCCCACAATTGGCACATCTGGGGTAAAATGGGACAGCCATGATTATAATGGCCATGGGCACCACAAGATGAAAATGGTTTGTTTGTATGAAGGGGACTTGTTATACTTGGGTAGATCTCCCTATTGCTAGTTTCCAATGTTAGGATGGTTCCCTTGGGGTGTGTTCGATTGGTTACCTTGGCGAACATGGTTATGTTGTGCTTGTTGGTTCTGATTTTCTTTCCCCTTATTTGTTTTCTTCAAATTAGGGGGATTAATCGTGCTCTGCTGAGCATACACTTTCCCTTGAGGAGGTGGTGGTTGTTGTGGCAGAGCTTCAGAAGGCACGAGAGGTGAGGGAACTGATGTTGGAGGGAATCGAGTGCTAGGTTGTGCGTAAATATATTAAGGAGGCAGGGAAACATTTTGTAAGCAGGTTGAGAAATAGCTAGCTGGCGCATTGACTGATTCGGTTGGGAAAATGCATAATATGTGCTTTGACTAGGATACATGTTTCCTTACGAGGGATAGGTGTTGGAGGAACTGGTCCCCCAGTTGGGGTAACCATAACTTATGTGAGAAGGATCATATGGTTGTGAGAGAGATCCAACGATATCTTCGGTAGCATGAGATGTCCCTGATTCATTGGAACCACCATGTCTAGGTAGATCAAGTAAATCGGTATAAACATTAATAGATTGGGTGTATATCAAGTCATATTTTAATGTGACATGGAGAGTTTCTTGCTCAAACTGAGGAAAATGAGACACAACATCTTTACTGATGGGGACTAAGATTGTTCGAAGTAACCAATCCATATAGACATGATCGTTGAATGTAGGAACTCTACAAAATCTCCTTCTTCTACGCCATTCTTGGACATGGTCAAAAAGGTGGGTGCAGAATATTGAATGAATGCGTTCAAAAACTTGGTACCGGTATCATAACGGAGGGGTAACTGGAAATATAACATAAACACATTAGCAAGAGTCACAAAAGTGGTATTTGATGAAGCAGGCTAATCAACATACCACTTTTCCACTTCTCCAGTGAGCGTACGTTAGAACAACCGAAGGCGAATGGAGTCATCGATAATGGAACTATATGAACACCACATATGAAAGGATCGAACATGATTAGTGGGTTCCTCTCTAGTGTTTCCTTCAAACTCAGGAATGTTGGAAGGAAGCTTAGTTGGCATAGTTGGCCAACCTGCATCTTGGATTATGGGGTCATTTATTAAATGGCCAAAATCAGGATAACTTAAACCTACCATAAAAGGTAGCAAAAGAGTATCTAGAATGGCTCTAGTAGTGGTTCCACTAGTAGTAGCTCTGGCATTAGGGCCAAGACCACCACCGACTTAAGGACCTGCGTCTGCATTGGCGCCTGGCATGGTGATGGTATGAGGGTGAGGATAACTAGGGTCATAATCCAAGGAAGAACCTGATGAACCAGAATCAGAGTTGGTATGGGGACTCGGTGGAGGACTTACTCAGACATTACGGAGTGGAGTAAGACGTCCTAATGGAAACTAAGGGTGAAGACCTTGAAGTCTCCATGATAAACGCCTTGGGGGTGTTATGATGGCAAGTCACAAATGACACGAAAATGTTGAAGAGTGATAAAAAAAAGTATCTATGAGGTATATTGATTAATTATGATGTTTATTTCTTGGCTTGGTGGTGTACACCAAGCGCTCTTCGATTTAGGTGTGAGTGTGTGCAAACCATGTGTTTATTTTAATTAAGCCCAGATGGTTATTTAAATAAAAATAAAAAATGTTGAAAAATTGTAAATGAAACTAAAATGGTAGTAAAATAAATAGTTAATCACACATAAATCCCAACCCAAATAAGTCTATAAAACAATGAGACGACAAGGGGGAAAAATTGACTCAAAACACATTAAAAATGGCCAAGAGATCTAATGTCAAAAGGACGAGGATCTAATCACTCTATACTACTCGAAATGACGTTGAAAACAACAAGAAACTAGAGGGGAAAATTGTTGAAATAGATAAGGTTAAAGGTTAAAAACATAGGGAAAATGAAGAGAGCCTAAGGCAAAGACCAAACAAATTCAAGAGAGAGTTTTGGGTGTAACAATAACCTATCAGAAATTATTTGTAAAAATGATGGATCTGACCCTAAAATAATGGTTGAAAGCGCTACAAATGTTAGACTACCTAGTCAGCTTAACCTCTCATAAAATGGTGGAAGTGTATTGAAACCCTAGGTTTAGGGGGAACTCACACTATTTGAGTTGAAAAGTTTTATTTTATTCTCCTTCATTCGCGGGCATCAGGTTGTAGAAAATTTGTCGTCTCTGGTGCGATTGATACTTGTTACTTACTTAAAACTCTAGAAAACATCCGAAACTTATAATTTTGACTGTTTAGGGCATAAAAGTTAAAAAGAAACGTCAAGAGAATGAAAAAAACTAAATAAAAGCTATTGTTGTAGAAGCTAATGGTCACGAAGGAATCTGAATTACAATATTGGATTCACCATTTTTTAGCGTAAATTCTTAACGCAAGTGTATGAAAAGAGCCTACTTTAGCTGTGTGTGACAAACAACCCTAACAACAAAAATGACTGCTTAACTCTTTATATATGCAATGAATAGTTAGAAAAAATGTTGCAAACAACCAGATCTATGTAATAAAAGTAGTTAAATAGTGAAATAAAATAGTAATTACTCCATGCATCCAATAGGGAAGAGAAGATTTAATGAATGATTTCATATATTACTACAACAGATGAAGGGAACGAATAGACGTTACTATTCCCCCTCAATGTGATGGGTCATTGTTTGTCCTCAATCCTTCAGCTCCAAAATTTTCTCTCTCTTAATGGTGTAGAAAACCCAAAACATATGTTGAACTCAAGTAGGAGCTCAAGAGGCGAAAGAAAATAGTAGCGACAATGAGAATGATCAAAGTGAAGAATTAATTGAAAACCCCTCCTATTTATAAAAAATATTGAATTATCCTCGATAATGGTGAATACTAAAATATTATTAACCAAGATCTAGATCTAACCACCTGGAATATTTTATTATATTTTTTTGGAGGTAAAAAGTATTTAAATTGGTTAAATACCTTTATTTACAAGTAATAAACAAATAAATGATTTATTTATCATTTCAAGAATGTCATTTAAGAATAATAAACAAATAATTATTTGTTTAATTATTCCTCTGTGATTTACTCAAATTTAACAAGGAATAGTAACTAAATAATGATTTAATTAATTATTCCTAGAGAAAATAGGATAAATAATCATTTATCTAATTATTTCTCATAATTGGGTTAAATATGACTAGGAATATTAGTTAAACAATGGTTTAATTATTCCTAGAGGAAAATCAAATAAATAAGGATTTATTTAATTATTCCTCATGGGGTTTCTTGTTTAAACAAGAAATAACTTAATAAAATATGGTTTATTAAATTATTTATTATAGTGAAAGAAATTTTACTTTGGTAAAATTGGTCTTACGTGGTGCACCTTAATCCATCTAACTATAAATGGTTAGATGACCAACTTTTGGTGATAAAATTATTTGTAAATAATCTTATTTTCTTATAATTATTATAAAATAATTTTAGAAAAGATATGGATAGGAAATACATTATTGAGGAAAAAGAAAAATTGGCTTGAAAAGTGTATTTAAGGAATAAAGAAGAGAGGGATTTATTGATCTAGGAAAATAAACTTTTCTTCTATTACTTGTATTTAATCATTGTAATCGTAAGGGAAAAATATAATGGAAAAATGAATGTAGAACTAGACCAAGAGAGGAACATATACTTTTGATTTTATGCATGTATAAATTTCCTTCTTTTAATGAAAATGGATGTTCGCCAAATTTTGTGTGTATGACTCTTTGTATTACTGTGTGTTATGTTAAATACTTTGTAATGCGGTGAATAATAGATAAATGTATTTGAATCTCTGCATGTAATCCTATTTTAAGATAGTCTATCTCTGTGAGTGAATGTAAGGAGAATAAACAAGATTGATTGATAAGACTCATTTAAAGAATAATTGGGTAGAACTCCCCTTTAGAATTCCAATAAAAATTGACATTGAATTTGGGTAGAACCTATATAAGTTCCAAATTATATAAAAGTCTCCATGAATTATTATATAAATTTGTAGGAAATGTCAATTTTTCTTACATTAAATGGTATAAGAGTAGGTTGATGCTTTGTGGAGTGAAATTATTCATGTATTTGCGAGATTAAATCTTGTAGATGATGCTTGTAAACTTGTTAATGATAAATATTTAAATGTGCGAATGAATGATTAAGAAATTTATATGTTTGGAAAGGAGACATCAAGAGAAATGATCTCATAACAAGTGTTGGAATCATATCATGGAAACAAATGTGGATGACAGAGGGAACATGGATATTCCTAGATTTTATCAATGATAATTGGTCACTGATCAACATAGAATTGTAGTTTTTCTTAGAACATTTATTTTAAGACAATTCTAGAGTTATTGGGATCCCGTAGATGATATTTTTGTCACCATATGAAGCACTAGTGGGGCAGTTATGTCAAATACCAACTCCCCTACTACATTTAATATTTCTAGTTGATATTTTGAGCTTAATATCCCTTACGCATCTCTCATTTTCTCACTTGTCGATATCCTTTTGACAATCTAAGATTCGTTCACTCAAGCAACTGGAAGAGATTGATTTAGAGTTTGATAAATTTAAGGCTTTAATAAGCAATATTGTCGATTTGATTGCTTTAAGCTCTTTCAAGTTTAGAAATAGAAAATTAGTGGAGTTTCCACAAGGGTTATCAAGTTTATCAATCGTATAACAACTTGTCGAATTTGAGGAACATATTGTTGATCACAAAGGGACTAGTGTGATGAGGGCTCGCCTAGAGAGTAGGGTTGTGATTGATTTGCATTAAGGTTAGAATGGTGTTGGAGATCTGCTGAAGATGTAGAGAATCCGCATTGAAGGTGTTTTGATTGCTTGGTGAACCAAATTTAAATTTCCAAATCACTGATATGAATTATTGTTTGTAAAGGTGCATTCAAAGAATGTCTCTCATACGACTCTAGTTGGATAGCCAGAGTTGTTTACCATTGTAAAAGGAAACGAACAACCCAATTTTATTCCAACAGACCTTATGTTTTTTATTGATGAGAAGCCCCATGATTTCTACAAGAGAGGTGGTAGTGATCTAATAATAACACAAAAAGTATCACTCGTTGAAGGTCATTCTTGATTCCCTATTAATTTATTCGCTCTTGATAGTATGAATCCTAATGTTCCTATCATAGGTGTTATATGTACAAAGCATGAAAATTTTGTTCCAAAGGAAGGAACATCCATTAAAAAATATCAAGGAAATAGCGGATACCTACTGATCAAATTTGATATTCATTTTCCATTAAAACTATTTTCTGAGCAGAAAGTTGGTTTTAAGAGACTTCATGGGAGTTAAATCTAGGCTTCTTTTTCTGGGAATAACTTGTTCCCATGCACAAATGTAACAACCCTATAATTTATTAGAGTACAAAAAAAATCTTTAAAAACTCCCTTAAGGTTTACAAATAGATCTGAACTTAATAATTTCAATAACTAACAACTATAAAACTTCTTAGAATGTATGTACCTATAAATTTCTTTTGAAATTTTTTCCACAATAATAAATTTTCTTTCCCAATAGCTTCTGCCAAATTAACCCCATATGGTATACTCTCATTCTAAGAGTACTAAGTTTAGCTCAACACCTTATTTAAATCTTTAACCACAATCACGTCTAAGTAATAACTAATTCAAGCTTTCAACATTACATTTCATTTCAAATAAATCATTATATATATATATATATATATATATATATATATATATATATATATATATAAACTAATAGAACATATATATATATAAACTAATAGAACACTAATGTTGCACTCTATGGATTTTCGTATAGTAATGTTTTGGGTCTTCTATAATTTTCATGCCCGGTCCCATGGTAATGTTTATAAACATTTATAAATGTTATTATTTTAAGGCCTAACTGTATAACATAAGTTCCGTGGAGTACCTATTCATGGTACGAATGATGAAAATAATATTTCCTCATGGTCATGTTATTCGAGTTCTCATTGTTTTTTAATGGAACATCAAGCCGTCTAGACTTGGTGGAGGTTCTCTGTGGTCACGTGCGTTAATGGGGCAGCATACCTGAATTTAGGGTATTTTTGGTAACTACCCATCAATGGTGGAATGGTTTTAGGTCATTTTTGGTAACTACCCTCGATAGTCTCCCCAGTATTTTGGCTCATTTGTGCTTGGGCCAGTAAGGGGCCAGTAAGGGTTTTGAGATTTGCAAAAAAAAAAAAGTATTATGGAGATATACCAATAAATATTCCTGCTCAGTGGTTGATTTCTGCGACGTTGAATTTTTCTTTTGGTTCAAATTCACCCATAAGAAGCTTAATGGGGCACATGTCAAGGTAATTTTCTCTCTAGTCAAAGTTACTTTTTTCTTTTTTTAACGAAGATTTTGAATTCTTGTTATCCTTCTCGCTAGTGTTAATCTGTTTTCCATTGAATTTATACCTCTAATTATGTTTCCTTTGAATTAACGTTTTAGATGTGGCCTCTAATCTAATTTCCTAAAGACGATGTCTTAAATTTCATGGTTCACAAGTGCGCATGGTAAAATTTATCCCTTTTATGAAAAGAACCCCAATTCTGCAAGTTCAACTTCTAAATTATTTTTGCAGAGAGAGTTTTCTTGGAAACACAGGTTACTTACAATGTATTTATTGTATTACTAGTAGGGATTTTAGATATTTATCTCCACTATATTTGAGCACGTATGACCGTCATTATGTTTGTATAAGTTGATTATAGTGCTCATAATTAATTTTTCAAACCCTTGGTGTATCCTAATTTTAAGTTACTTGTTTGTATACATGAAGGTATTTCTTGGAGGATTTTTTTCTTCACATAGAAATTATGCAACTTGTACTTCTCGGTTATGTCTCTTTCGAGGTGCTTACAAATCGTCTTCCTTCCTATTCAATTTTACAAGCTTCCCTACCTTGAAGACCGAGACCACTCTAGGGTTTTAAAGCTTTAGGGTTTGAATTTACTCGAAGGGACTTTTAATGGTCAGCTTATGCAGCGTATTGTATTGAAGATTATAGTTGTATACAGATACATAATCAATTATATGTGACTTTTCCATTCCTTCATTGGGTATTGTATTTAATAATTATAAGATTTTATTTTCCAAAAACCCCTCATTATATTTGCATTTCTCTGGTGCAAGCAATAGTGCATGGCCAAATCCTATGAACTTTTTATGCTCACTTTGAATTTATGTATTGTTGGTCAGTTACATATCTACATTTTATTTTAATTATTGATGGCTTTGTAATTAAAATTTGGTAAAGGCCAACGAGTAATTTTTTATTTCAATACTATACAAGATTGCATGTCATATTCATGGTTGTAACAAATGATTTTTTTAATTCTTTTAATTTTTAATTCAGAAGTACAAAAATTTACACTTCTTCTAAGTGAAAATGAAATTTTTTATTGTTTAAATTTTTTATCTTTTATAGATCATTAAGAAATTTATATTTAGAATTATCATTGTATTTTTTTCTTATTGTAAGTGTTTATTGTTCTCTGTACTTATTTCTTATTATCTTAATGTAATTTACATATCCATTTTCTTATAGCATAATCAAAGTGCATATATATATATATATATATATATATATATATATATATATATATATATATATATATATAACCCAAAAACAAATCTTACTAGGACAAGGTCCGTGTAGGTCCTATCATGGGAACTGCTTAGGTTTCTCTCAGTCTTAAATTATCCAATATTCAAGGATAATATTCTTGGGTTATATAAACAGGGTTATCCTTGATCAAGACCCTTGAGCTTCTAACTTGAATGCACGTATTTCTAGGCAATCCCTAAACCTCTTAATATTTATGTAAATATGTATAACTTATTCATAAGTAGCTCATTTTCTACAAATATGGTATCTGATTCAATGCTAATTACAAAAAGAGAGAATGAGAGAAAAAATGAACAGATAGGGTTAAATTTATAAACTTGAACCCTAGTTCTTGGTCAATACTTTTATCTAGAATCTACCTGGGTGTCTTCTATAAATTTTTTTTCCTTACAGGGACATTCTGGTAGGTATTTATTTTACCCACTTACTATAAATTCCACAAATAGGAGCTACCTTTCACCTGTAACCATCTATTTTCTCATAACAAGTTAGAATAGAAGAAAACACATTCTTCATATAATGTGAACTACATATATAAATATATTTTCTTTCACACTACATCAGTAACATTGTATTAAATATGAAAAAACTAACTCTACATGAAATCTTTAAATTCTCTAATAATAATTTTTCATTTTTCCATAATAATAAGTTCATCACAAAAATTAACTTTCAAATACATATCTAAAATTTCTTAAAAAATGTACAAAGGCTTCCACATTCCTTTAATCCTATGAACTGGATTATATCTTGTTCTCCCTTGAGCTCTCTCTCTCTCTCCTATCAAAAAATCATTTGAAAAGTATTTCTCAGTAATTAGTTCCTAAATCATTTTAGCTGTATCGTCCAATAAAATTTAGGGTTCAACTAGTATCTCTCTCACAGTGGTTCTATTCTCAGAATGTATTGTCTTTCTCTCCCATAATGCTCCAACAAAGACTATACCTCATGACATTCATCTCCATTTATGAAATAAATTTTTTGTGGTCTCCGCAAAATTCTATTGAATTCTAAAAAAATGAGGATTTTCTTCTTTTCGATCATGCCCCCTTCTGGGCATAGTTGTTTTCAAACTATCTTCCGGATAGTTAAGAGTTAAATCTCATGTGCCAAACTTCAACACCTTTCCAGGGATTTTAACACATTAAAATAATTTATTTTCCCATTAATTAAAATAAAATATATATATACACCAGCATATCATATCATGGGTATTTTATTTTATAGCCAATAAGTAATGTAAAATCATAAATTAATTATCTAGGAGTATTACATATCCCCACCCATTAAAAGGAACACCATCCCCGATGTTTCAGATTCCACTCTTCTTTGGAAACAACATAGCAAAATAATCCATCATTTCATATTCCATTTCCTAGGTGCATTCCTGAGGCCTAGGGTACTTCCATTTCACTTTAATATGGGAAATGGTTCTATATCAGAGAGTAGTTTATCTTCGATCTAGAATTTGTAAAGGTTCAACATGTAATTCTCTTTCTAGTTCAACCTATTCAACATTCCAATCAATTATATGAGTAGGTTCGGGTATATATTTCTTCAAAAGTTTCACATGAAATACATTATGAATTCTAATATGTGTTGGTCATTCCAGCTGGTAGGACACTAGCTCTACCCTAGCTAGAATTTCAAATGGCTCACAAAAGTGGGGAGCAAGTTTAGAACAACTTCCCAAATATAGAGAACTCTTTTTTGGTCATACTTTTGAATAAACATGTTCACCCACTTGGAAGTACTTATTTTTTCTTTCCAAGTCAACATAGTTATTTATTGTATCTTGTGGTGATTTAAAATTTTTCCTAACTTTTCTAATCATTTGTTCGATTTCCCGCAACAAATTTGGCCCTAACATCAGTATATCCTCAGGTCAAATCCAACTTAGTGGAACATGACACTTCCTCGCATACATAGCCTCAAAAGGAATCATGACTCATCTTGATTGATGCCTCATAACTATTGTTATAGGCAAAACTCTACTAAATGAAGATACTCTTCCAATTTTGTAGGTTAGTTCATCACATACTTGCATAACATGCCTTCCAGAATCTTATTAACTCTTTCAAATTTTCCATCACTCTATGCATGATATGCAATCCTAAAATTTAGTTATGTACTCATCCCCACAAATAAATATCTCCAAAAGTTTGAGGTGAAATTGAAATATCTCCTTGATTCAATCGTCTTTTATATATCATAAAGTATAAATATTTCCTTCATAAATATTTTAGCCACATATGCAACTGTATATGTGGATTACAGAGGAATGAAATGGGAAACCTTGGATAGTTTTTATATCACTACCATAATGGAGTCATCAATTTTTTTTTTTTGAGGTGCTCTCCTGATAAAATCTAAGGAAATCACTTCCCATATCCACTCTCTTATAGGTCTAGGGTTTAGTAACTCGAGTGGGTGTTTTTGCTTGGCCTTCACCTTTTTGCATTCTTGGAATATTTACAGGTACTTAACGACTTCCCTTTTCATCCTCTACCATAAAAAAATTATGTTTTAAGGGATGTAATCACTTTTTATATCCTGGGTGACTTGAAAATGGTCTCTTATGGTGTTCATATCTTATTAATCATTAAATGTTTTATTTACCTGTAATATAGAGTATGTTTTTATATGTCAATATCACACTTCTATAGCTTGCATAATTAGTCAATTTTTTGTGATCAGGCTTTATTTTGAAGTCCTCACAAATCTTATTGTAATTTTGATCTATTATTGATACCTCTTTAATCTTATCTACATGATTTTCTTAGCTTGATTTACTGTTATTCCATACACATGCCTCAAACATTGACTTAAAGCATCTACCACCTTGTTTTCTTTTCATTTTATGTTTTTGATATCAAAATCATATTCACTCAAAAAGGTCGTCCATTGAGCTTGCCTAGCATTCATATCTGGTTAGATGAAAATATATTTCAAAATTACATGATTAGTAACCAAGGTGAAATTTTTGGAAATTAGATAGTGTCTCCACATTTTAAGTGCATGAATTACAACTACTAATTCTAGATCAAATAGCGTATTTTTTCTCATGTTCTTTTAATCAATGGGACTCATATACCACTACATGTACTTCTTACATAAGTACACCTCTAATACCTTCCAAACATGCATCAGTACATACCTAAAAATATTTATCGAAACCTATTATTTTTAGCACTGGAGCAATAGTAAGTAGATATTTTAGTTTTTTCAAAGATTTCATTGAACTGTTTCATCCATAAAAATTTCACCCCTTTATTTTGTAAAGATGTTATAGGATATGCCCCCTTATAACATCCTTTTATGAACATAAAATATAAGTAACCATTGATTCCCATGAATGACCTTATAACAACCACGTTTTTTGGTACCAAGCAATAAAAAATGGGGTTCACTTTTTCAAGGTCCAATGTTATCCTTTCTTTCAAGATTACATGGCAAATTTGTTATATCTTGTGATGAAAATGTTCAAAATTGCTAAAATTTTCATATAATTGATTTTCACAAACAACCTATAACATTATCTCTAGATGCTTTTTATGTTCCTCCAGATTCTTCGAGTATATTATGATGTCATATATGAAAATTAGTACGAAGTTATCCAAAAATTTACTAAATGCATTGTCCATATGGCACATTGATCTGATTATGAATGTTAGTTTTGTTGTACTAATTTCAACCTCAGATATAAATTTTACTTGTTGATCTTACACTTGATGTACATATGTTTCCCTGGTTGTTACGTGTGTCAAATAGGGAATTTAACTGAGTTTTTATGTGTGAATTTAAGAGCATAAAGTATGAATGTAAAATGTTGAACAATAGAAACATAAAGAACAACAAGTGATCATAATTGATCCATTAAAACATAGTTTTGTTGAAGGATTTCACCCCTCCTGGGCTACATCTCCTTGGTCCAGCTTCCATGGCTTGCGCTTCTGTATTAGATCAATAGTGCTCATACTTATGTTTACATGCATCAAATTCTCTTGAAACATACTCAAATGAGTTTAAAATGTCAAAATATATCAGAAATGAGTATTGATTTACTCAATTTGGCCTTCAGATGATCTAGGCATGGCCTTCCTTCCTGGTGGACCTAAGCTTCAAAATTCTTCAAGGTGAAAAAAAACTCCATAAAATTGCTCCTTTTCCTCTTCAACTTGTTCTTATGTATTCATAGCATGCCGATATACTAGGAATGAGTATTTGTGAGCCAAAATTGGTCGAAAATTGACTCGATTATGGAAAAAACAAATTATCCTACAATTTCTCGTCCAAATTTGGAGAAGACTCCAGATATCTCCATTATTTTGGTGCATTCCGCCGAATTAGGAGCTGCTGCTAATCTGTCGCTAGTTAGAAAAAGGATTAATTAAAGTTAAACGTGCTTAAATGGTGGATAAGAATGGCTTAAATACACATTATCCATATAATATAATCTTGTTTTAATTAACAACTAATTTTGGTTTAGTGGATTAATCATGGATTAATTAACTCCACCCATTCTACATATCAGCTATGCCTTTGGTCGACACTACACAAACACATGGGAGGGGTTAGGCCTGAGGGGCTGGCCCCCTTCGAAACCCCTCTGTCAGAAAGATTAAGCCTTCAAATTATGTTTTTCCTCCAACCTTAACATGTACTACCCTAAGGCCTATTGGTAAAACCATAGGAATAGGAGGGGGAGGTCACGGGTTTGACCCGCCCTCCGCCCATATGATATACGTTTTTTTCCAACGCCATATAACATAATATTTGCACTTTGAATATATGCACTCTCATCCTTAATAAACTATGGATATTTAATATGCCACCGGTTATATGTAAATGTTTTGAAATTTGGAATAAAGAAAATGCACTCCAATATATACCCCTCCAGACCACCATATAATGAAACCCAATCGGACTTTGTATTAATAAAAATGTGGAATTTGTAATAAATATAATATATGTGGAATTTTCAATACAAGTTTGGATTTAATATTAATATTAATATTAATATATATATAAATATAATTAATATAATATATGATATTTTAAAACCATTATATATATATATATATATATATATATATATATATATATAAACTTTAATACATTAAAAATAATTTCTCACATAAAAATCATCATGAACCCAAATTCAACCTTGGAGGACATTGGGAAAATTTAACCTTCACAAACCAAAATGGTGAATCCAATTGTGACACTTGTCACAGTCCCATTCAAAAAAAATTGAAGAAGATTTTATGCGTGTTGACTGGGCTGCCATGTCATCAACCTGTACCTATTCTACAACTTTTTTTTTTAAATATGTCTGTTATTAATGGTGGTCAAGAGGCTAGAACTACTTCATCTGAACTTGGTTTTCTACGAAACAAGTTCCGTTGGATTCCTTGCGACGGGTCTGTCGCGGTCATTCAGTTTCCAATCAATTCTGAGCACTTTAATTTTTTAACTAAAATATTGAGCCTCTGATCACACATGAAAATAGAAAGTGTCTTTGTAGGTCCAAAGGGAAATTCTATCAATTAATAGTGTACATAGTAGTTTGAAAAGTCATTTTCAATATGTCTTCTTCCTTAATTCTCAGTTGGTGATAACCATATTTGAGATCTGTCTTAGAAAACACAGTTGCTCCCTTAACTTGGTCAAATAAATAATTTATTCGATGTGGGGGATATTTACTTTTATTTATTAACTTGTTCAATTGACAGTAACAAATATGTTATCTAATCATCCCATTGTTTTTCTTAACAAAAAGGATCAGTGCACCCCATCATGATACACTGGGACTGATGTAACCCTTGCTTAATAATTCTTAAAACTCTATATCATCTCCATTAATTCTAGTACACTCATCTCATAAGGGGCCTTTAATACTGGTGTTGCTCTTAGTATTAAATCTTTGGATAAATATATTTCCCTCCTAAGTGGTAAACCAAGAATCTTGTCAGAAACATGTCCATATATTCTTGTACAACCTACAACTCCTCCAAGCACTTGACTTATTTTTTTTGGGAGTATTCTTCTATCTTAATAGCGAAACATTTCCACCCTTTTCTAGTAGCTACCTTCAGTTGTAATGCATATATTTAACACACTAAATGGACCTAGTTATGCCACTTGTGTTTCCCCATTTTCAATGGTATAAGCGATTCTTTTATCTATGCAATTAATAATTAATCGGTGACCCTACCTCTAGTACATTCCTATTAGGAAATCATATGAGCCTAAAGGTGGTACATTTAAATTTATGGTAACTTTATTTCCATTCATTACCATTGAACATGATTTTACCTAGCTAGTTCACTTAGAAGCAATGATTTTTAAAAAAACATACAATACACCTTCAACAAGATAAGTACCAAAGCCACCGAAATAGTTAAATTTCCTTAGTACATATGAAAAAAACATACATAGAAAAAATTATATAATATTCTTAAAAAATTTACGACATACACATGAAAATCTGTTGGTCGTGAGAGCTTCTGAATTAAGAAAAAGTTCCAAGGTGCATCAAGACAATGAACACAACTAGCCCAAATAGTGTAGCATTAGAGGAGTCACTTTCTCCTCCAAAATAACTATCTCTATTTGATGCTTGGTACGAGGATCCAAGTTTGAAAGTATTTTACATGAAAAATGAGGGTTTATATAAAACAAAATTGGTGATCCATCACCTCCCTTGTGACTCTTGGACTACCCTCATGATTTTTTTACTTCTTAGTGACCTTTTAACTTCCTACATGACTTTTCACATTATATAGATGAATCTTGGACTTCTACTTTGCATTACATCTCTCCAATATTGAATTTGCATAATACATTAATGATGTGGAAAATGATGTGGCACTTCCAAGTTGTCCTTCTGGTTGCTTTGTATTCAATAAAATATGTATCCAATACTAAAACTTTGTGAGAGATATGTTTTTTTCTTCATATCATGGAAAATTTTAGGGATTAATATTTGAAGGAGGGCTAATTGTCCACGATGTTTCCAAAAAATGGTTCACCATTTTCCAATTTTTATAAAAATGATTTGCCCAAATTTTACAATATAAAATAATTTTACCTTAAAAATCGCCAATATTATATAGAGAGTATATTTATAACATCATTATAAATTTGAATTATTTTAAAAATACATCGATAAACATTTTATAGTTTTCATATTAGGACTAGTGAGATTCACCAATGTTTTAAACTTCAAGATAGTTTTCCATCCTTAAAATTTTCCCTGATTCATATCCACTTTCCAAAGAATTGTGAATCAGTATAGAGTCTTCATGTGGTCCTTACCTTGATATTTTTTTCTATTTTTTTGTTCCTTCATCTTCTCACCTAATTATCATCTTATCTCTTTAGCTACATAGGTGTCATCTAGCATGGTCTCCTTCTCATTTTCCTCCATCATCATCTTGTTATAATAAGATAAAGTACCTACAACTAAAAACCACTCATGACATGTTTAAATAAATATGAAAACTCCTAATCTAGCATGTTTCATGAAATTAGTTCTTACAGATAGAATCAGATAACTAATTGAGTGCTTCACTCAGGGATTGTGCAGTTCCAAAGGATAAGGTTTGAGACTGTGGCTTGGAACTATGTAATGCACAGTTTAGGATGGATAGGGTCAAAGGATTATGTAATTGAGGGGTTAAAGAGCTCAAGGTTGGGGCTTGAGGCTTGATTTTTCCCAATGCATATTTTTGTAAGGATAAAACTAAGGGATTGCATAGTTGAGGGGATTAGAAGGTTAATCTTGAGGATTGAACCTTGGAGTTACCAAATGCACGATTTTGAGAGGTTGAGCTAGGTGACTGTGCAGTTAAAAGGCTCAAAATTTCAATGTTGGAGCTTAGTGTTGAGCCTTAAGGCTTGAACTTTCCCAATATGTAGTTCTGGAGGGAGAAAAGTCTCATGGGTTTTGCAGTTATTTATCAATGTATTAATATGGAAGCTTGAGGATTGACACTATGGAGTGCATAGTTGTGGATGACTGTGGCTAAAATTACATAATTATGGAGCTCAAGGGTCAAGGTTTGGCATTGTAAGTGCGGAGTGCATAGTTCCAAGAGAAAATGTCAGGGCTTGAAGGTTGAGACTACAAAATGTGTAGTTCAGGAGGGTTGAGTGAGGGAAAGTTGCCTAGGAAGGCACTTTTCTAGATTTGGCTAAGTGTAGGGTCAAAGAGACCAAAGAGAATAGTAAAAAACATTGAACATGATAAATCACTTAGAGAAGTTCATGGCACAACATCGATCAATTAGAACATGTGAAAAAAATATTTTGTGATGACATTGCCACAACTTTTCCCAAGTGCAACACTACAGGTATAGTTTGTAGTGACAATGATGACACTTGTGCAAAAATTCTTGAAACTTTCGGAATGAGTGTGATACATGTCGACATGGTAAGAATGACTCATTAGCACAAATGTTTCCCTTTGAAAACCAAAACTACATTTTATATGATGGGAGACACTTTCCATGCCAAAAGATGACATTTGTTATATGAAGAGAAAAGTGTGAGTGACACTTGTTTTATGTGAACAACGATGAAAGTGACATATGCCAGAATAATGATAACATGAAAATGATGGTAATTAAGGTGAAATAATCTAGTTAAAGCGATGGTAAAAAACATGAAAGATACACTCACAAAAATGAAGGCATGAAAAAGTGACAGTTTGAAAAATTCACCAAATTCCAATGAAAAGTGAGAGACTATCAATTGAAAGAAGACATTGATTGTCATCATATATCTAACATTGCATAGATTTTGTCTTGATGGACTGCACCAAGCATGTTCAAGCTCATGAAAAATAATACACTCATCAACATGTTGAATAATAAACACGTGTATGAAAGTGACTTTGACACTTATCGATGAACAGGTAACTATGGAACAAATGATCACAAGATCCACAATAGGCTCCAAAATTCAAATGTAGACAAATTTTGGAGGTTGTTTGTTGCAGCGACAATAGGGGGTATACCAAATATTAGACTTCTCAGGAGGCATAGATAGTTTGAGATGTTGGAGAAAGTATTCCTTGGATTTATGCAACAATGGATAGTAGGAAGGTTAGTGATCATGCATAGATTATCAAGATGGAATGTAAGATTTTTGATCAAGTTATTTCTATTTTTATTGACCCTAGATCTAACTAGAGTTATATCAGTTATGATTTGATGGATAATTGTTTCTTGAATAAATAAGTGCATGTAGAATCTTGGTTGGTGCAGTTGGCTACAGGGACCAAAAAAAGAGTTCATCATTTGGTGAGATCTTGTGAATTTGAGTTGAATGGTATTTCTATGTTAGAACATCTAAATGTTCTCCCTTTAGGTTCATACAATACACTTTTGGGCATGTATCAGTTATACATTCACATGACTAAGGTAGATTCCTATGATAAGGCTATTGAGTGCCTAGATGATGGTGGGTAAAGTAGAATATAGGAGGGTAAGAATAATCATACATCAGTGAGAATGGTTGCATATATGTAGGAAAACACAATAGCAAGAAAGGGTGTGTATTATTTGTAGCGCACGTTTCAAGTGACAAAGGGGAATATTTCGAGGATACTAAAGCTCTGAAGAGGTATCCAATTTTGAAGCAGTTTCAGGATGTATTTATGGAAGATATTTCATAGTTTCATTCCCACTAACAGCAACATCAAAGGCACCTTATAGGATGAGCACTCCAAATTTGGTGGAATGGAGGTTTAAACTTTAGGAAATGTTTGATAAGGGATACATAAGGCCAAGTGTGTCACATTTGGGTGCACCATTTCTTTTTTTAAATAATAAGGATGATACTCTTAGGTTGTGTATTGATTATAGGTATTTAAACAAAGTGACTAGCAAGAACATGTATCCTTTGTCATGAATTGATAACTTGTTTGATTAGTTCAAGGGAGAAGCAGTGTTCTCAAAGATTGACTTGAGATCATGATATCATTAGGTATGCATCAAGGAAGAATAAATTTACAAGAACTCATTTTGTAACAGACATGGCAATTATGAGTTTTTAGTGGTTCCATTTGTTCTTACTAATGCTCCATCTACATTCATTTGTTTGATAAAAATTTTGTTGTGTCCTTATCTGGACACAACAATATTGGCAGAAATATTTCTATTGTTGAGAGAGCATCAATTGCATGCCAAGCTTAGAAAGTTCAGTTTATTTCAGACTGTTGGCCAGTTTGGACTTGACCTGGGTTCTATCTATGCTTCGCACCAACAAAAACTTTGATCATCGCCCCTTTTCGAAATGACCTGCAAGCAGATTGCAGTCTCATTCAAGGTGACTATGGGAGGTTGCAGAACCAAGTTTCTGTAGCCTTTAGGGGCTGTGTGACATGGCTAATCTATTGTGCTACTACTATCTCTTAACATGTATAAACTTACTGTGTTTTATTAAACACTTTACTTACTTCGCCACATTCAAGAGAACATATGAACAATATTGTAAACCTCACTGTTATAATGCACAACTAGAATAATATTTTCACAATGACTAATATTAATAAAATGGACAAGAACACATAAAAACATAGAATATATTCACAAAAATGGATTCCTTTCTATTATTACTGACCTTTAAGTACATTCAGCTTCTCCGACCTATGTACACAGTTGAAGGTGGTCTACGCACTAAGCTGCAAACTCCTCCAACATCTTTGTGCACTCAGCTGTAGAGCCTTTCCTTCGCTACAAAAGATAGATACAATTAGCTCATGACCATAGAACTTACATTCACATATTCTATTATGATTTATTATTATTTCTAACATAGCATTACATATCGTTATATAGCATTACATTGTTACAAAACCAAGGTCTGAGTAATAAAAAGAAAATAAAATCTGGCCCAAGACCATTACTAAAGGAGGGGATTCGACCCACCCTAAAGCCCCTAGGATACCGCACGTTATCTCCAAAATTTTGTGATGTGTGGTATACTTCATGCTTTTCTCCTCAAGATGCGAAGACTTAGCCATAATCAAGACCAAGTTGGGTTGCACCGAATAGGCCCCCAGCACTCACATGTGACGCATCCTGAGTCACTAAGCTAATTTTCCATTGATCTTTGTTGCTACATTGTTGTAGGTGGTGATAAAATTCTACAACACCTTTGCAACCTTCTTCTCCTACCTACATAATTATTCCAAAACTTCCTCTTTGATTGGTCCTACAATATTCTTCAATGTTGCTTCTTCCTATGGGCGAAGCTCTGAATTTTCCCATCCACCTGTTGTGACAACGAGAGAGCCTCATCCTGTCATGGTTGAGTTCTCTCCATCAAAAAAATTTCTTCCTTTCTGAGCTTTTCAATCTTCTTATGAGGAGTCTTGCCTTCATTTATCCTTGTAGGCTTCTACAAAACTGGAAATTTATTCTTTGTTTTCATAATTTCCTCCAACTTCTTTTTATTTTGTTGGATATCCTCCTCTATATTTTATACATTTACGTCTTCCTACAACGAATTCCAAATCAGAAATATTTCTTCTAGTAGTTTTCCATAGTCTGCTACTGTGTCAGAGATGCCTGCCACTACACTTTTCAGGTGGATCTCTCTCTATTCCCATACTTCTAGTGTCATTACTGGTTGTAAATTGATTTTCATTTTTTGATCCTAAGATCATACTCAAATTGGACTTTTGTAGCCTTCTTCTTGGATTACTTGAAAATAAGGCCTAGCTTCGTGACCTTGTCTTCGACTAACTCCTCCTCATGGACATCCATGTTTGGAAGTTCTCTGCAATTGGCTTAGACCACTTCTTTCAACCTCTATTGTTATTATTCTTCTTGGCCCTTTTATTTTATTTCATGTTCGAGCTATTTCTTCATCGCAACTCACTCTTTTTATATGTGAATATTTAATTTTTTTGTGCATTGATCTTCCTCCTTTAACGCATTTACAACACCTTGATGTAGTTCATAAAATATTGGAATGGGCAGCGATGTAAGGTTCATGTCAACCTTGTCCCAAGTTTTTTCTTGCTACTTTTCTTCAGTTACGTCAAACTGTATATCCCTAGCAGTTATTTTTGTGAGCCTCATGCCCAATGTTGTTTCTATTACTCTCTATGGTTGGAGTGGTTGGCTTATCAGTGTTGGATGTCTAGATATGTGTGTTAACAGATTTAGTTCTTTAACACTCTGCTCAACTCGTGTCAATAGTATGTCGTAGCGATCCTCAAAGTTTCCCCATGATTCCTCCTCCACTTCATAAAATTTGTCCCAGATCTCGTTGATGTCCCCTTCAGTAACAACCAAGTTCATTGGAACCCTTGAATTATCATCCTTCTACTTCTTTCTACTCCCTATAGAGACTTCAATGTGCATCTACCTTTTTCCTTTATCTGGCATGGTATTTTCCTTATCTTGTGCATCACCTCCAAGAAGATATGCCTTCAAGATGATTTTCTTTACCCTCATCATGTTTCTGCTCCTTATGTTTCTCTTGTTCCTCTTTTTCCTTGTCTTTTCCACTTGGGGATCCATGCTCCAATGTTTATTCATCTTTCTCACTATCCTCTGCTCCTATCTCTGTCGTGGTAATCAATTTTGTAGGTCAATGTTGTATCAATGTAGCCAAATCATATTCAGTAACTAAGTATGGACTAGGATGCCATGTATTCATTGTATCCTTTCTCGCTTGCACATATATTCTATGGAACTCTGATTTGAACTTCGCAACTCCTTTATACTACTGGTACAGGCTTGGTGACCGCCAAGTATGTTGGTTCACCACCATATGTAGGTCAATGTGGTACAGTATGAAAAAAAAAGGGTTCTCCTATACTCTTATCAGCTAAGTAGAATGCCACATTAACGCATACCGCGTTGCTTCACACACATCTTATTCTACCATAGGAAATAATGATTATTCTAGTTTGTTCCATGCCATTAGTGCAATGATAAAAATATTCCATGCATAGTGAAAGGATGAAACTTTCTCTTCTGCTTCGCGATAATCCTCCGGAAATTCCTTGCACAAATAGCCACCCTATTTGTACTAGACCCCTTTGCTGCACTGCGCAGCTAGTGAAATAATTTTTACGGATACTTCATTAGCTTGAAATTCCCACATAATATTTCTAGCCAAGATATGCACAGCGAGGCATACTCCTTGGTCCTTAATTGAATTTATGTCATAGCCTCACTTTCCCTTGACTAGTTCAAAATTTTACTTCATATTCTGTGTTACTTCTTTGTCTTGATCCTTACCCACAAACTCTTTGGCGGGTTCCCTTCCTTCGTATGGTAATTTGGTAATTTTCTCTATCATTATGTCATCAATGGGGATCCTTTTCCCCAGCCAGAGGTATCCATCATGCAACATAATGAGAATTTCTCACACAGGAAGTGTTGATGCCACTCCTAGTGAAGTTCTGCCTATATATCATGCTCAGTATGTTATCACTCCCCCCAATTTTCCAAGGTTGAGAGTGGGATTGAAGGAAGGTAACAACAGACTAGGCTTCAAGTTAGGTAGCTAGCCCTACCAGGACTAGAGAGGGCTCTCTCATTGTCAATTTGCAGTCAATGAAATGATTGGATATCTAATTATCTTAGTCTAGGTATATAAGCTCAGTAAATAGGGTTTTTGTTTGATGTTTCTTGTGCTAGATAGGAAATGATAGCTAGGAGACTAGTTCTAGTGTTTAGGTCAAAATTCAATATCAAGTTGCAAAGATATGGATGAGGAAAAGTAGGTGGATTGAAATAATGATTAGTTTTTCATTGTGTATAGGATGAAATGAAGGAGAATTAGAATGATAATTTAGGTGAATTAATTCATTTAGAAGAACATAGATATATAATATAAACCATTGTTAAATCGGAGCATGAAAAGGCATGATTTATACTTATAAACTAACAAGATATACACATATAAGCATATATGTGAAAGAGGGTATTTTATCATTCAAAAGGATAAGGTAAACATACAGAGAAAGAAAAAATGCTCCAAGGCATAACACAGGAGTTTTAACAAAAAATCTACAATATTGTCTTTGATTTCATTCCATAATCTTGTACAATAGCTCCACTAAAAAAAAACAACTATCGAACCCAAGAAAAGACTAAAATGGGTCTACTTATAGAAAATATGAACAGTGGCATCTCATAGGGTTAAAATCCCATCCAAAATTTACCATAATTACAAAATATGAGTCACTTCCTGTAATCGAGGGAGGTTAGAAACCATTCCCTCAAATTCAGTTAAAGACTAGGAGTGTGTGTCCCCCACATTAAATTACATGTGTCCTCATGATAAGAGGAAAAAAAAAATCCATTACTCCAATTCCATCTCAAAGGACAACAAAACCTCAAAAATATGAATTTTTCTGGGCTTGACAAGTGTCCTAAGGAATCCAATGCAGATGCATAGCGCCATTTTACAGATGCCTAGTGCTACTTTACAGATGCCTAGCACCACTTTGTAATTGATTTTGAGGGACTTTTAAGACTCCAAATCCAAATCTAAAGGATAGGTCAACAAGCCCTGTGTGTCTATTCTTTAGGAAATCTTGAATTTTGAAAAAAAACCCACTGTAAGGCCTCCAAAATTTTATTCTCCCAACCTTACTCTAGATGTGTTGTGCCATGGCAAAAATAGTGGCAAAAGCATAGAAAACTGGTGGTTTTTTGGATTTTTATGAAAAAATAGAGCTTTTCATGAAAAATTAGCTCCTTATATGTGATTTACTCATCATAATTCATCCAAACATGTAATCCATTCACCATTTAGGTGCCCTAGGAAAAATCGTAGCGCCTTGGCTCTACACATCTATGGAGGCAAAATTTCTAGACTAGTGTAAAAATGACCAAAAATACCATAATTGCTCAAAAAATCTCCAAATTTGTTTTGTGGAACCTATGGATGATGTGCTAAACATCCAATGAATCTCTAGCCATCAAATATAAACTATCCTTCTCCTTTAGCTTCATTTTAAATTCTTTTAGCCTTTTCTTTAACTGTTTAAGCCTGATTTGTGAAATCTTGTTTCTGGAGAAATAATGATTTTCCATATGCCTATAGAGATTATTATTCTTCTTGGATTTCTTCAACAGGTTCTCAAGGTTCTTGTTGACCCTATCAATCCAATACTCTTTGTCTTGATTGATCTAATCAAGAATAAGCTCATCAAAGGTATGCCAACCTGCTTTAGGAGTTGTTCATTCTATTTCTCTTTGAAGCACCTTTTTGAGGCCTATTGTCCTTGGTATTCTTATTTTTGCTTCAACCTTGACATCCTCCATCTCATCATCATCTGAAATCTCTTTGCCCTTGTCTTTATCTGCATCAACATGTAATTTAGGTTTGTCTTGGAGGAGAAGTTTTACCTTTAACTGAAGATTTTATTTTTGTAGGAAAGTTTTTTGAGAATCTGCAATTGAGAAAATATCCATCAACTCTGCTATTTCCTCATCCTTCTCCTTTACAATCTCCTCAACCGACTTACGTTTCATATTATCTGCCACCTCAACCTCCAAGAGCATTTTTTCATAATATTGGTGGAATGGTGATTTAATCTAATTCATGAGTGGTTTCTCTTCTATTTCTCTTTGCTCAGCTATAGTGTCAAGTGTATATACACTTTTGATGGATTTAGGAGCAAAGACCTGTCTCTTTTCATTCTCATAGGTGTGAGTGACCCCAACAACCCTAGGAGTCTTTGAAATCTAATTTTTCATGCTAGAAGAGGCAACCTCCATTACCTATGCTGATACTGGTGGTGATGGTATGCTATGCATGACAGGATAACTAGTGTTGGGCGTTGCTACTACTTTCTCCATGAAGGTTTCACAAGTCATGTTGATGACTAAGAGATGATTCAAAATAATTATTTTAACCATACCATGGTGCAAAATACTTAGGTAGTGATATTTTTTTTTTCTCTGACCCTTCTCAGTCATTCTAAGGAAAATTCTATACAAGTAAGTTTTCAATTCAAGTGGTTTAGTAGAGTTGAAATGCATCAATAATCTAATATGGTACCTATACAACCTAGAGAACATCCATTAAAATGTGAAATATCTCATAATTGTCCTCATCAAAGGATAATATTTTTCAAGGAGTTTCCTGAAAGGGATAATGTACTCAGGGTTGTCTCTAGCATGAGGTTTGAGGAACAATTTTTAACCTTCAAGGTCTATGTTGATGCCCTTAAAACAATTTTTTCCATGAGTAGGTATACTTCTTGCTGAATAAATAACATATTTTCATAAGTTTAACTCTACACCTGCAATGATGGCCTTTCCCATACTAAAAATAGTCGCAAATAAGCTTGTCAATTTGAGATGACAACCTTCTTCCATGATTTTCTCACATAATCTCAAGCATCTATTCCTCTTAAAGGATATTTTGGCAAAAGGTCATGCATTGAATTCTTGCAATGTGGAGGGCCCAAATCTGATGTGGTGCCCTCCTTTGTGGATTTTCTTCTCACTCTCCACAATATCTATCAGAATGTTAAACCCTATGTGTTTAGGATGTAGTGGGTATGTGCAGTGAATCTGGAAAAATAGAGGATAGGGATAGGGTAGGTTTGGAGGGTGATATGAAGGGTAATGAAGCCAAGATAAATTCCCAAAAATATCCAAGAGGTAGGTTTGTTTATTATCTTCAAAGTATAAGTTAAATTTGGTAAATTGGGTATGATCAAGGTGGCTAAATTAGGAAAACATGGAAATTTCATGTTTTTCCAATGGAAAAGTAGTAATAAATTAGGGTTTGATTGAAATGATGCTTAGGGAGGGTGTGGATGGTGGGGAATGATAGGATAGGGCCTGTGAAAGGTGTATGATGGTTTCAAATGATAACTTTATGGTTTATTCCACTAAAATGACTCAATGCTAGGAAAGGATAAAAACGTAGTGGGAGAGAAGGTAAACAAGAAAATCAATGCCCTACTTGATAAATTAACTTTGAGGAGGATGTGAGGTGTCCACTTACTATTGTAGAAGTGATAGAAACCTTTTGCAGTGATTCCAGATCTTATATGAGTGATTTGGGAGAAAAAACCCAAAAGCATAGCACACTCCCATATGCATAGGAGAGGCTTCCATATATGTAGTGCATGTGTAGCGCAGGTGTCCAGATGCATAACACAACCTTCCTGGAGAAACTTTCTTGATTTTCTTCCAACCATTGATAATTATGGAGCAAGTTGAAGGTAAGAGAGGAGCTCTACCAATCATGACAAGACAAAATGAGTTGAAAATTCCTTCTTTTTCCTCTTTATAGCATCTTGAAATGATTTTTTGTCTTTTAGTGAAACCAAAAACTTTGTGGACGGTTTTTCCTTTTTATAACAATTTAACAATGAAAAAAGTTATGAAATAAGAGAAATTTTCTTAATTTATTCCCCTAACTATGCTAACTCCCTTTAAAAGACTAATATGATGAAAATGAAGCCTTGTTCGCCCTTTTTGGTGACATATTTGGACTTTTCAGTGACAAAACAAGGACACCTAGACAACAGACCTAGATGGAGATGGGGTGATTGACTTAAGACTCTAAATGATAGTGATTGGCCTGACCTTTGAGATGATGATGGCCATGGATGGAATGAGGGGAGTAGAATCTCTGACCTAGACCATATGTAGTGACCAAAATTTATTTGAAAACTTGTTTGAAAGGACAAAGTCTTTGACCTAGAACTACTAGCAAATGAATTGAAAGAGCATGTTTGATAATTGAACATATGACACTAAAATTGGCTCCATCTAGGGATGGAATCTCATTTCAGAGGTGTCAATAACACCGTAGATCAGGTAGCCTTACCCATTGGGCAATAGAGTAAAAAATGGAAACTGAAAAACTTTGACAATATTGAAATGACGAAATAAAACTGGAAATGACTTTGGCTAAAAAAATGGGACTTGACTCTGACTTAAAAAATTATTGAGACATTTTGAAAATTTTGAAAGAAAAAACATGAGTTGGATATAGGAGTCTCATGGCCTTCTCCTCGGGCTTCAAATTTCTGCAACAACTTCCTTATTCTTGGAAAGAAAATAAAAAAGATATGTACAATGAAATTGAATGTCTTCTTTAATGATCTTGTAAGTTAATGTTTGAGGAACCTACCATTGATTGGTCCTCCCAGAACGTCCTTCCCTTCAAGATATTCTAATAAAAATGCCTTCTTACCTCTAAATGTAGTAATATTATAAGGACATTTCCATATATTATCAAATATTTCGTGCTTACCTTTGTCTTCATTTCGGACATCCCAATGAAGAACAACATCTCCTTGCTTAAAATCATCAACTTTGGTCTTCTTATCATAAATATTTTTGATTTTTTCTTGAAGCTTTGAAGTGTGACTAAAATCTTCATCTCTTGACTACTGTAGATGAATCATTTGGCCAAGTATTCGTTGGATACCATTTGGTTCATTGTTGATCTCTTGTAGAATTTTCATCATTGGTACAACTAAAGAAGTAGGGAACACTGTGTCAACACCATACAAAAGCTGGAAAGGTGACATGTTGATTGATATATTTGTGTTAAATATCTCCACCCATAGAGAATTGGTGAGCTTTTTATGCCAATTTCCATTGTTCTCTTGCAGCATCTTCTTGATTATGTTCACTAAAGATTTATTTTATGATTTAGCCAACCCATTGCCTTGAGGATAATATGTTGTAGAATGACCAAGCCTAATTTGATACTTATCACAAAATTCAATCGTATTTTTGGACTTAAAGGAAGATGCATTGTGGGTAATGATTTCATATGGACAACCAAAACGAGATAGAATATTGTTATCTTAAAACTAAATAATGATAGTATCAGTAGCTTGCCTCGTATGGATGGCTTCAATCCATTTAGTGAATTAATCAGTGGCAGTGATTATCCACTTATGTTGGGCTAATGTTGGAGGATGGATTTCGCCAATGAAGTCAAGTCCCCATTGTTGGAATGGTGCTTGAACATCAATTGGTTTCAAGGGAAAAGTAAAAATCTTTCTCTTTCCTTGAAATATTTTACATTCATGACAGCTCATGACTGTTTCATAGACATTAGAGAATACACTTGGCCAATAGAAACCCACCATCAAGATCTTATTTGTTGTATTCTTCTAGTAAATATGACCGCCATAGTCACCTTTATGAAAGTCACTCATCACTTTTTCAACTTATCCTTCAACCAAACAATTCAACAATGCTCCACTCAGATCTTTCCAATACAAGACATTGTTAAGGATGCAATACTTGAGAGCTTTCAACTTCAAAGATCTAGCTTTATTACTAGGCAAGTTTGGAGGAGGATTCAAGTGTTGCAAAACATGAACAATATTAGCATACCATGGTGATGAAGAAAAACTTTCGGATACCTCAAGTAATACTTTAGTCTGTTGCTCCTCAAATAATGAAGCAATAAAATTAATGTCCAAAGCATGTAGATTTGAGTCTGACATAAGCTTTTCCAGGCCTTATCCCTTGATCATCTTCGTAGGCTTGATTTCAAATTCATACTCCAACATAAGAGCGATCCATTTTCCATGCGGCTGTTAAAGACAATTATGCGTGACAAATTCTTTGGTAGCAGCGTTTGAGACAATGAAATGACATGAGAGTGGACAATATAGACCTGAAAGTCCTTCAATTTTTTAACTAACACCAAAGCATGTTTCTCCATGATATTTTACTTCAAGGTTGTGTCTCTTATGGTTCTACTGAAGAAGGCGATGGGTTGCTCTGTGTTCTGATTTTTCTTTTGGATAAGGACAACAACTAGAGTATGCTCTAAAGAAAATGAAAAAATGATGAAATCAAGTGTGTAATCTGGACTTATAAGAATAGCAGCATGAGATAAATAAAATTTATCTTGATTGAATGACTCCTTTTCCTCTTCAAACCATTTTACTTCACTATATTTCTTTAGCATGTAAGTAACATGCCTCAAGTGTTTAGCAACATTGGGAACAAACCTTCTTAAAAATTTGATTTTTCCATTGAACGACTGGATTTCCTTCTTGCTTCTAGGATATTCCAAGGTCTAAATTGCTTCAATCCTTCAAGTATCTATCTGAATACCATATTTGACATGATATGGACCAAAAATTTACCTTCCTCCATAGCAAAAAGGCTCTTCTCTGGCTTCAGTGATATGCCAAACTTTCTGGATCTCTAAAAAATTGTTTTCAAGTGTTGTAGGTGGTGCTCATTTATATTGGAAAAAATAGGGATGCCATCAAGATAGATGACCAAAAAGACATCCTTTTCATTGGCGAAAGAAATATCTGTTGCTCGTTGAAAAGTCGCCACTGTATTCTTTAATCCAAAGAGCATTTTGAAGTGTGTGAAGCTGCCCCATGGTGTTGTAAAGGTTTTATTTTCCTGATCATTTGGGTGTACTGAAATTTGATTGTGCCTGGAATATTCGCCGAGCAATGAAAGTCTATAATATCCAACTACCCTTTGCAAAATCTGGTCCATCTTTGGTAATGCATAATTGTCTTTCAGCGACACTTTATTTAAATTTTTGAAATCTATACACAAACGGATCTCTCATGTATTCTTCCATAATAGCACTAAATTAGACATCCAATTTGAAAAGAGAAGTGGAACTATAATACCAGTAGTAAATAATATGCTTACCTCTTTTTGAATGGAGGGCACCAACATGGGATTCATTCTCCTTAACTTCTGTCAGAAAGGCTTCTGATTATACTCTTATTGTACATTTTAAAATCAAAATATTCCCAAGAAAATACATCAACAAAATAAGACATGAGCACTGCATATTTTCCATTCATTTCTGAGCTCAAGGATTTTGAAATCTTAACCATATTTTTTTTTCAGGAGTGCCAAGATTGAGGTCTTCCACCCCCATATTCTATTCGCGGCATGGTTTGTTTGCGTGCAACATCATATTGATCAAAAAATTCCTCCAAAGGCGCTAGACCTCTTGGAATGGAATTTTCTTTCAGTTGAAGGACTTGCATTAATGCTGCATGGAATTATTGGTCATCTTCATAGCACTACTTATCCATTTGTGAATTCAGAAATTCCTCTTATATCTATAATAAGTTTCTAATTTTTTTATCACCTTCAAATACCTGCCAATACTGAACATTATCTAGAAGATTTGGGCAGTGTTTTACGTTTATCTCATACTTCTTATTAGGATACAATGCAATTAAACTTGTTGGCCAAAGTGGCAAGAGAATCAGCAATAACATTGTTGTCGCTTGGGATCAATGAAAAAGTATACTCAAAGAAGGTCTTGAGGATATCTAACACTGCATTTCGGTAAGCTCACATCCTAATATGCTTGGCCTAGTATTCCCCTTTGACTTGTTTTATTACCATTTCGTAGTCATGATAGACATAAATTTTCTTGCAACCTAACTTCCTGATAATTTTCAGACTGACTATCAAAGCCTCATACTCTGCTTCATTGTTCAAACAATTGAAAGCCAAATTATAAAATGACATTCAAACATCGGGAGGAATTCTAAGTGACTTATTTATAGGGTTGTGAATCCACACTCCAATTACAGCCCCTTCCTTTCCCAAGGCTCCATCGAAGTGCATGCTCCACAAACCACTTTCTTCATCGCTACGCTGCAAATCGGATGACTAAACTTCATTTGATACTTGAGAGAGTTATGTTGTACCAAAATTTTTTGTTTTTTTTATTATTTCATCTCTTTTTGGGCTGATTTTCTTGGTTCCAAACCACTTGGCATATTTTCTTGATTTTTTTCATTTTCAATCTCTAAAACAGAATTTGAAGATTCAAAATTTTATGTTTTCTCTTCAATAAAGGCTTCTGAATATGTTGTAAATTCATCACTAAATAAGATAAAGGACTCTAAATCCATGAGAAAAACATATATGGGATGACTATTAGGATTTTATCTACTATTGATCATTCACTCATTTTACTTTCCCAGTATAGTTTTCTAAGTTGCTCAAAGACGGGAATTGTAGCATATGAAAAGTTGAGCTGCAAGGTACCTCTAAGATTTTCTCCCCATCATCGGGAGAGAAAAATCAGATATCTAGGAGGGATATTAGCCACCAAAACATCCATGAGGTCATTCATGAATTGGATTTTCTCTAAAGACACCACTAGGTCCTTAATGAGGCCAAGACATTTCACCCTTCCTTAATCAAATGAGTAAAGATCATGGTAAGGTCTTATGACATCCATGCCTAATATATCCATAATGGCCTTGGGCATAAGGCTATGAGAAGCTCTAGAATCGAGCATGTCTTTATGGAGGATAAAATCATGGATTTTGAGGCTATGATAAAATGGAGGGACCTCACTATCTTCTAAATCACCATCAACAACAAGACCAAATAGAAGTTCTAGGTGATCATCACTCACATTAACCATATTGGACATATGATCCACCCTAAGAAACTTAGCTACCTGAAACTTATATTGGTCGTTCTTGACTATTTTAGTTAGAGGAATGGAAATTTTCAACTTTGCAATTTCATTTCAAGATTAAAAAGAGAAGAATGTTTTTCTACCTCTTTCAATGATGCATCTTTCTTCTCAAGCTGATCTTGGTGTGAAATATCCTTCTTTTGTCCTCCATTTTGTACTTATTTATCCTTCTTCTGACCATTTTTATAATCTTCATTTAATTTAGCGTGATTAGGAATAGTAGGTCCTTTGTATTTACTTTGATTTAGAATGACAGTTTCTTTATAATGAGCCTCTATTTCAGTATTTTGTTTTTTCTTATTGGAGGTCATAGAAATATTCCTACTCCTCAAACCATACTTTCTATGTACTTGAGTAAGAGCATTCTGATATCCCCTCTGATAATGTTTGACCCATACTGATAGCATGTCATCATTTTACAAGACATATTGTTGATCGTCTGGTGCATAAATTTCTGCAGGGGACTAATCGTCTTCAGTGAGGAAAATAGGATGTTGATTTTCATAAAATAAATGATTCTCCCCTGAAATCTCTTCTTCTTATTCTTCTTCTTCATCAGTGAATTAAGTACATTTTTGCTGAAATGGAGTGTGGATTTGTTGATGAAATTGTGGATCCAGACCCATATGTTCCCTTTGTTTGATCTTGTACTAAGGTTGCTGATTTTGACCCCTGAAATTGGGATTTCTAATGGAGGGTTCATCTTGTCTACCAGCGATGGAAATTTTATCCATCATTTTCTCCATGGTTTTGATCAAGGTGTCTAATTTTCCCTGTGATGAAGTAGATGTTTCTTCCTTGATAGTGACCCTTTTCTCCGTCTTGATTTTAGACTTTTTGATAATCAAATTAGCTTCCATTCTCACTGTGTTTCTCTACATTGCTTCAAGAGTTGATGGATTTATTTCCATGGATTGATAAGCCATGTCTAGATCAAAACCATCAGGGTAATGAAGTAAATCAAGGGAAATAGGAGGCTTGGTATTCTCAGGAATTGAATCATAGATTTTATTTAACCTAGCTGTAAAGCCTTGTACAGACTCATTGGGATTCCTTTTCAAGGCATTATGCTCAGATGGGATCTGCAATGGATTCTTCTTCTCCTCCTATTTCACCATAATAAAATCAATTAGATGTTATTATGTAGCTAAAAAACCATCTATTAGAGTGTTAAACCATTTCTTTTCCTCTCCTGAAAAACTTTGCGCTAATATGTGCATCTTGGCATCATCATTGTTGATTCATTCAAGATCTATGAAATAAGTGACTTTGAAAATGTGTTGGTAAGTAGTGACCTATGATGTTACATCAAAAAGGGGCAATATTTGACCATAATTCTGAGGTAGTGAAGTGATTTGTTGGGGTAACATCAATAGAGTGAATCTAGCCATGATGATGGAGTGAAAACTTGCAGAGGTAATGATGGAATGAAAGGAAGATATGATGATGTAGTTGTATGAGAAGGTGTAATTATAGGGGGTGAAGAAAAATATGTTAGAAATTTACCTAAGAAATAATAAATTTACCGAGAGGAAAAAATAACCATAAAAATCCAGCAAAAAATCATTAACATAAACACATATGTTTATCCAGGAAAACCCCAAACTCTGAGGAAAAACCCAACCAATGAAATTTCATTAACCATTGGCCAAAACCCTGTCCAATCCGGCCAAGTGAGCCTTCACCGCTCACCTCCAAGCCTTACATTACAATGAAGTATTTCCAGCCTTTTATAGGCTCCATTACATGCAATACCATGGGATGAAAACCATGGGTGCACAATACCATGTGCCCCAAAACCACTACTATTTACCCTAGTCAACATTGACTCTATCCCGAGTCAAGTTGACCTAAAAAAATCCCACTAATTGTATTGGAAATAATTTTGGTCTGACGTTTCTTGAAACTTATCCACCAAACCTTTAAGTTTGTAGAAATTAGACCAAACTTCACTCTCAACCTCAGAATAATAAGACTCGGAAAATGGTACAAAGGTCTCAAAATAAATAGGATCAAATATATTTTTTGAAAGAAAGGTTTTCGATTTAGACATAAACAAATATGTTTGAAATTGTGAATTATAGGATAAATCTTCTAAAGAAATCTCGTAGGAAGGGAATTTGATTTCACAAGAGGAGGAATAGCCTTTCCAACATTCTAAGACTTGGTTTTATGCTTTCTTAAAAGAATCTCAGGATCATTTACAATTGGTCAGGGATTTGGGTATGTATTTTACCCAGTATGTCTTTAAGGAGACATCTTAGATAGGAGTTTATACTTTCACTAAAATTTAAGAACTCAACCTCTTTCAAATGCTAGAGCTAGTCACCCACAAGTGTAGCCTTCAAAGGACTAAAGAATTATTCGCAGGGAAAGTTTTGTAATCTCTCCCCGGCAAGGATGCCAAAATTTTTATCACTCCCCCAAATTTCCCAAGGGTGAGAGTGGGATTGAAGGAAGGTAACCACAAACTAGGCTTTAGGTCAGGTAGCTATCCCTACTAGTACTAGATAGGGCTCTCTCAATTTCACTTTGTACTAAATGAAATGACTGAATATCTAATGATCTTATGCTACTAGGTATAAAAGCTCAATAAATACAGTTTCTTTTTTATGTTTCTTGTGCTGGATAGGAAATGACAATTAGGAGACTAGGTCTAGGGTTTGGGTAAAAATTCAAGGGAAAGTTACAGAGATATGGATGAGGCCAGGTATGTAGCTCAAAATAATGCTTAGTTTTCCATTGTGTATAGGATGAAATAAAGGGCAATCTGAATGATTATTTAGGTGAATTCGTTCATTTAGAAGAACATAGGCATATAATGTAAACCCTGTTAAAATGGATCATGAAAAAGCATGATTTCTACTTATAAAATAGCAAGATAGACACATAGAAGCATATATGTGAAAGAGGGTATTATATCATTCAACTTGATAAGATAAACATACAGAGAAAGAAAAAATTCTCTGGCATACCAAAAGAATCTCAACACAAATTTTGCAACATTGTCTTTTATTTCATTCCATAACCTTGTACAATAGCTACACAATAAGAAAAACAACTATCCAACACAAGAAAATACTAAAGTGGGTATACATACAGAAAATATTAACAATGACACCTCATAGGGTTCGAATCCAATCCAAAATGCATCACAATTACATAATATGAATCACTTCATAGAATCTAGGGGGGTTAGAAATCAGTCCCTCAGATTCAACTAAATACTAGGAGTGTGTGTCCCTGTCATTAAATTACATGTTTCCTCATGATAAGAGGCAAAAACCAACTCAATTAACCAAATTCTAGCTCAAAGGACAGCGAAAAATAAAAAATATGACATTTTTTGGGCTTGACAAGTGTCATGAGGAATCATATGCAGATGCATAATGCCATTTTACAAATGTGTATTGCCATTTTGCAGAGGTTTAGCACCACTTTGAAGCTAGTTTTGAGGTAATTTTAGGACTCAAAATCCAAATCTGGAAGATAGGTCAACTAACCCTATGTGTCTAGTTTCCATAAAATCTTGAATTTTGAAACCCTACCCACTCGAAGGCCTCCAAAATTTGATTCTCACAACCTTACTCCAGATGAGTAGTGCCATGTAAAAAAAATGGAGAAAAAAAGAAAGAAAATTGATGGATTTTTTGCTTCTTCTACAAAACTAGACCTTTTCATGCAAAAAGAGTTCTTGATCTATGATGCACTCATCAAAATTCATCCAACCATGTAATCCATTCATAATTTAGGGGCCCTAAGAAAAATTGTAGTGCCTTGGCATTGTTTTTGTCCAAGTGTGAATGATTTATTCAAACCCTTTCCCACATTAATTATCAATCTGAGACGTGTTGGTTATTGCAATTCTAACATGCAAAATATATGCAGATGAAAATTACACAGTTATGTATTAATCGTGGATTTGATAAACTATATAAAATAATCAAACCACTGTAACGGAAATGGAAGAACAACATCAATTAATTGTAAACTCACAATACATTCACAGAAAATAAGAATTATGGTAATTACATTAACTGTCACAGCAATTAAATAAACACAAAAAATAGGGAAAGAAATTAAACACACACAAAAGTTACACAGTACCTGGTCAGGAGAGTGGGCCCAACTCCATGATCAGAGTTGTGATATGATCACAAGCTCATGAAAAGGATAGAAAAATAACTTTCATTAACCTTAATAAAAAAATTATGTTATAGATCTCAATTCCATGCATATCCAAACCCTAATTCACAGCTTCAGAGCCTTTCTTATACAAATGATTCCAATGGTAGTTCATGAAATCCTGGAAACTAGTGCCTACAATTAAAAAATCATTATGATAGACAAAATTATATGTGAAAGATAGCAAAGGAAATATTCTGTATTTGTTGTGTCATTGCAGTGCTGCCCAAGATAACACTTCCAGCTTAGTATCTCTTCCTGGAATTGCAAATATGGTCATCCGACCACTGAATCTATGAAAATAGCTAAATTAGTAAATCACTTAGGTAATAATCCCCTTAACTATGTTGCATTAACTAAATACACAAAAAATACATGACGAGGGGTTTACCTGTGCACTTTAGAACATGAATTGAATGTTATTGGTATAAATGGATAAAAGAAATAGGAAAAAATGGAAGGAAAAAATGTGCAAGTTTAGCTCCCAACATCTCCCCCCGACTTGTCTTTCTGCATGTCTTCATGTAGGTCATCACCTCCACATGTTTGGGTTGGAATGGTTGTGGTCAACATGAAGCTGAGAAAGGTCATACCTGTCAGCCATCTTTGTCCCTAGGGTCTTATATCCATCTATCAGAATAATTTCCTTCCTCCGATCATTGCCCACATTGTAAGTTGGAGTGTATTGATATGATGGAAGCCAAACGATGGGTAATTGAAACCTCAAACCCATCCACCATACCCCACAAGTATGGATACATGAAATATAGCGTCGCAACCTTTCTAATGCTTGTGCAAAGTTAGGGGCCCCAAATTTTTCTTAGAATATGACGTTTGACGATGACAACATCCATCGTTTTTGGTAGTTGTCTCGAGTTTCATCTTGGAAAGTGAGCACCTGTTTGGTACATCGATTAGTACACAATTTTTGTGTTGAAAAAATTTTTGCTATACGTCCCTCAATCTGTAAAAAGGTGGAATGCTTGTTATAAATGTTCATATACTTCCCATTCTCTCTTCTTAGTACAAGTGGCTTTGTAGCTTGGTTTTCTTCAAATGTGTCGAAAGCATTTTTCCACTTAACCTGATTAATGGTGTAGGAGGTAAAAGCTCTCAGCTGAACATCTCCTACAAATGGGACTAGATTAAAGGTATGATAATCACTCAAGGAATAATCATGCATGTATAATTTCCACATTAAATTTTGGTTCACGACATCATGAATCCTCAAGATACAAAGAAACTGTATTGGGTATTCAATTTCATGACTAATCTCATTATGGATGCTCTCTAGATAGAAGAAAATAAATTTCTCATGGAGAAATAGAGCATAACTATGAGTAGGAGGTCGGAAAGCCATTACCTGTTATGTCAAGGTAAACATTTTTTCCTTTTCAGCCTTCAACACTAGCACCTGCTCTTCTAAACTCTCAACCTTTTTCTGCTACTTCTCCTGCTTTTGTTTTTCTTTATCCAACTAGTCTTATACCTAGTAATAGTCTGGGATTCCTACTCGTAGACTCTCCTTACCTATTCTTGGTGGGCTTTTAAAGTAATTTTTCCTTGTTGGGGACAGGACACGATAGCCTGCCATTTTTTAATTTGAGCAAATAAAAATAATTCCCAAGCCTCGAACATATATTAAATAGGCTCAGTCTATGTAGCAGTAGAGGTCATGGGAATTTCCTCTTTCTATACTGCTGACAAGACAACCTCATCCTCGAGATTTATAGCCTTTTCTTTATATTTCCTCACCTTCTTCTATAGACGCGATACCCACTTCCTAAGCTTACGATTTTTCATCTTTAATTTCATGGCTTCCTTAAATTGAAGCAGGTATCTTTCCTTGAGAGGGGATCTTGTTTTGCAAATTTTTCTATAATTTCTTACTTAACAACGACTTCTTCAGCTGGCCCTTCGGTTGGTTTAGGATTTGGTGGGTTTCTATTAGAGAACATGTCAATCGACTCCTCCTTCACCCTAACCTCTCTGAAATGTTCCCCCACTTGGGGAGTAGTCTCTTTTTTTTCTCTTTCTGGATCAGGGATTTTTGCATACACTTGGGCGACACCCTCAATGTCTCCTCTCTCCACTTGTTCTATTGCAAGGTCCTCTTATAAAATCTCAGGAATTTTTTTCTACCACTGCGGGTCACTTTCTACATGCCAATTTCTTCCAGTCGGGTAGCATCAATCATCATTTCATCTTGTCCTCCCATCAGCACAAGTTCTCGTATCTCTTCACTGAATTCTCCAGTTTTCTCCATCTATGTACCAGTGAGCATTGGCTCTTGAGTGGGTGTACCAACCATTGTATCCAAAATATTTCTGACAAACTCCAGAACTGTAGGACTAACTCTTTCTTCCACTGAATTCCGAGGGGAGCGAAACTTCTTTGCGCCTTTTGGTAAGGTTGCAAGGAACGAGAAATGAGGAATATTCTCTCCAATTCCTATCCTTACCATGTATGTTGCCTCACGTACTTTCTCTTCACCTTATTTGTTTTTTGATTGGACCAAGCTTCTTTCTATATCGTTTTCTTGTCTAGTGGTCGACACTATTTCTTGTGGAGCAGTGCCGACCACATGACCTATTTCTTCTATAATTCCATGGATCGTTTGAGCTAGTGGTGGTTCTTGTGTAGCACCACTACTTGCTTCAAGTTCAAATTTTTTTTGGACAAGTGGTGTCAGTTCTTGTGTAACAATATCACTTACCAATCCTCTGACTGGTGTCGATTGTATTTTTTCTCTATTAGTAGTTGTTGGTTCCTATGGAACAACATCGACTTCATCATCTATCTCCATTTCTTCGGTACCAATTAAACCCACAGGCGATGTTGGTTCTTGTGTGACAACGTCGACTATATTTTCTTCTATGTCCATTGCTTCTTCCCCTGCTGAACCAACAGGCGATGTTGGTTCTTGTGTTGCACCATCAACTATGGCTTCCTCTACCTCCATTCCTTCTACCTCGTCCTCCACTCTTGTAGATATTACGGCCTCAAGTTCTTCCTCTGATAATTCAAAAAATTGTGACTAGGGCACATGGATTTGAGTCAGCATATGAATTAACAATAATCGAACCAACCCATGATTTGTAAGGACCGCTAATACCTGTCGGGAGTGGCAAGAAAATTGTGCCATCAATTGAAGAATTTTCCACAGGAAGAAAGGAATATCTAGTGAGTGAATTTGTTCTTGCCGAAACCGAAGATGAGGCAAGCACTTGAAATTTTATTTAAGTAGTGTGGTGAGTCACCCTTCATAGGTTATATATCTAATGAAAAATTATGCCACCTCGCCACATGGATATGGAAGGGATTTATGATCATATACCCTTCCCTTTTGAACCTCTATTTCCGCATCTTGTAAAAACAATCCTGGGAATTTTGAAAAAGGATTCTATTGGGAAAACCATTTATGTCTCTATTGTGGTAGTCCACTAACCACTAAGATGACCTCCTCTATAACAAAAATTTTCAAACCTCGCACTCTGGAATAATTTCCTTCTAGGTTCAATGAAAATTTAGCTATAATTGTTTCATAAAATCCTTGCAACCTCTCAAAATACACATCCGAGCCTACATCTACAAATACCTACCATACAGATGCATTTATGTGAGCCATAATTGTATTTTCTGGTTCATGTCTCATGGCCAATCAACCCATTCTGTGAAAGCTCAATAACAACACTTTGGAACAACAGAGGAATGTTGGGAGGGTGTATGGGTAGGTAACTCTTGTCATGATCGTATGGTAGAAGATGAAGTATGGTAATAGTAAAATATGATAGGTGATTTTTTAGAAAATGATAAAAATCATGGTGAATTATGGTAATAATGGTGGATGATGATGGTAATTATTTCGTAGAATTGGAAAGGATTATTAACTATCAAAACATACTTATTTCTAGTCCCAATGCATCTTAATAATTGTGTGAAATAGGGTGAGAATCATGGGATGTAATATTGGCACAAGTTATAATGGTGACATCGGAAAATAATTATTACGTTTTGATTGCATCATCATTTCAGTTATGACAACACCCCCACAACTGATAAATGGTCATCCACGGTCACATCAATTTATTTTTCATGGAATATTTAATCAAATCCATAAAATTCGATGGGGACATACCTGGAGACTTACCACAGCAGTGTAGTAGCCTCAACGAAGTAATGACAATGAACACTTATAAAATTTCCCAGAGTAATAGCATCAAAGGATTAAAATCATCGGGTACTTACAAAATTCTATAGAGTAACACCACCAGAGGAGTAACAACACTGAAAGAGTAATAGAACCAGACACTTAGAAAATTTTCTAGAGTAACAAAATCAAAGGAGTAACAACACCAGGTACTTCAAAAATTTTACAAAGTAATAGCACCAAAGGAGTAACAGCACCGAACGAGTAACAACACTAGACAGATAGAATTTTTTCCTGAGTAACAACATCAGAGGAGTAACAACATCAGGTACATAGAAATTTTTATGGAGTAACATCATCGGAGGAGTAACAACATCGAAGCAGTGAAAACACTGGTGATCTGAAAATGGAACTATTTGTAATGCTATGAAAAGTATCCATTCTCAAATAATTTAGTGTGCAAAGTGTTCTCCATGACTTGCAGGTTAAACAAAGTAGTTTTGGTTTATTTCTGAGTTTTTTGTGTGAGGATTTGTTAATTAAATTTATTTTTTAACATATCACAACAAAAATACACGGAAATTAAAATTCACCATAACATAACACAAAAAATTGTTGAGGCAGTTCACTGCTCCTGGGCTACATCTGCCAGTCGAAGGCTCCCCAATAGCATGTCCTTGCTCTATTAATTTGCTCAAAATGGTTACACAGTAAAACAATATGCCTAAACAGGAAAAACCAATCGTAAATTCGACTTCATAAGATAGAAAATAGCTATAAATGGATTTTTTTTCACCTTAAACAATGAAATACAACCCAATACAGTGCCTTGTCCATGATGGCCCTAATGGCTCGTTCCTCTTCCCTGAAGCAAAACGCTATAGTAGGTCACCTCTGTTCACTCTAAAACCTATTCCAAACTCTTCATAATTCTCAAGAAAGCCAAAATTGACTAAAATTTCATCTTGTTTGGTCGCAAATTGAGAGAGTTATGACTTATGCAACTAAAATTCCCAATCTCCCTAAAAAACCCCACTAAAAGTGGGAGAACTTCAGTTAGACTCTACAAAATAGGCAGACATCCACAACTAGCAGAACCACACGCTAAATCTCGGGAGACATTAAATTCTGATATTTTATGGTTGGCGTGTTCACATGTGCATATTCCTGTACAGTTAGCTCACTGGCCGATAAGGATTATCCCACGCTCTTAGTCACAACACTGAGGTTCTCTTCTTAGGGGCTAGCACAAAAGGGCTTACCCCTTTTATTATTTTGGTTCAAATGTTTTAAGCCCATGGTTTTGGAGCTAGAGTCACATGCGAAGGGGTTGGACCTTAAGGGGGCTAGCCCCTAAAACCTTTTCTCCACCAACCAATGAGCCGACTTTAGGTTCACGCCCGCCCGACTCATCAAGACATTTTCCCATGGGGTGCCGGTTGGGTCCCTCTGCCCGAGTTGTCAGGTCGAGGGTTCAAACTCCATGAGCTACACTATTTTTCAAAGACATTCAACACTTAAGCCTGGGTCCACATGGTAGCCTCTGGGCAAGTCACGTGGCACCCTTTGATAGGCTTTCCACAACCTTAAAAAAAAAGAAATTTCATAATATATTTTTTTAAACAAAAAATTTCATAAGGTCAAATTGAGTCAAAGGTCAATTTTTAGAGGTTATCGGAAGATTTTAAACCTCAATAAATTTTGCATATGAGCTTAGTTTTGAGAACCGTTCACGGCACCAGAATTGTAACAATGAGAGCTTTCCGATCATTCATATTTCAACCATTTCTTAGCACTTCCATTTTTGAGCATTTTCTTAAATTGGACATGATCTCGTGATCAAATAGACGCTTAGAAAAGTTTTACAGAGTAACAACACTGGAGGAGTAACAACACCAAAGGAGTAACATCACCAGACACTTAGAAAAATTTCAATCTCCGCAGGATTGCACACCACTATTAGTTCCTGCAAAAAAAAAATTGAGTAGTAACAATATTTTATTTATATTACTATATATGTGGATTTATTTTAAATTCAAGGATGCAGAGGAGGAATTCTCTACTCTAACAACCTTCAAACGAGATTTATGAGAGAGGTGTTTAACGAAGGCATCCTTAGAAGTTGAGCAGTGATACAGTCTTAGACAATGTCCATTTACTATGAAAGAGGTGTGTTTCTCATCAATTTTGACATGTCTGACTGTTCCATTATCAAACAACGTATCAAATTCATAAGGTCCCATCCAATGAGAGTAAATATCTCCTTTAAAATCCTTAAAATAAGAATCATAGAGTAATCTTAGTAAATTTATCATGCTATTTTGTTCTCTATTGTTGAATCTCACTAGTTTTCTGAACAACCATTGAGCAGATTTCCTCTAATTCATTTAGTTATTCCAATCGGTGTTTATGGGCTTCTAAAAAATCAAGTCCTACCTCAACAGCTATTGTGAGCATACTAATCTAAAATTCTATCAGAAACAATAGGGATTTCCCATAAACAAACTCGAATGGTGAAAACCGTATTGTATTCTTCCAAGTTGTTCTGTATGCCCAGAGAGCTTCAGGAATTTTTCCAGCCCAATCTCGACGATGCCTTGCCACATTTTTTATGAAGATTTTTTCTAACACCTTGTTCGCACTTTCCACTTGACCATTCGCCTGGGGATGATACGGATATTTCACCGTATGTTTAATTCCATACCTCTAGATAATATTTTATATCATATGTGATGTGAATTTCACACCTCCATATGAAACAATCTCTCTCGAAGCACCATATTGAGCAATAATATCTTCAAGTAGAAAATCTGAAATAGCCTGATTTGTTGCTTTCACAACAGCCCTAGTTTCCACCCACTTGGTTGCATAATCCATGTAGGCCAAAATATGAGCTTTCTAATCTGAAGGTGGGTTAAATGTGTTGCCAGTAATGTTACCCTAAGGTATTAGGTTGATAAACCTTCACATATCAGGGGCATGCCATTACAAGAAGGACTCAATTAACCAACTTCTATGCTTTAAACTAAAAACTAAAGGTTGCAGACCTTACCTGTATATCCTTCGGTTGTAGTAGATCTCGTGTGGTGAAAACCCCCTACAACTCTCTATACTCTGAAACCTGGAAACTAGCAAAGAACAAGCATAAAACCCTAGTTTTACAACACATATATGTTCTATATGTTAGTGAAAAGCATGCATAATCTCATAAAAAAAATATTAAATATTTGAGATCATTACACATGTATAAGAGATAAATGACACGTGAACATCAGGAACTAGATGGCACTTCTTTTATTAATGACATGTACAGTAAATAAATGTGGAGACATCACCCGAAATCTACCACGGCCTCGAGCATACCATCCTCTGGATCCATCCAATCATAGCCTCACAAAACTTCTTCCAAGAGTAGTAGTGCACAATGGATGTCACATACGGTGAGTGAACATCTCAAGGAAACAAGGGTTTTATGAAAATATCTAGGAAGTGCAGGAATAACAGGGAATATATCAGACTTGGATAGGGCTCCAAGAGCATATAATATCTATAATTATCTCTCTTCCTCCCTTAGGAAATTCCGTTGAGGGGTTTTTATACTCCCTCAAATTAATTTTTTCAGTTGGGAATAGTTAGGCCATGGGCTAGGGTAGTTAAGTTACAGGAACAACCGTAAACCCCACCTCAAAAGTATGGAAATTATATATATTTTTAATGTTTAAAAAGGAATACGTGGTTCTCTATATATGGAATCACATGTATACATGGAAAAGCTTGGGCAAAGTCGCATATGGGTTTTAAGAAACCATTTTTTGAGAAAGGTATCCAATGTATAAGTCATCAAGTATATGATGGTGATAAATGATGCTATAATAAAAAGGACCGATGAAATTGATAGCCCATTTTTTGAAAGGATCGAGGACTACCTAGGGCTATAATATCATTTCATATTATCGACAAGGTTGACCGATCCTTTTGCAACTGTCACACCTTTGGACGTAGTCTCATGCATCCTAGAAGATAGAGGTCCAATAATATCCCATGTGTAACACTTTATGCACTATCCTCTTATCTGCAAAATTACCTCCACAGGGACCATCATAAGTAGCCTTTAGGACTTCATAAATGTCATCCTCTCCTACACAACATCGGGTTTGATGATCGACCCCTATATGGAAGATATATCCTGCTATCCAAGAATATCGGTCACTATGATGAATAATATTTCACTGTTCCCTGTTTGACAAATGACTAGGCACCTTTCCTGTAGCAAGATAGTCAGAAATATCTACATACCAAGGAGTATTAGTAGAAATTGAAAAATTGTGTTCATCTGGAAAACTATCCTCTATAGGTGTGCCTTCACCATTAGTATCCAATCCAGACACAAAATTAGCAACTACATTATCCCTCGCTAGTTTATCTACTATCTTAATTACGATTTTGAAGCTTCTGTGGTTAATATTTTTTGAAGAAATCTCTGGATTATCAACATTTTTGTAAAACAATGGTCACCGTTTCGAATCCCAATAGGGATCCATCTTCAAGACAATATGTTGAATGAAGATTGAAATAAGGACAAAAGGAAAAGGTTTAAATAGTGACAAAGAGACAAAAAAAAGAGCCGACAAGAGCTAGTTAATTGATATTTTATTAATTTATTAATAAATTTTATTATAATAAATAATTAATAAATTAATCAATAGCTTATTATAATAAATTTAATAAATTTAAAAAGTGTATATAATATCTTTTATTCATTAATTCTATTTATTTTAATTTATTTTAATAAATTTTAATAAAAATATGAAACAGTAAAGTCAAATTCTTGAATCAATAGTAACCATCTTGTAATAAGACCATGGGTGATAGGTTTATTCACAAAATAACTTATTGTTACATGATTAGTATGCACAAAAGTAGGATATCCAGTAATGTAGTGTTGAAATTTGTTGATGGCATTAATAACAGCCGGGAATTCTTTTTCAGTTACCATGTAGTTTAATTTAGCAGGAGTCAAATTCTTGCTGACATAATAAACTGCATATGGCTTCTTATCTAAATGTTGTCCTAGAAAATCCCCAAATGTTGTCTAAGAGGCATCGGTATGGATGTGAAATGGGAGTTCCTAGTCCAGTCCTCGCAAGATCTGAGCTCCATAAACAAGTTACTTGATCTTCATAAAAGGTACTTCATAATCATCTCTCCACAAAATTTTGCATCTTTAGTTAACAGCTAAAAGTGTGGAGATGCTATCTTAGAAATTTTTTCTATAAAATGCCTATAATAGCTAGCGCAGCCAATAAAACTGTGTACATGTGTGGGTGTCTTGCGTGGAGGAAAATGTAATATTACCTCTACCTTGGCAGGATCAACTTTAATTCCAACAGCTTAGAGCAAGTGTCCTAGAACTATTCCCTATTCCCTCATCATGTGACATTTGATTGTACTCAGAGAAACATGGGTCTTCTTGCATCTCTTGAGTAATTTTTCTAATTTTTCCAATAATTCTTCAAATGTGTCCCCGTATTGAGTAAAATCATCCATATAAATCTCGACACTCTCAACAACTAGATCAAAAACAATTCCCAATATTTCCCTCTGAAATGTTGCAGGTGCATTACGAAGACCAAATGGAAGGACTCAGTATGCAAAATTTCCACAAGGGAATGTAAATTTGATTTTATCTTGATCCTTAGGGGCTATCTCGATCTAATTATACCCACTAAACCCATCTAGGAAGGAGAATAACTTCCTCCTGGCCAAGGTATCTAGGACTTGGTCAATGAATGGCAAAAGGGAAATGATATTTTTGAGTTGCTTTATTTAATTCCCTATATTCCATGCAGATATACCACTTATCATTATTTTTATAAGCAATAACCAGTGGGGAAACCCATTGGTTGTCTGAGATGGGGTAAATAAATCCCACATCTAGTAACTTATGAAGATCGTCTTTGAAAATTTTCTTTAAGGCGAGGTTCATTCTTCTGTGTGGTTCTTTCACAGGTCGAAAATATTATTTAATATATATATATATATATGATGAGTGCATAAATTGGCAGGGATACCCTTCATATCTATATAACACCAAGCGAAGGCTTCCTTATGATCTTGAAGAAATTTTAGGAGTTATTTTTTCTAGGATTCTGAAAGATTTGGTTTGATGTTCAATGTTTTCCCTGGCTCGATTTCAATGGGGATACTATCATGAGAAAAATTTGTAGGTATATTCCCAATTTTGTTTTCTAGTTTACTATTTTCATGTGTTTTAAATCTCATGACCGATTCTAGGATATGGCGATTTGAGTCAGAAATATAACAGAGATCACTGATGAAAGTGTTAATGACATCATCCTCTATTTTTGTTTTAAATTGAAGATCCTGCCCAATGGTAAGGACTGGAATGAGTTCTTTGTTTTCAGGTTTTGATACTTCCAATGGTAGTGGTTTTCATCTAAATGATGGTTTCCATGATGGGATTAGTTCTTTAGGAGGATAAAGGATGAGATTCTTTGTGAACTTCCCAGTATATATAGCCATATTTCTGGACCAACACCCAATATAGGCATCTACGGTTGCAAGCCAAGGTATCCCTAAAATCAAGGGGTGACCACCAGCTAGGGACTATGTTTATAATACCATGTGATAAAGGGGATAGTTCCATGAGTTGAAGGAAATAGTTATATCCTCCAACTTCCATACTGGCCTCACTATGGACCTATCCGCCAATTCTAAGACAATAGGGGTTGGTTTAAGATTCTTAAGACCTAATGTGTGCATAGTTTAAGAGGTGGTAATACTTATTGTGGCACCCAAATCTACTAGTACATTTGGGATTTCAATCCCATTGATTTTTATTTTTAATATTAGGTTCCCTAGATCCCCATATTTGATAGGCATAGAATTTACCAGCTTGATGTTGGAAAACTATCTCATAACATGGATTATGAGTGGGTCGATTGATTTATTTCCAGGATTTTTAGAAAAATATTCTTTGAGTATTTTTGTGTAAATTGGTACATCCCTCATAGCTTGAAGTAGGGGAATTTTGAGAAAAAAGTTTTGTAATTCCCCTAAAAATTCAAAATCACCTTGAGGGTTCTGTTTACTCGGGGTCAATCTTTCAGGATAAGGTGGATTAGCTTAACGTCCTGGATAACAGTTAGTTGAGGAGGTGGTTGATTTTCAGTGTCTTGGTTTGGCTTATCCCAAATTACCCTTGGTTCTAGTTCCGTGACTTCATCGTCAACTTGTTCAATAATGATAGGTGAAGTCTGAGCATTCACTACCCAACCAGATCATAAATTTATCTCGTTACATTCTGAGGTAGAGATGTTATATGAAGGAAGTTTGAGAGTGTCAGTGTGTTGAGCTCCCTTATTTTTAGGATTTGGATTAGGTTGGATGGGAAGCTGAGGACGAAGGGGTGGATTATTGTAGGGAATATTGGAAGGTAGTTGCAATTGTTATTGTGGCATAGGTTTGGGAAATTGTCCTGGAGGAGAAGGTCCATGCCAAATCTAGGAACATGAAGGGTTTGAACTGGTTTGAGGGAACCATGGTTGCCAAGGTTGGTATTGACAATATCGGGGCCATGCTGGTGAAAAAGGTATTGAATGAGGACCAATATTCAAATTACCAAAATACTCAAAAGGGTATTGAGGCATACATTGATTCATATATGGTGGTCGTGGCTATCATGCCTTCTTGGATCCCATGAAATATAGTTGGTCCACCTATCCATTTTCTCCCCGAAATAATGGCTTCAATCCTAGAAGAGAAGGGAATGAAGTGGTTGAATGACTTTGTTTGTATATAGCACAATCTTCTACCACATTTAATGGAAATTCCTTCGACGGATGTTTGTTCCTACATTGTAGGAAGAATATGGCCATGGTCTTCTCAAATTCCATTTTCTTCTGCTTGAATTAAAACGTGTCCATCCGAGTAGAAATTGTGCTAAAGATATTGGTCCTAAAATTGTCCAGCAGATTTCCAATTTCTACCTTCGTGACCCCCCCACTGGATGTCTTCAACAACTGAATTCCTTGAATGTTTCTTGCTGATCCTCGCAAACACTGAATGCACAACTCGCAGATAGTATGAAAATATTCTTTCGATGTTGTCCTTATATTAATAGTGCATTCCCTTATTATGTTAGTGTATGCCCCCTTAATGTTATTGTTGTACCCCTCTAACCCCCATATTTTTATTATTGTGCCCTTACATTATTATTGTTATTTCGGCTAGGATTACATTGTTGCCCCATGGACTCCTATATGTAGAAAGGAGGTTTCTTCATTTGTATCATCTAAGAATTGTTCATTCATGTAATGTATTGGAGGTTTCCCCCTCGAAGTGGCTTATTTATATGGCGTTGATATCTCTTTTCTTCTCTTTTTGGAGCTGGTTTCACAACATTTGGTATCAGATCTTTGGATTCTAGGGTTTCATTTCTCCAAACAATTCATCGTGGTATTTTCGCTATAACGTGTTTTCTATGAAGGGTCAAAAGCTGTAAGTTTTAGAGTACAAAGCTAAAAACCTGAGGAACATCGTCACAAAATTTCAGAGCTTGGTTTGCAATATTTTCGGAGATGTGATCTGTGGAAGTTAGGTCCTTTTACAGGCCCATGAATTTAACCTAAACAGGTCATCACGGAATTTGTGATATAACATTTTTTATACAAAGCTTCAGAACCTGAAATGTTTATAGCGCGGATCTGAAATCTTGAGGAACATCATCGCAAAATTTTAGAGCTTGGTTCACAATATTTTTCGAGATATGATCTGTGGAAGTTAGGTATTTTTCAAGCTCCTGAATTTCATCTCAAAGAGGTGATCCTGGGAAAATATTCATAACTCTCTCTCTCAGCATAGGATTGGAATTCTATAAAAATAGGCTGGAAGTACACAGACTTTAGTTTCCTTTCTATCAATTTCAGAGCCAAACGAGGAAACAATGACATGTGGCAAGTTGTACAAGTTTGATCTACTGAACCAGTCCATAATTAGGTCATTGTGGGAGATTGGACATAATTTTGCCTTGAAGAATCCAAATCAGGTCAGACCTATGGCATTCAAATGAGGATATAGAGGGCTACTGCACGGCCAAATTTCAGTTATTTAGGATTCAAAATTACATAGATAATTCAGTTTCAATATAGAGCTTCTCAAAAGAAAGAAAAAGGTGTGTATTTGGTTTTTAAAATTCCATAACATTTGTTTGAAAAATCATTTTGAAGTGATTCCAAGGGCATATTTTAGAATTTTTATCACTATTGGGTTATATGATGCCTCAAAAAAATAATTCCATGCCCATTAAGCCCTGAAAAAGGTATACTATGACACATGAAGAGGAAGAATTGCAGTATGAGATATCAAAATCCTGGTACCAAGTGCAACAAATTTCAATCTTATGAAGAACAACCGAAGATGACATAGATGGTTTAAAAGCAGAAATGGAGGCTAAGTTGGATAGTTTGAAGGAGAAAATAATAGCTTATATGAATGATAAATTACTAGAAGATCACATCGAGCATCAACAACAAGTTCTCCAACTCTCAAAGGATAACCTAATTTGGTGAAGAATCTAATGAAATGATGAGAAGATCAACATCACATCGAAAGAAGTTCTGAAGTATTCATAGAAACAAGAACTCGAAAATTACGATCAATTTCAAATTATCTCAGCAAGCAGAAGAACCTTCCTGTAGAATATTCCACATGGGAGGATGATAATTTTGCACAGAATCATCAAGAAATAATCAAGCGTTGAGGACAACACTTGTTTGAAGGAGAGGGGCATGTTAAGTCCTTATATTAATAGTGCAGTCCCTCATTATGTTAGTGTAGCCCCCCTTATTGTTATTTTTGTACCCCTGTCACCGTCATATTGTTATTATTGTGCCCTTACATTATTATTATTAGGTCAGCTAGGATTACATTATGGCCCCACTAGGATTACATTATGGCCCCATGGAATTCTATATATAGAAAGGAGGTTTTGTCATTTGTATCATCCAAGAATTGTTCTTTCATGTAATGTATTGGAGGTTTCCCCCTCGAAGTGTCTTATTTATAAGGCGTTGATATCTCTTTTCTTCTCTTTTTGGAGTTGGTTTCACAACATTCGATATACCCCTTTTCCTACTATGTTCAAAAGCTCTAGAGATTCTTCCCTTAATTCTTGGAGAAGGATGATTTTCAGAATTTCCTTATCCAGGTTACTATGGTCTGACCTATGTAAAGTATATTTGAAGAACTCCACACAATTTTCCATATTCTCGTCTTCCTTCTGCATGAATTTAAATATTTCTTCGTTGATATCATGGGATTTGCATTAATTCTGATACTTCTCCAGGAAAATATTTTTCATGTCATCCCATGATGAGACAGTTTCCCCCCCTAAACAAATGAGCCATTGCAGGGTTGTTCCCTTTAAGGTGGAACGTAATATGTTCAATTTCTAAGCATCTGCTATATAATCATACCCTTGAAAGACAATGTCAAATTCAAAAAGGAATATATCTAGATATTCAGAGGAAAGCCCATGAAAGTTAGACAATATTGTCAAAGGAATGGGCTTCATCGATGCATCACCTCTAATGTCCCCAATCGGGAGATCGATCAAGGAAGTTGTAGGTGCCATGAATATTTTCCAATATTCACTCGGGATCTCAATGGGTTCTGTAGCTGTTAGGTCCCTATATTACTAGTATAGTTCTTTGTTGTTGTTAGTGTAACCCCCTTATTTTTATTACTGTACCCCTTTAACCCCCATATTGTTATTATTGTACCCTTAAATTATTATTGTTAAGTTGGCTAGGATTACATTGTGGCCCCATGGAGTCCTATATATAGAAAGGAGGTTTTGTAATTTGTATCATCCAAGAATTGTTCATTCATGTAATGTATTGGAGGTTGGCCCCTTGAAGAGGATTATTTATAAGGCATTGATATCTCTTTTCTTCTATTTTTTGAGCTGGTTTCACAACATTTGGTATCAAACCTTTGGATTCTAGGGTTTCGCTGCTCCAAACAGGTCATCGTGGTATTTTCGCTATAACTTTTTTTCTACGAAGGTTCAGAAGTTTAAATTGTTAGAGTGTGAAGCCAAAATCCTGAGGAACATCTTCACAAACTTTTAGAGCTTGGTTCGCAATATGTTCAGAGATATGATTTGTTGATTTTTTTTGCAGGCTCCTGAATTTCACTTAAAAAGGTCATCGCAGAATTTGCGCTATAACTTTTTTTCTACAAATTTTCAAAAGATAAAAATTTTAGAGAGAAAACCAGAAATCTTGAGGAAAATCTTCGCATAACTTTAGATCTTGGTTCACAATATTTTCAAAGATATGATCTATGTAATTTAGGTCTTTTTTAGGCTCCCGAATTTCATCTCAAAGAGATGATCGTGGTAAAATATTCATAACTCTCTCTCTGAGCATCAGATTGGAATTCTTTAAAATGTGAATTGAAGTACACAAATTATATTTTCTTGTCTATAAATTTCAGAGCCAAAAGAGCAAACAATGATATGTGGCAAGTCGTATAAGTTCGCTCTACTCAACTAGTCCATAATTAGGTCATTATGGGAGATTGGACATAACATTTCCTTGAAGAATCCAACTCAAATCATACCTTTGGCATTTGAAAGAAGATTTAGAGGACTACTACAGGGCCAAATTTCAAATATTTAGGATTTGCAAGTATAGAGATAAGTTAATTTCAATATTGAGCTCCTCAAAAGCAAGTAAAAGGTGTGTATTTTTTTTCTGAATTGCATAAGTCTTGTTTGAAGAATCAAGTTGAATTGATTCCAAGGGAATATTGTAGAATATATTTCAGTATTGGGTTTTGAAATGCTTCCTCAAATAATTCAACACCCATTCAGCCTTTAGAAGGCTCTACTATGACTCATGAAGATGAATAATGGCAACATGACATATCAAATTTACAAGAGCAAGTGCAACAAATTTTGCTCTTTCAAAGAGCAAAAAGAAATGACATGGAAGTTTTGAAGAAAGGCGTGGAAACTAAGATGGATGGTTTGAAGAAAGGCGTGGAATCTAAGATGGATGATTTGAAGAATGGCATGGAAGCTATGATAGATGGCATGGAAGCTGGCATGGAATCTAAGATGGATGACGTTGAAGCTAAGATCAATGAAAAAATGGAAAACATGAAGAATGATCTAAAAGAAGACATGGAAGGTTTGACAAAGTTGATACAACAAATGTTTCCTAATGGTGAAAAGATAGTAGAGGAAACTCATGATGAGAACAAAATAAATTTTAATCATGATTTCATAAACTCTAATGTTGGAGGGAAGAACCACCATATTCTAAAAATGGATATCAGGAAGTTTGATGGAAGGGATCATGTAACATGGATACTACAGATGGAGCAATATTTTGATCTCAATAATGTGCAAAACACACAAAAGGTGCGCATTGCAACTTTACATTTAGAAAAAAATACATTTGTATGGTATCGTTGGCTTTGCTCCCGTAAAAAAATTGTCACTCGGTCAATTTTTATAGAGGAAATGATAGCACATTATGAGGATACAAATAGCAACACCTTCTTTAGCCAATTGATAAATATCAAACAAAAGGGTTTAGTGGGGGAGCACATTGAGGACTTCCAAAAATTGAATATAAGGGTAACTGATATTCCAGAGGAACACATGATTGATCTCTTCATAGGTACTTTGAAGGATAACATCCAACATGAAGTTCGTGTTTTGGAACCTGATTCATTGGAGAAGGCATTTAGGTTGGCAAGAAAAATTGAATGTAAAATTATGGCGACAAGGAAGCCTACCATTGACTTCTATAAAGAGGGAAGTGTTGCTACTCCTAGATTTCCAAAACCTACAAGGGTGACACCACAACAATTGGAAGAAAAAAGAGCCAAATGTCTTTTATACAGTTGTGATAGAAAATACACTAAAGGTCATAAGTGTGCTGAGAAGAAATTATTTTACATAGATTGTGAAGAGGAAGAAGAAAATGAACAAGAAGAGGATATACACCAGGAACCAACCCTAGAAGAGGAAGAAATGAGTCCAGCAATATCGTGTAGTGCATTGGTGAGAATTAACACTCCTCAAACTCTCAATATAGAAGGGCATATCAAGAAGAAAAAGGTAATAGTGTTGATTGATTCAGGTAATACTCATAATTTTATTCATTGTAAGGTAGCCAAGGTATTGAATTGGTTCCTATACCTAGCACCAGAATTTCAAGTGATGGTTGCAAACGGAGGAACTATAAATTTCTATGGAAAATGCCATAATATCAAGCTAATGATGGTGAAATATGTATTTAATAGTCCAATTCTTTCCATTCCTATGGGAGGTTATGATGTTGTAAATAGAGTACAATGGTTGCAATCTTTGGGGACGATAGCTTTTAATTTTCAAGAACTTTTCTTGAAATTATGTTCAGAAGGAAAGGAATTCTAATTACGGGGTATTGTAGAGAAACCAGGAATGATAATAAGATCTAACGTCATAAAAAAACTTCTAAATAAAGAACAACGAGGTTTAATTGCACAATTATGCTCACTATAAGTTCCAACATCAAAATCATCTATTTTTGCAGATTTCCAAAAAGTTTTGGACAATCACTCCAAGGTTTTTGAAACTCCCAAAGGACTCCCACCTATTTGTGATCATGATCATGCTATTCATTTGATTCTAGGAAGTGTTCCTCCAAACATCAGGCCTTATAGATATCCTTACGTTCAAAAGAGCGAAATTGAACATATGATTGCAGAAATGTTAGAGGTTGGTATAATTCAACCTAGTCAAAGTTCTTTCTCTGCTCTTGTAGTATTGGTACACAAGAAGGATGGATCATAGTGCATGTGTCCAGATTATAGGGAGCTCAATAATCTCACCATTAAAGACAAATTTCCCATTCCTGTGATTGATGAATTATTGGATGAATTACATGGAGGAATTTATTTTACAAAGTTGGATCATAGTGCATGTGTCCAGATTATTACAAAGTTGGATCTTCGTTTAGGATATCATAAAATTAGAATGAAGACTGGAGATATTCTGAAAATAGCATTTCGAACTCATGAGGGTCATTATAAATTTTTGGTCATGCCTTTTGGCCTTACCAATGCACCTTCTACATTTCAAGGCTTGATGAATTCAATTTTCAAACCCTTCCTTAGAAAATTTGTGCTAGTATTTTTTGATGATATACTAATCTACACATGTCTTGGAAGGATCATGTTAAACATGTTGATAAGGTGCTCAAACTATTGCAGGAGAAACAATTATATGCAAAAACATCCAAATATTTCTTTGGAGTATAATAGGTGGAATATCTGGGTGATGTTGTATCTCACGAGGGTGTTAAGGTAGACCCTATCAAAATTAAAGCCATTAAAGAATGGAAAGTCCCCACAGCCATAAAGAAGTTTGAGGATTTCTCGGGTTAATAGGGAATTATGCAAGTTTGTTAAGAATTATGGGAGAATAGCAGCACCTCTAACAACATTATTAAAGAAAGATGGATTTTCATGGACTCCTGAAGCAACTAAGGCCTTTGAACATCTTAAAGATTCAATATGCCTAGCACTGGTCTTAGCTATGCCAAACTTCACAAAAACCTTTAGTGTGGAATGTGATGCCTCAGGAAATGGAATTGGTTCTATTTTAATGCAAGAAGGAGGACCCATTTTTTTTTAAAGTCATCTAATCCAAGGAAAGTATTTACAGAAAGCTATTTATGAGAAATAAATGTTATAAATACTGTGTGCACTAAAGAAATTGTGAACTTACCTAATGGGAAGACACTTCAAGGTAAAAACTGATCATGATAGCCTTAAACACTTTTTGGAACAAAGACTATCTTTAGAAGAGAAAAAAAAATGGGTTACAAAGATGTTGGGTTATGACTTTGAAATAATCTACAAAAAGGGAAGCTAAATGTTGTTGCAAATGCACTCTCAAGAAAGAATTAAGAGGTGGAAGCATTTCTTTGTGCCATTTCTATTATCCAATCAGATTGGATAACCAAAGCAAGGGATGAATGGAAGAAGGACAAAGAAGTGTGGACAATCATTCAAAATTTGCAGCAAGATCCTAGTACATATGATACGTTTAGTTGGGAAAATGATTCCTTATGGTACAAATATTGCTTATATCTTTGTAAGAATTCCCAAATAAAACAAAATATTCTTTTGGAATTTCACACTTCTCCTTTAGGAGGACACTCAGGATTTTTAAAAAATTACCACAGGGTGAAGAAAGAATTTTTTTGGGATGGCCTTAAATCTGATACTCAAAATTTTGTGGCTGAATGTTTGATTTTCCAACAGAATAAAGTTGAGACAATTAATACCCTAGGTCTTCTACAACCTTTATCCATTCCAATTCAACGTTGGGAGGATATTTCAATGGATTTTATTACAGGTTTACCTAAGTCCGAACGAAAGAGTGTCATCATGGTGGTAGTTTATAGACTTAGCAAGTATGCACACTTTTGTGCATTATCTCATCCATTTAAAGAAAGTACAATTACTACTACATTTATGGACACAATTCAAAAGCTACATGGCAACCCACGGGTTATTGTGAGCGACAGAGATCCCATTTTTACTAGAAATTTTTGGATGGAGTTATTTTCTTGTTTGGGTACTCAATAAGCTCATAGATCATCTTATCATTCTCAATCCTATAGTGAAACTGAGATAGTAAATAAATGATTGGAAGGATATCTTCATTGTTTTGTATCTGATAAACAAACACAATGGATCAAGTGGTTACCTCTCGCTGAATGGTGGTATAACACTTCGTTCCATACTACAACAAAAATGACCCCATTTATGGCACTTTATGGATATCATCCACCATCCATCACATCATCTTTAAGAGAAAATTTGAAGGTTCAAGCAGTGGAATATCACATCGAGCATCAACAAGAAGTTCTCTAGCTCTTAAATGATAACCTGAATTTGGAACAAAATCGAATGAAACAATAGGTATATCAACATCGTAGCGAGAGAATTTCTGATGTATGATACTGGATATTTTTATGGCTACAACCACACAAACAAATGTCCCTCAAGCAAGCTAAGAAGGATAATAAATTATCACCAAATTACTATGGTCCTTAAAAGGTGTTGCAAAAGATTGGTACTATGGCATACAAATTGGAGCTTCTTGCTTCTTCACGAGTGCATCCAGTTTTCCATGTTTCAAGCGTAAAGAAGGTTATAGGTGAAAATATTCTAGTTCAAAAAATATTGTCAGAACATGATGAGGAAGGAAAAATCATATTGGAACCTGAATCGGTCACGGAAACAAGAACTCGACAGCTACGAAATCGATCAATTTCGGAGTATCTCATCAAGTGGAAGAACTTACCCACTGAAGGTTCTACATGGGAGGATGAGAATTTTATACAGAAGCACCCAGAGCTACTCAAGCATTGAGGACAACACTTTTTTGAAGGAGAGGGGAATGTTAGGTCCCTATATTACTAGTATAGTCCCTTATTATTGTTAGTTTAACCCCCTTATTGTTATTATTGTACCCCTGTAACCCCCATATTGTTATTATTGTGCCCTTAAATTATTATTGTTAGGTAGGCTAGGATTACATTGTGGCCCCACTAAGATTACATTGTGGCCCCATGGACTCCTATATATAGAAAGGAGGTTTTGTAATTTGTATCATCCAAGAATTTTTCATTCATGTAATGTATTGTAGGTTTCCCCCTCGAAGAAGCTTATTTCTAAGGCATTGATATCTCTTTATTCTATTTTTGGAGCCGGTTTCACAACAGCAGTAGATGACTAAAGTCATTCTTCAATAGAGGGTTGAGTCTATTTAACAACGCTTCCCCGATCGTGTGGTGATGAAAATTCCTTTAGATAGTTTTCTTCTTTACTGGAAATGCTTCACTCCTCTGATCCCATGCTTGTGACTTCCTCTCCTTCTGCCATCAACAAGATTATTCCTTCTTCTGGCACCCTACTTGCTACTTCTTCTTTTGTCATTGAAGGGGGTTCTTCTGATACTGTGGGCAGTACTGGTTGCACCACAGACTACCCTTTGGATTTATTTTGAGTTCTTACCCTAACAGCGGCTTGCACAGATGCTTCTGTTTTAGCCTTTGTGATGAGTTCTTGGATATATTTAATCCTCCATAAATCCTTTCTTCCTCTCTTTAGGGGCCCTCCTCTACCCATTTTATTCGCATCTCTGTTCATACAATTGATGAGGAGAATAACATTTAAATTAAATATCTATGCTCAAGACCTAGAGAAGGAAAAAATCATTTCCCTCCCTGGGACAAGATATTGGGTGTTTAAAAAAAAAAAAAAAAAAAAAAATCAAATCAATAAATCTAAAGCTCAAGACTTGTAGCAGGGCAAAAGAAATTCCCTCCCTAGGACGAGAGATTGGCCCCTAATAAATCAACAAAAATAAAAGGAAAAAAAAACAACTAATGCTCAGGACCTAGACTAGGGTAACATTTCCCTCACCAAGGCAAGAGATTGGCTCCTTTGAAATCATCCAAATGAAAAGAAACAAAAATAGCTAACGCTCATGACCTAGAGCAGTGTACCACTTCCCTCCTAAGGAAGAGAGATTGGTCCCTAGGAAATAAATCAAAAGAAAAGAAAAAATATAACTACACTGAGGACATGGAGCAGGGTAGCACTTCCCTCCCCGAGAAAAGAGATTGATCCTTAGACCAATACGAATTGCGTTCTTTCACCTTTGCTAGCCTCCTCGGCAACGACGCCAAAATGTTGGTGTCCAAGTGTTAATGATTTATTCAAATCCTTTCCCAGGTTAATTATCAATCTGAGATGTGTTGGTTATTTCAAGGATAATGTGAAAATATATGTAGATGGAAATTACACAGTTTTGTATTAACTATGGATTCGATAAAATATATTAAAAAAATAAACCACTATAACAGCAATGGACGAACAACATCAATGAATTGTAAACTCGCAATACATTCACATGAAAGTAATAATTATAGTAATTACATTAATTGTCATAGAAATTAAATAAATACACAAAATAGCGAAATAAATTAAACACACACAGAACTTACACAACACCTCGTCGGGAGAGTGGGCCAAAATCCCTGATCAGGGCTGCGATATGATCACAATCTCAAGAAAAGGACACAAAAATAACTTGCATTAATCTTAATAAAAATTTATGCTACAGATCTCAATTCCATGCATAGCCAAACCCCTATTCACCTATTCAGTCCCTTTCGTATACAAATTATTACAATGGTAGTTCCTGAAATCCTAGCAAATAGTGCCTACAATTACACAATTGTTATGATAGACAAAACTAGATGCGACAGGTAGTAGAGGAAAGGTTCTAGAGATGTTGTGTCATTGTAGCACTGCCTAAGATATCGCTTCTAGCTTAGTAGCTCTTCCTGGAATTGCAAATATGGTCATCTAACCATCAAATCTTCGAAAATATCTAAATTAGTAAATCACTTAGGTATTAATCCCCATGACTATGCTTCATTGACTAAATACACCAAAAATACATGATGAGGGGGGTTTACCTATGCAATTTATAACATCAATTGAATGTTAATGGTACAAATGGATAAAGGAAATAAGATAAAATGGAAGGAAAAGATGTGTAGGTTTAGCTCCCAACATGTTCTATGCATCTTTGGAGGAAAAATTTCCAGATTAGTCTAAAAATCACCAAAAATACCAAAATTCCTCAAAAATTCTCCAAATTTTTTTTGTGGCACCTTTGGGTGATGTGCTAAATAGCCAATGTAGCTTCATTGAAAAAATATAAACTATCCTTCACCTTTAACTTCATTTTTATTTATTTTAGCCTTTTCTTCAACTATTTAAGCCTAATTTGTGAAATCTTGTTTCTGGTGCAATAATGATTTGTCATATGCCTCTGGAGATAATTATTCTTCTTGGCTTTCTTCAACATATTCTAAAGGTACCCATTAACCCTATCAAGCCAATACTCTCTGTCTTGATTGATCTCATCATGAATCAACTCATTAAAGGTCTTCCAAATTGGTTTAGGAGCTGTTGGTTCTCTTTCTATATGAAGCGCCTTTTTAAGGCATATTTTCCTTTTTCTTCTTCTTTTTGTTTCAACCTCTACATCCTCTAGCTCATTATCATATGAAATCTCTTTTCCCTTGTATTTTTTGGCATCAACATGTACTTTAGGTTTATCTTGGAGGAGTATTTTTACCTTTAACTAAAGATTTTCTTGTTCTAGGAAAGTAATTTGAGAATTTGCAATTGAGAAAATCTCCCTCAACTCTTTTATTTCCTCATCCTTCTCCTTTATGATATCCTCATATAAATTACCTTTCATCTACTTTTCCACCTCAACCTCCCAGGGGGCTTGTTAATCATATTGCTGCAATGGTGATTCAATCGGATGCATGAGTGGTTGCTCCTATATTTCTCTTTTCTCGGCTATAGTGTCAAGTGGAGATAAATTTTTGATGGATTTGGGAGAAAATACCTATCTCTTTCCCTTTTCATAGGTGGGAGTGACCTAAAAAACCCTAGTATCCTTTGAAATATGAGTTTTCATGTGAGAAGAGCCAACCTCCATTGGTTGTGTTGATACTGGTGGTGATGGTGTGATATGCATATGACAAGAGGAATAGTGGTGGGCACTGGTACTATTTTCTCCATGAAGGTTTCCCAAGTCATGTCGATGGCTAAGAGATTATACAAAACAATGAGTTCGACTAGACCATGGTGGAAAATACTTGAGTAGAAATATTTGTTTTTTCTGTGACCCTTCTCATTCATTCTAGGAAAACATCTGTACTAGTAATTTTGCAAGTCAAGTGGTTTAGTCGAGGTGAAGTGCATCAATACACTAGAAACTTTTGCCCAATTTCCGACGGCCACTTCGTCGCTATTCTGACACATAGTCATCGCAAGAGCGACAGTTCAAGGATGGACAAAATGTGGTTAGCCATTACGTTGCAATTCCAATGCCTTGACAAAGTGTCGCAATACCGACACTTTTTCTGTCACTTCCAAACAAGTGTCACTCTTCCGACGTTTGTAAACTGTCGCAATTCCAAAGAAATGTGGTTCGATGTTTTGAGCATCACTCTTCGGACATTTTTATACTATCGTTCTTCCGGCATTTGTAAACTGTCACAATTACAGAAGTGTCACAAGACCAACGCATTACAAAAGTGTCGCAAGACCGACGTGTTCCAGAAGCATCGCAATATCGACGCTTTGCAAAAGAGTCGTAATACCAATGCCAGGAAGAACTATTGCAATATCGACAGACGTCACAAGACCGACGAAAATGGAAATTGTTCAAAACGTCGGAAGACCGATGCTTATAACGTGTCAAAAGAGTGATGCTTACAAAGCGTCGGTATACCGACGGCGGGTTCAATTTAAAAAAAAAATGAAACTTTAAAACAGGACAATAAATATCCAATATTTCTTATGAATTGTGGGCATTCCAATATCCTGTCACAACTGTAAAACAGTTGTACTACAGAAGAAACAAATTTGAACTCCAATAACACGACGTCCAAGGAAAATGCATTTTTCTTCTACGAGACAATGCCAATGGCTTATATGTATTTTTGTGCCATGTGGCATATTACAAATGTGTATCAAAATTCACTCACTGCCATGTGTAATCTTACTAAATCCCTCGATAAATGTGTGGTCCTCCTATTGAACATGAGGAAGTGTATCTAGTCAAGAGCTCCACCAGGGATTTATCGGTTGTTTTGGGAAGGTGAAAATACACCTTATAGCACTTGTTGCTCCTAAGAGTACCATAGAGGCTTTAAGACAAATACTCTTCTTTGTAGCCTGTGTCATCTTCGTCAGTTTAAGTGAAGTGTTATAGATACTTACCCAATTCTAGTTAACCAGATGGGAGATGGCATTTAGGGTAATTCCATTTAAGCAGATGGATGACGGCATTTAATTTATATAGAGACCTACCCAATTCCTGTTAAGAAAATAGATGATTGCATTTAATTTATATGACTGTCCTACTTTACTAGGAGGATGCTGTAACTAAAGTCTTATGCATTCTTACCCAATTCGAGTCACGTAAATTGAGGGTCTATACTGTATTGGAATACATAATAGAAAAAGTATTGGAATACTGTAATATGTCTTTGCATGGAATTTATTGCATGGAATTATTGCCTTATACTGCTGATAATGGTGGAAGGAAATTACTGTGATAAAAATAAAAATAAAAATCTAAAATTGTCTATTTGCAACAAATGCCCTAAAATTAACAACATGATAGATAGTGGTAACAACGAGAAGCAAGGAGATGGAAACTCCACGGTCAATCTACTGGTAGACAATATGCTTTCTCACCACCAACAGATTTATCATACTGGGTAGCACACATCAAAAATCTGCTAGTGAGAATGGAATGCCTTATATCTGAAATAACAAGTTATATCCAAATATTGAAGTGGAATCCATAAATCTCAATTTGAAAAAGTTTTTTTTATAAATGGAACACCAAGAAAACTTACAAATCCAAAACTCACTCAAGGGCTAAAAGTATATTATACATTTCGCATAGATGTATGAGACATGATCCATGTACTTAAAATTGATATCAACCGAGAGGCATTTCTTAGCTTTGTTTTTGGTAGATAACATAGTGAGGGGCTAAATTTCCAGAGCTTCCATGCATCTGTAACATCTTCGGAGCATTTTCATGTGGTTTATCTACCCTTTTCACTCAAATTGATAGTATATTAAAGAGGACAAATGTTTTCAGCGTAACAAGAGCCATTTCAGGTTTCATTGGAAACATTATTTAGAAAACACAATTTGTGCAATCAATCTTCATACCGAAGTAGCATATATTCAGTTTCACAATGACCTAATGTCATCATGTACTCAACAAGTCAATTGTTGCAGTGTCATACAACCTCAAGCCTCAAACATCTTTACAAGTGAGCATTTCATGTCCGATTTAGAACAAACCTGTTAGAGATTTTACTGAAATCAAGTTACATTATAATGCTCATTTAATATAGAGATTAAGATTTTGAATCTATGATGTTACTATTGTTGCCAGTATTTTTATTGTACTTGTGCCATACCCAACTCCACTAATAGTAACAACAATGTTGTATCCTGATCAGTCTCCATCCATGGGATTTTAATGGCCCTTAGATGTGAGATTCACATGCCAAATTGAATCATTTCATAGAATGACTCCACTACATATTACTGCCTTTCAGCTATGGCTGAGTATCAATTTTAAAAATTTGGCCAACACTTGAATATAATCCTAATTACATCAAATTTCAAAATTTGAGTCTAACCCTAAGTGCATAAAATTATGCAAAACCCACTTACGCAACATAGTCTAGGAGGGGCTAACATGCCTATGAAGTATTTAAACATTGTTGAGGGCTAAGAATAGTTGGACTTTGCCAACTAACCAAACTCACTTTTGACCACTTCTAGTAACTTTAGCCTGTAGATGCTCTCATAAAAATAAAGCAGGTGGTCCAATAAAAGGAAGGGGACTGGTTGCATGTTTCGTTTTGTCAGCTGAAAGCTTTCCAAGAAGAATAAATCAACTGAAGCATGAAATTGATTTTTTTGTTGCCCCAACTAGCACTGATATACATCACAATGTGTCATAGTTTACTGTAACCCTCTATTGAGAGTGGGCAGCACTAAATCCAAGTAATTCCCCTCATCCCTTAAAAGACACCTCTAAGTATAACTAGAAATTTCAAATAGTTAGTAAGGGAAAAGTACAGAGATATAATAGATCTGTGTTGAGCCAAAAACCTGTGCATTCACAACAAAACTGGGATGGATAAAACTTAAAAACAATTATGGACTTTGACAAAAAATCGTCTTATGCATACAAAATGAAAGAAGCATTGGCATAGTACTATGTTTACAAATTTAAGGACAGGCAGAGTGAGTCTCCGGGTAGCACAGTTACATGTGGAGACCCTAGATCCTTGTACCCACAATATCTAGTGACTTATGAAATGATTTCCAAAACAATTCCTTTGTTATGCATGTAAGAACACCACTGGTATAATGAGGGAGATGTAATATTGTCTGAGACGCAGATTTATACAAAGTGGTCCAAGATTGTGTATTTATGGAAGATACAACTAATTTTGGCATGAAACATGTATCCAAGATTTCAATGTGACTTATTTCAGAGCCCATTGATGATTTAATATGAAACCTAAACTTTCAAAACAAACACATTGAAATCATAGGATCTCCATCACGAATATCATAAATATTAATTGTCTTTTGGGCACTGGTAGCAGATACCGTAAGAGGCCTACATGGCCTGTACCACCAATGTTGATTCTCTGGCACAACCTTTGCAAAGCCAAAATTTCTCCCCAAGACATCCCTCTCTGCCAAAACTGGAGAGATGGTACTGGATTTTGAAGTGAAGGCCTCTGATTCAGTATGGAATTCCATAATCTCTTTATTATAAAAGTCCTATGAACAGAAACCTGAGTCCAAAGTACAACCTGCAGATGCTGCCACAACATATTTACCAGAGTGACCATCTGAACCAACTGCTTTGATCAACCAGCAATCACCCCACATGTTTGGGGTAAGCCCATATGGAGCTTTATATTCATCCTTCTCCTGGAGATTGGAAAAAAAACAATACTGAGTATTGCTCATACATCAACTGCCCCTTATGTTAAGGGAAAATTTAAAGAGTGCATAAATATTCTTGAAATCCCAATCATAGTTTCTAGAAAATTTCAACAGTTTTTGAAATGAACTACATCCTATTTAAACTACATAAAATATTTATGAAAATCATTTTTTAAATATAAATTGGTGAATTTTATAACAAATATAGAAATTTAAACCATGAGAATAATCTAACCCCTAGGATTTTCCCTATTTCTAATAGAAAATCCCAAAATGTATAAATTATAACACCCATAAACCCCAAAATTAAGTACAATAATTAAAACCTCCACACCTCTGAATTTGATATATCGTGAAAAGAGAAGCATCCATCATCATGGGAAAGAAAAACCAATTCTCCTTCTGATACAAACCAGCCTGCAGTAGATGTCTTATGGCTAAGTTGATTCAATCGATCAAAGGAAACCTCTTTAGTTTCTTCAATATTTCCAAAATTCTCTGGCTTGTTTTCCTAATCATCAAAGTCCATATTTTCATCACTCCAAATGTGATTTTATAGGTTGGAATGGAATACTGGGCTCACTGGGCTCACTGAGCTCTCTGGCATGCTTCGCTGTTTCTTCACAGTTTACAGAAAGGTGGACGCAGAATTACTTAAAAAAAAAAAACAATCCAGCTGTAACATAGCAGATATGTTTTGCACTATGCAATCCCCTTTTGTTCCATTTATTACAGGACTATTGAGATGTTAGTTTTAGATTGTAATTGACAATCAATTTTCTTTGGGAAGTCTCATCACAGGCCAAGGGAGGGACCTTTTGAGTTGAATGATGTGTTTGCCATTATCAACGTTGGTCCGGCCATTGCATTACTGGCTTATGGATTCTTTAACAAAGGCTTTGTGCCAGGCCTTTGTTATGGTGTTGTAAGTACTGGCCTCTGTTTTGACTATTTCTACCATTGAAATTCACAGAAGTACTAAATTGACAGTATTCTTCAAAGAATTATGTGATCACTGTAAATTTAAACCAAGTTCGATTTAACAGCTATGTCAAGGTGATTTTCAACAGCAGTATGTTAGTCACTCTATTATCAACCTACCGTGCATTTTGAAAAATTCCACAGGGGCTTGGTATCACCATTTTTGGGATGGCATATATGTTTTTCCATGATGGTCTTGTTCATCGCCGCTTTCCTATTGGGCCTATTGCTGATGTTCCATATCTTCTTAAGGTAGCAGATGCACATCAGTTTTCTTCCTAATTTCCTTATCATAGCTCTATAGATCGCTTCATTTATCTGTGAGTTAGACATAGATTTATTTCCAGTAAGTAGCAGATCTCATACAGATTTGTTTAAATGCCACTGCAGCTTCATCATGTAGACAAGTTTAATAGTGTACCATATGGTCTTTTCCTTGGAAAAAAAGTGAGTTTGCTTCTTCCCTTATAACTGTTTGTATCTTTGTATTTCAAATTTTTTTAGAATTATTCATGTGTGGTCTTAGGTGAATATGTATTGATATTTTATTGATTTTTGAGTTTCACAGGAACTGGAAGAGGTTGGCGGCCGTGAAGAGCTAGAGAAATTGTATAATAGTAAAATAAAGGGCCTCCAAAAGCTTCGGTGAAGGCTCTCAATTTCCTTCTTGTGTTATTTGGCACAAATTTTCCCATTTTATATCTATGCTCATAGGCAACTCAATTTTCCTTGAGAGCTAAATTTGTACACACTATGAGAGTAATCTTTGGCATGCAAATTAATATTTGAGACAAGAGTCTTAAAAAAATAGGGGATTTTATGTTGTCAAAGGGGATCCTTAACATAAAGGTAGGTTAGAGAAATACTAATCATCTAGCTCATGCAGATGAGAAAAATCCCCTACATGTATACTACATTAAATATATTTTTTAGCAGATCACATAATGGTCCAGTCCCTGTTTGCAGGGTTTGTAAACTTTGGTTGAAAAAGAAATAACCAGTTCTGAAATAATGCCAATGTATTACTAATGAGGATTTTGTTGTAAATAAATTTTTTAAAACCAAATCACACATCAGAAGAAAATGTTGCAGCCTCTTTGGAAAGGACTTTTGGCTATTTATGTATCAGAAACAAGGGTAGCAGATCAAACCATTCATTATTCTTGGTTTTTGAAACTAGCAATAAGTTTAGAAATTATATTCATCATGAAATCAATTCATTGATATTGAATAAGAAAAACAAGAATTAGATTGATGAGATATTTATGTCCATACTCGGTTTCATGAAGACCTAAAAATTTTCTTTTATTTTGGATATTGGCATGTATGGTTGACATGTTAGAAATTTTACCCCAAAATTTCAAAAAGGTGCTTTTGAGGGACCATAGATGATCTTGGACAGATGGTACTATAACATTCTCTTTATCTAATAGAAATTGTGTTCACCCTTTCATGTGGTTACTCCTCCTCCAAGAAACTCTTTCTTTTATGTGGTTCCCTTGCACCTCCTGATGCAATTGCTAGTGTATGTTATACTTTGAATCTAGTACAGTTTTCAGGATTTTTCATAATTGCAGACTCGAATCAGCTAGAAATTTTCAAACTTCTTATCTTGAAGACCTATACATTTTTTTTGCAGATCTTGAGACTTCATAAATTGTAGACCTTAGGCTAAGCTCAATTTTGGGGTAGTTCAGAAAAATTATAAAAGTTATCTCTTGCCAAATAGCGGATCTCAGTCACAGCAAGAACTTGTTCTTGAAGAAGTATTTGAGTAGGAAATTTGGTCTCTTATTGAGTTCTTTTATTTGCAGACCTCAAACCTCAAATTGTTACATATTTTGGGCTATTTGTTGCATACATTGCATCAAGGAGTTTGGATTTGTGCACTGTTTGGAGATCCTCTTAATAGATCTATTTTTTTTAGTAGCCTTATGTTCAAAAAGAAGAAGACCTTATTCGGAAGAAGACATTGGGCTTGGTTGAAAATAGATTTTTGTTCTTCTTGAAGCAGACTTCAACTCATATTTATTAAATATATTCCTTGCATTATTGCTAATCTGTGGATAAAAACATTATTAAAGGATTGCTAAAACAAAGGAGCAAGTAACCCTTGTTGAAGACCTTATTGAATATATTGTTGGAGCAACTTCTAGTAAACTTGTTGTGAAGACCTTGAGGACATTTTTGGAGCAACATTGTTGAAGCTGATGGTATAGCATTGTTGGAGGCGATCTTGAAGGGCCTTGAAGTGAAGCTTTTGGAGCAACTATTGAAAAATCCTTAGAGCATTTAAGTAAGGCACTTTCTATCTTCCATCACCTTTTTCCTTTCAATATCCTTTAAATGATTTTGTTGATATTTAATGTTTGAAATCACTTTATAATTACTTTATTATATGTGTTTGGGGACTTTCCCTTTGAAATTACCCAAAAATGCTCTGGAAATTTTATCTTCAGGATGCATGTCTGACCATATTGTTCAATATTTTGATTGATAGTAGTAAACATAGAGAGTTAGGGGGCTCTTGACTTGGTTTGGTTGGGCCATTAGATCCCTAACATATACTAGGGAGAACCCCCCTTGAGTTGGAGGAGAGATAGCACGAAGTGAAAAGAGGTTGGTGAGGTGAAAATGGGGCTATTGAATTACACGTGGTATCACACTTTAGCTTTAGGACGTTATCTTGAGAAGTGTGAGATTTTGCTATATCAATTCTCAAATTGTTTACAACACTATTTTTAAGAACTAAGAAGAAGTGATGTTGAGGGGCTTTTGGGCATAAGAAACAATACCATTTAAAAACTAGGGTTCTCAGTCCTTGGCATTCTTTCACCTGGGCCTAGGGGCACACAAGAATAATTTCACACTAAACCATGTAAACTTAAAAGTAACTTAACAGATCCATAAAGTAATAATAATCATAATTACTAATTTCGTATTGTATGATATAATGCAAATTATTCAAACATGAAGCAATGAAGACATGCAATGTCTGAATTTCAAGATTAATGAACCAATACAAGAAGTTAGAAACTACAACTTTGATTTAATACTCTTTGTCCTAACTCCAGGAAGGAATCTATTTTATAGTACATAAAATGCATCGTGTATTATCAATTCCTAATTGACAACAACTAAAGGTCATCTACCTCATCAATTCCTTCCCATTTTGTGTTTTTATGTTATATTCCTTATAAAACTGTCAAATTTCTCTCAAAGTAAGCAACCACTAAATAAAATAAAAAATAGTTGAGATATGATTGAGAAATGGTCATTTATTTCTTGAAAGGATCTTCACGATTTCTTTGGTTGTTTTTCATCTCAAGAAACAAGAAATGACCTAAGAAAATATCGTGATGTAATATAAGAAACAACATGGTGCAATGGTGATTTTCAAAACCAAATGATGTCCATTGAGGACATGGCCTTTATTTGGTTCCTGTTTCATTGGAGTTTCGGGTAGAAATGGAACTTTGTTGTACCATTTCCAGTAGTAAAAAGGGAAAACCTTCTTTTTCCATGGGAAATAATTTACCTTTCCTTTTTCAAGATAATCTAAATCACAAAAAATATGAACTATACTACACACATTCTTGGATAATGTTAAAGTGGAAAAGGAATACCCTACACAAGTGATGCACACATGTACACTTGAACACTAATATATTTTTGTAGTTGAAAAATTTATGCAATGCTTGTTTTCATTTAAATGTAGGGTTTTTAAAGCAGGGATAAATTATGGCTGCCAATTTAATAAGCGTTTCTTTGGGAAAAATTTAAATCTTGTATTGGGTGATGAAGATAATAAAGGTTATTGAATCTTGATTTTTGACATTGTGTTTAACTTGAATAACTCAAATGATTATAAATATCAGTGGATGAGTTCTTTTTTCAATTATGTCACTCAAAACTCTTATGTCAAAGCATTGTATGATGGCTATCCTTTTATTGTTTCCCTTTATTCAGTTCAATGTAAAAAATATATTAATATATTGGATCGCGAATGATAACTACAATTGTTTGCTCTGCAGTATATCCAGCCCCAAGATTATGAAAATATTTCTAAAGTGGAGCTATTGGTTATTGATCAAGCAGCTGTAATTCCATTGCCTATTTTAAAGGCTCTATTCGGGCCATATTTAGTGTTTCTGTGCTCTACTGTAAATGGGTAATAATTATAAATGAGCCAACCACAATCACAGATTTTGTAACCATTCGGTTTCCATGGATAGTGATGATGATATTAACCCTATATATCAGTGACCTATATCTATATGAGAATGATCTCAACATTGACCTTGATATGGTTGTATGGATGTGACCTTTGGTATGTCATTAGTAAATCCCCAAATATGGAGAACTAAAGCTCATCACTTTCAATCTGGAGTACTACCCTTGTGATAAAGTTGATGACTTTCAATCTCCCATTCTCTACCACTTCACACTTCACCTTCAATATAGATCAGACCAAGGGCAATTCGTTACTGGGTGTTGAGCTGGATGAGTTTGTCGAACTAAAATCCATAGCTTAAACTTCATGCAACTGGTGGAGTTAAATTCATGCAAGCACAAACACATCTTACACATCCTCTTTGAAACTCATCCGAAAGAGCATTGGAAGACATCAAGAGAGAACCCTATAGCCTAACACAATCCAATGGAATTGACCAAAAAAACCCAAATAGGGTCAACCCTACTATAGGAGGAAGGGCTTGCAGTAAGAACTTACCATTTTGCAAGAGCTGAGGGCGAATGTTGTTCTGCAAGAGATGAGGGCGAATGTTGAGGGTGAATGTTGTTCTGCAAGAGCTGAGGGTGAATGTTGTTCTGCAAGAGCTGAGGGTGAATGTTGAGGGCAAACACTGTTCTACAAGAGCTGAGGGCGAATGCTGTTGCTGAGGGCGAATGCGCGCGTGATATCAAACGTTAATGTAGTTTTTAATAAAATCATTTTTATGTACCTCACATTTGATTTTGCATTTCAAATAATTTTTATTTACATTTGATTTTTGCATTTCTAATACAAGTGATAAACAAATTTCTACAAGAGGTTGAAATTTTTACTAGAATAGCCATGAAAGACTAATTAAAATGGCTTAAAATGCAAGTGGATCTTCAAAATAAATGTAATTGAAGGTTCTCCTCACTAAATTTTTGTAAAAATTCTTAAATTATTGAAGTTATCTAGGATATTTTTTTGTATTACACAATCTAAATTAAATAATGAAATAGTTGGGTAGTCTTATTGTTTCAAATTAGGACACAATTTTCAAATGGTGATGAAGTTTCATGTGATGATTAACTGACAATATTCTCTTTTCCTATCCTTGAAAAACTATACAAGGTTCCCTGTTGCCACATGAAACCCTAACTCATGTAGCAGCATAGGACCAGTCCTCCATTTTTCCCATCATAAGGAATTTTGCACATATTTGACGACTAGAATTTGTGGATTCCCGTTTTCCATGAGGTGCTAGGAAGGATAGAAGACTTAATTTTGACGTTTGAAATTTTTTCAAAAACATTCTTACGCCCTTTAATTTCCACTTACCAATAATTTTGCAACACTAGTCCTCTTCGCAATTGCAAGGCTGTACTCAAAAATTAAGGAAAGTTATTTTTTTGGCTCACTCAAAATTAAAAATTTAATAAAGGAATTACCACTTATCATTATTGATATTTTAAAATTAGAATAAATTTATTTTTCCCCTTCCTATTACAAAAAGTTCACAAATCCTTTCTTTTACATAAAACACCAAAGAAAGAATAAAGCTCGTTTCCCTGCAAACTTCCAAGGTTGCGATTAGTGAAGCAATGAAAAAGTACGACTATAGCACTAAAAAATTAGAATGCCAATCTGCCCCAACATGAAGTAGTGTTAATCTAGTTGGTGGCTTCGCTTGATGGTCAAACAGTGAATTACACAAGAAAAAAATAAAATCTTTAGGCGTCTAGTTCCTTACACTCGCACTCTCAAGGCATTCAGACTTAGGCCGAGCTCAAGATTGGGTCCGAGGAAACTAGATTGGCTCATTAATCTGCCATATTTTAATTTCGTAAGGTATGTTTGAGGTTTGAACTACTAGGGTAATTTATTATTGTGAAATCATAGGTCTAAATTATCTCTTATTCTGTGAGCAATGTTAGCTATTAATTTTAAGCAGATTCATTAAAAAAATTCAAACTGATTTTAGCATGAATGATGAAAATTTATATATTAATTGGTTTTTAAGAGTATTTGTATTATGTAGGAGCACTAGAAAGAAAAATCAAGACTTCATTTTCTGTTTTCCTTATTTTATTGGGCTGAACTGGAGAAAATTGAATATGGATAGTGAGTTAATTGTAAGATCAATGGGCCAAGGCCATACATCAACATTGACCACAGTGGGGAAGTATAAAAGCATGGATATTCATGCAAGTATAGTTATTAATGTAAGATCAAATTTAACTCTTAGCTTCACTAAAGAAATAGAAGGAAAAGATCTAGCATCAACTGAAACTCACGTGAAAAAGTAGATGAAAAATGTACAATCATCCAATGGAGAGGTAATCTATAATTATCCAATAAGACTCTTGGCTATGCCTTGAGACTAAACTAATTCTCAATATTTTTGAATAATCATCCATTGTAATTTAGTAGGAAAACCATAGTAAATCATTGTCTAATGGCCATGTAAAAATATATAAAAAATAATATTTGTTGGTTGTTTTTCAATAGGTGGACCATGATGGGACCACTAAGAAGGTGGGGGTGTTTTTTTAATCATGGAAGTGAGGTTCAGTAGATTGATAGTCAAGTTACCTTTCCCTATAAATTTTCTCGATCAATTTATTCATTCATTGAACTTTGATTCATTCCTACTATTTTGATACACAATCCAATCCAGTTGAGTCTTGAGTCTTCATTGAGAATGGCATTCATAGGTTGTCAAGAAAGATTTTATCATGCACATGCACTCTTCTTTTCTTGGTATCTTTGTAACTATGTTCAGCCTGAGTTCTATATTTTTAAATTATCATAATAGTTTGTGATTATTAGGCTTTTATTTTGTCTTTTAAGAATTTTAATTTAATTATTATTAATCATTAAATTAAAAAAAAAATAGTTATTATAGTTATTAAACTTTCAATGGTACATCAACTTTCATACATGAGAAAATAGATACTGAAAAATGGTACATCATGGCCTGATTAATTTCGCTCAGCAATTTCAAATGGTATAAAATTTAGTCAACAGTAATCATTAATTTCTGCACACAGAGACTAATTTCTCTGGAAGCCTGAGATCTATTTGGCTTGTTATTCTTATAGCTACATAGACATAATTAATACAGAGATTGAGGACAAAAAAATCTAGCGCTTAGTCTCCACTACTCAACATCATTTTGTGAGAAATAATACATAGACTAATTTCTCTGAGTGCCTTAGCGTTATTTAGCTCATTATTTTAATCACAACAACAATAAAAAATGCACTGAGGATCTGTTCTTATTCCGATTATGCAATTTTTATAAGACAGATTATGCAATATTAATAATAAACATAAATTTATTGCAATTTAGGGAAAGCTCATTCATGTTTTTTTCTTTATATTGGAAGGTTACTTTCTTTTTGAAGTAATTTTTAGTAGATCATAGCATATATTGAGGAAATATTAGTTTAACAAGAATCAGTTATTTCTCTTGAAACTTTAGGTATTAAAAGTACATGACACAGATATATCACACTCGAAAATCCAAATAAAATGGAAGAGCGTTCAATTTTTTTAATCAAACTTTTATTGGTGAAGGGTTAATTTATTACGAGAATGTAATTAATGAAGGGAAAAATTTTAAACGTAACGTTTATTGACTGGAAAAATAATGACCAAAACATCAAAAAAAATTGTGTGACAGGTAAAGAGAAATCCAAATTCCAACCCTGCCTGCCACCTGTTGGTGAGTGGAGGTTATTCACTTTTCATTTACAGCTTACCAGGTTACTCATGTTACCAATATTTTCACATGGCTCACTTTTAGGTGACTACTTACTGTACTTCTTATTTATAAAGAAAAATTGGTATATAATTGTATTATTTGAAATCTATAACAAATCCCGGCAACAAAATTACAACAAATAGAAAATTATGCAAAAAATCCACCAAGGCACTAATGTGTGGATACCCTATCATTTCTTAGATCCTCATAACTTACCAACACCTAATATATTGGTATACACATAATATGGCATTTACTTTAAGTATTTCATATGTATCTAGAAGTAAATAAGTTGTATGACAATTGTTATGGAAGATATAAGATGTGTATTATAGTTTATATTTCAATTTTTCTTAAGTAGCATGCATGTGCGGTTCATATAGTGACTACAATTACCAAATATATTTCAGTGAATATGTGAAGATGATCTCTCATTAGGTCCTAATTAGTTAAAGCATCATTAATTAGCTTTCCAAATGAATAAAATATGTTAACAAATTAGTAAAAACTAGGAAAACAAATCATACTTTAAAAAAATATGGCACAATGAGTCACACTCTGAGATTTATTTAATTACTCATAAAGTGTTGCTACAACATATATATGATCACCATTACCATAGAAATGGGACAAGTGACCATCATTTTGGTTTCGCCAATGACATTCCACATCATGAGCATTGTTTATGGTTGATTGTATTGATTTTTTTTAAACAAATCATTTATACATTTTATGGAAATTATAGACACAATTTATAATCACATTACAAGATCATGATGTATGGATATTCCTTATTATTCTTAGATACTCACAACTTACCAACACCTAATAGATTGATATACACATCATATGGAATTTACCCCTAGAATGCCACATGTATCCTAAAACAAATTAGTTGTATGGCAATTGTTATGGTGCATATATGATGTGTATTACAATTTATCTTATAATTTTCTTGAAGTAGCGTACAACATTTTACATAGTGATATGAGAACCACTCTCTAGAGTATACATCGATTTTGTACACATGGATTTTCAGTTTCTTTTTAAGATATATCACTGGTGATGATCACATGATTATATAATGAACCATTAAGTTGAACTATGAAATTATTCCTCACAACACACCCACACACACATATTGATGAATTAATAATTTTTCTCATATAATTTTTTTACTATATTTTTGAAAAAAAAATTATATATAATTATTTCTAAGAAGAACAAGAGAGAATTCCTTACCATAGAATTCCTTACCATATCTTTGTAAAACATATAATAGCAAGAAAATTAATCTATTGAAATTTCATTTCCAAACATATTCATGGAGTAAAATGAAGATTAAAAGGAGATATTCATGGATTTACCTATAACATCACCTCATAATTAAGAATGTAAATGTACAATATTGATGATACATAGGTTAGGAGAAAATTAATCTATTAAAATTTCATTTCCAAACATATTCATGGAGTAAAATGAGGATTAAAAAGAGATATTTATGAATTTACTTATAACATCACCTCATAAAAGTGTAAATGTACAATATTGATAAAATTTATTTATATATGATAAATAATAAACCTTTATCTCACATGTATCATATAATATTATAAACAAACACATTATATAATATTCAATAAAAGTGAAATTACAAAATCCACATGGAAATAAGACTTAGTTCAATCAGAAGAAAATAAAAAATAAACCATAAGTGACAGGGATTCTGCAAAGGCATATAAGTGTCATTTATTGCGTATAAGTGTCTTTATTATGACACCCCCCAAAGCTTCACTATTACGACATGCCCAAAATCGTTGCTATTGTGACGTCTTACTCCAAACATCGCAATTGCGACACTTAGACATTATGTCGCAATTGCGACGTTCGGAAGCAGTCGTCGCAATAGCGATGCTTTGGGGCATAGTGTCGCAATTGCAACGTCTTCCTCCAAACGTCGCAATTGCGACACTTTTCTAAGTGTTGGTATTGCAAAAATTTTCTTTAAATGTCGATATAGCGACGGTTTCAGGCGGGATTTGAATAAGTTGAAAAAATTTGGGGAAATTTCTGACATTTGGTCAAAAGTGTCGGAACCAAGCGTCAGAATTTCTGCCAAATGTACTAGTGATAATATGATATGGTAACTATAGAACCTATAGAATATCCCTTCACATGTGAAATATCTCATAATTATCCTCATCAAAGCAGCATATTTTTCAAGGAGGTGCTTGAAGGGGAAAATGTACTTAGGGTTCTCTCTAGAATGAGGTTTGAGGAATAGTTTGTAAGCTTCGAGATCTATGTCCATGCCCTTAAACCACTTTTTTCCATCACTAGGTATACTTTTTATTGAATAAATCACATTTTTTGATAAGTTGAACTCTACACCTACAATGCTGGCCTTTCCCGTACTAAAACTAGTGGAAAATAAGCTTGTCAATTGGAGATGACAACCTTCTTCCATGATTTTATCATAGAATATAAATCGTCTTCTCAAAGAATCTTTTGGAAAAAGGTGAGGCACTGATTTCTTGCAAGGTGGAGGGCTCAAATATGAAGTGGCACCCTACCTTTTGGATTTTCTTCTCACTCTTCAAAATATCTATCAGAAGGATAAACCCTGGGTGTTTAGGATGTAGTGGGTATGTGCAGTGAATCTCTAAAAACAAAGGATGGGGATAGGGTAGGTTTGGAGGGTGAGATGAAGGGCAATGAATCCAAGATAAATTCCCAAAAAAATTCAGGAGGTAGGGTTATATTTTATCTTTATAGTATAAGTGAAATTTGGTGAAGTGGGTATGATGGAGGTGGATAAATTAGGAAAACACGAGAATTTCCTGTTTTTCCAATCGAAAATTAGTAAGAAATTAGGGTTTGATGGAATGATTCTTTTGGAGGGTGTGGATGGCAGGGAATGATAGGATAGGGCCTGTGAAATGTGTACACGGGTTTCAAATGACAAGGTTAGTATCTATTCCGCTAAAATCACTCCATGATAGGAAAAGATAAAAATGTAGTGGGAGAGAAGGTAAACAAGAAAATCAATGCCTTGATTGATAAATTAACTTTGAGGAGGATGTGAGGTGTCCACTTACTGTTGTAGAAGTTGTGGAAAAATTTTGCAGTGATTCTAGAGCTTAGATGTGTGATTTGGGAGAAAAAACCCAAAAGTGCAGTACACTCATAGATCCATAGCAAAGGCTTCCAGATGCATAGCGTAGGTGTCCAGATGTGTAGCGTGGGTCTCTAGATGCATAACACAACCTTATTGGATAAAATTTCTTTATTTTATTCCAACCCTTGACAATTATGGAGCAAGTTGAGGGTAAGTGAGGAGCTCTACCAATCATGAAAATACAAAATGAGTTGAAAAAATCCTTATTTTTCCTCTTTATAACATCTTGAAATGACTTTTTGTCTTTTAGTGAAACCAAAAACATTGAAGACGGTTTTTCCTTTTTAGAAAAAATTGACAATGAAACATGTTTTGAAATAACAAAAATTTCCTAACTTTATTCCCCCAACTATGCTAACTCCCTTTAAAATACTGACATGATGAAAATTAAGCCTTGTTCGCCGTTTTTGGTGACATATTTTGGCTTTTCAAGGGAAAAACAAGGACGCCTAGACAAAGAACCTAGATGGATATGGAATGATTGGGTTAAGACTCTAAATGATAGTGAATGAAATGAGCTCTGAGATGATGATGGGCATGGATGGAATGAGGGGAGCAACATTTCTTACCTAGACCATATGTAGTGATCAAAATTTATTTGAAAACTTATTTGAAAAGACAAATTTTTTTACCTAGGACTACTAGAAAATAAACTAAATGATCATGTTTCACCACTAAAAATATAACACTAACATAGTAGGACAAATTGTTCCGACCCTATTTCCCACTTCAGTGGCTCCAACTTTGTTACTCCTCTCTCTACATAGTGGGGTGGATTTAAGTATTTACTTGGCGTGAACTGTGGATACTTGGTCTAGACATTGAAGTCATAATATAAGAGCTTTAACTAGAGGATTCTTCCCAATAGCTCTCCTTCAGATGGTACTTTCTCCAAAAAAAATGGTATGAATGTTCCATACTTCCCATCTTTGGAGTCTTTCATGGGTTTATCATTTGGTTTCCTAGGCAACAAGTATGGTGGCAGTGGAAATGGAATTGTTGCACCCTCTATCTCCATCAGTTGTTCTTCCTCGTCACTATATTTGACATGTTTGGGTTCTCTTTGTTGTTTGATAGGCTTCTTATCTTGCTTCTTCTTTTTTCTTTCTTCATCTTCTTCTTTCTTGACAATGTTCTGTGCGAGAAAGGTGATGTGGAAGTTGATGTTGATGTTTCAGGTTCAGTATATGGTGTTGCAGCATCCATGAGTCCAACTAACCCTTTATTTTTTAAAATACAGAGTATTTCATCGATGTTCATGTGCAACTTCTGCAACTTCTCTATACTCAGCGGTTTCGGAGCTCTCATACAACAAAATGAAAAATATTGGTGGGACGTGGCTTTTTATAGCGCTCATGATCTTATAACCCCATCATTAGATAATATATTATTTAGATCTAGTTCATTAACTGCATATATATTCCTATATTGTTTTCATCCTCTCTCCATAATTTCTCTTTTTGCTACTCCAACGCAAGTTTCCCTTTCAATGGTCATATTTTTTTGGCGCACTTCGATGCATCCTATACTATGGAAAAAAACCCTTCTTATTTCGTGGCTCATGCAAAATCTGACATACTCCAGACTGTAGCGAATAAAATCCATTTTTCGAAGTCTATTTTCTACAGATTATTTTATATTCCAGTGCCCACTTTTAACTGTAGGTGGCACTAGGACTTTCCTTCTTTGTCAATGCAAAGTTGTATGGACAAGGTCTTCTTGTACAACTTCAACCTACTTCTATTTGTCCTTCCCTGAATCAATTTTTCATTCAAATTCACCAATTGAAATGCACCCCCTTTAGTAATATGCTTTATAATTTATGGGTCCAATAAATGTTTTTTAAATTTTCCTGAAATTTTACAAACTTATTGTCATAGAGGAGGAAAAGGTCTCCTAGATTGAACTTCTTCTGCTTGATATGTTTTTCATACCAAGCCTTCTCTCTTGCTTTTTGCACCTGCTCATGGAATACTGCTACGAATATGTCTTCTTCCAAAGCAACCAAATGTGACATCCTTTCCTCCATTGTTTCAAGGTCTGCCATATATGTGAAGGCTGCAATTCTCAAGCTAGGCATAATATACTCCATTGGCATCATTGATTCTTTTCCCTATACTAGCCTGAAGGATATCTAACTTATCAAATTCTTACTTATGGTCCTATAAGCCCATAACATAGTTGGAATCTTGATATCCCAATCATCTCTCTTAACATTGCATACTTTGGTGAGTGCAGTCTCCCAAATCTTATTAAATGCCTCCACTACCTCGTTGGGCTGAGGGTGGTAAGGGGTACTCTTCTGGAGATAGACTTGAAACTCCTTAGTCAAATTTTTAATAGTATTATTTAGAAAATGTGATCCTTCATCACTCATCAATATATTCGGACACCCAAATCTAGACAAGATATATTTAAAAATAAACTTCACTCTTGTTTTTTCAATTTATTTCCTTACTAATTTTATTTCGTCCCATCTTGTCAGATAATCAGTCGCAGTTATAATACACCTCACACTAGACTTATTTTATGGTGGGTTGATAGGTCCCAAAAAATCAATAGCCCATTTTTCAAAAGCTTGCAATGTCACTTTGGGAACTAATGGCATCTCATATCTTCTAGAGGTCTTCCCTGTTCTTTAACATATATCACATGCTCTACAATACTCCTTTGCATCCTTATGTAGTGTAGGCCACTACAATCCTGCTCTAAATATGTTCTGCACAATAACCTTTCCTGCATAATTTGGACAAGTTGCACCTACATGAGCTTCTACTAGAATCAACGACCTTTCATGTTTAGGGAAATATCTACACAGTATCTCATCTGGCCCCATCTTATATAATTTTCCTTATATCAATGAAAAATGAGTCGCCTTAACCACCAATTATTTCTTTTGTCGCGTAGTATATTTATAAGGAGCGATCCCTGTGGTCAAAAAGTGAATAATGTCTATAAATTGGTCATCTACTACTCTGATTGAAAACAAATATCCATCGGGGATATTATCTTCTATGCTAGTTTCTTCTTCTCATGTTTCCAATCTTGAGAGACGGTCAGATCCTGCATTCATCCTTCATCTTTTGAAAACAACTTCAAAGTCATACTTATGAAATAATAATAACCATCTGCAGATATTCCCTCCTAGAATAGGCTTATTAAACAAATAATATAATGCAGAGTGGCCTGTAAACATCTTAAAATGTGATCCCAACAAATAATGTCTAAATTTTTGTAGAGCATACACCATATATAGACCTTCTCTTTCTGTGGTAGTGTAATTATTCTCAGCTATAGAAAAATATCTACTTGCAAAACTTATAGGATGGCCAATTTATCCTTCACTAGGTTTTGCTAATACCACTCCTAGAGTTATGCAAGAAGCATCGACATGGACATGGAATTCCTTATTATAGTTAGGGAATACTAGAATAGGCACAATTACCGTATTTCCTTTTAATATGTCGAGGCCCTTCTGGCATTCTTCATCCCATTGAAAAGTCACATCTTTCTTGACTAGTTTCTGCATTGGCACAATGATCTACGCATACCCTTTGATGAATTTTTTCTACTATCTTCTATGTCCCAATGTAGTGTGTAGTTATCTGATTGTCTTATTTGGATATGAATTTACGATGAAAGAAATTTTTGCAGGGTCCACCATGAGTCCTTGCTTGAAAACAACATCTCCCTATGATATACCAAGAGGCACACAAAATACGTACTTCTTCATCTTCAAAGAGATTTGATGTTGTCTAGAAGTGTCAAGCATAAGCCTTAAGATCCCAACATGTTTGTTCAACATTCCAAATACTATGCAATCATCAAAGTATACTTCCAAAAAATTGTGAATTTACTCCTTCAAATTTGCAACCATTAATCTTACAAATATAGTAGCGACATTATTCAACCCAAAATGCATCATTGTATACTGATATGAGCCCCATTTTGTAGCAAAGGTGGTCTTTTGTCGATCTTCAAGTGAAATTCTAATCTAATAATATCCTGAAAATCCATGTGTAAATGAATAGGATTTTGATCTCGTGCATTATCTAATACTTCATTCGTGAAATTTTTTGGAAATGAATCATGTAAGCATCCATAATTCAATTTCCTTAGGTCTACACATATCCTGATCTCTCCTCTCTTTTTTTCGTGCACCACCATAGGACTTACCCATTTTGACTCCTCAAAGGGTTCAATAATCCATGTTTTAATCATCTTATCCAATTCTAACTTCACTTTCTCCTTGTACTTTGTGTTTAAGCTATAAGGTTTCTGCTTGACTGGCTTTGCATCAAGTTTCAGGGGAATCTTCATGATTCCCAAATCACCTAATATTTTGTTCATATCTGAAAATTTAATAGGAAATAGTTCTTGATATTCACATAGCAATTATGTGACCTTTTTTACTGTCTCTTCATCCCATTAATCCCCTACGATTGAAAATTTTGGCTTTAGTTCTTCTTCCGAATCTGATGTGCAGGTACTATCTTGATCCCAACTCAACTTTTCATCTGCAGTGTTGTTAATATAGTTTTTAGTGTAAAATATTTCAGCAAGTGTACCAAAAATACCTTACTTAAGCTACATATGACTTATAACACTAAAAATGGAAATGACTACTCAACCCTTTAGACTTGCAAAAGAAATTTAAAAAAAAAAATCCTGCAAAAACCCATATATATGCAGGAAAAGTAGCTAAAAAACTAAAATAAATAAGAAATTATGCAAAAGTAAATCCGAATGACCAATAGACAAGGAAATTTTAAGGAAACTTTTCAATATTATATAACACCTAGTGAAGGAAACAAGTATGTGGTTACCAGTCCCCCTAAAATGAGATGGGTTCTTAGTTGTCCTCAATGCTTCAGCTTCATGATTCTTTCTCTCTCAATGATATGGAAACCTGAAAAATCCCATGAACCCATGTAGGAGCTCAGAAGGAAAAATAAAATGGTAGCAACAATGAGAATGGTCAAAGTGAAGAATAAATGGAAAAAACCCTCCTATTTATAACAAAATATTGAATTATCCTCGAAAATAGAGAATAATAAAATATTATTAACCATAATCTAGATCTAACAGCTTGGAATATTTTATTATATCTTGTTGGAGGGAAAAGATATTTAAATTGGTTAAATACCTTTACTTAGGAATAATAAGCAAATAAATGATTTATTTATCATTTCAAGAATGTGGTTAAGGAATAATAAAAAAACAACGATTTGTTTAATTATTCCTAGGTGATTTAGTCAAATTTAACAAGGAATAATAACTAAATAATGATTTAATTAAATATTCCTATAGAAAAATAAGATAAATAATGATAATTATTTCTCATAATTCTGTCAAATGTGACAGGGAATATTAGTTAAACAGTGTTTTAATTAATTATTCCTAGAGGAAAATCAAATAAATAATTATTTATTTAATTATTCCTCATGGTGTTTCTTGTTTTAACCATAAATAACTTAATAAAATATGGTTTATTAAATTATTTCATATAGCGAAAGAAATTTTAGTATGGTAAAATTGGTCTTACATGGTGTACTTCAATATAGCTAGTTAGAAATGGTTAGGTGATCAATTTTTGGTGATAACATATTTCCCCCTACTGTATGAGTGTTAGGAGCATATCGTATGACCGAAGTACGCTGTAAGAACACAATCACTAGACACCAAAGGGGATTCAAATACAAAGAGACATAAATTAAGCGAAGAAGGAGAGGACGAGAACTAAGGGGGCGAGACCTATGAACTGATATGAGTCTCCTTTTATGTTGTACTACATTATCTCAATGAGGCGGGGGAGGCATACTCATACCCACTGACATAACTAAGTAAAAAGAATAATAATGGGCCCAACAATGTGAAATTGAGCGATAAAGTACATCTTAAATGGTACATGACATGCTCGAATCAATGGGGAAAAAAATAATACAATGAATCCCACATGCATAATGCACCTAGAAAAGCATAGGTCGGGACTGAAAGAAATAGTATCTGAGTACATGATATTTAATTACCCTGGATCTAAGATGGGAGGGAGGGTGGGTATAACAACCAAAGAAGCCATGGTGAATAGGAAAGGGCTCTACAAAGCTAAGTAGATCATATGAACGATACATGCATGCTATGGGTGCTGCAAGCAGCTGGAACCAAACTTATCAAATTTGTAGAACTGCATCTGAGTATGTAGAAAAACATAAGGTCGTCTGAGCATGTGAGGGGCTACCTGAAGGGCCATCTGCTCATGAGGTATGAAACATATCACACACACTGGGAAATCACTGGTACAAGCTTTGGATAACCGGGCCATCAAGTCCATGATTCTTAATCGTGCGATAATGAGTTGGGGTCGAGCACGTGAGAAACAACCAAGTCAAAGGGCAATGAGGAGTCCATTTTCTAGATCTAAGGTACTGAAAAAAGATGAAATTTGGAACGAAGGTACACCTCCTGTGAAAATTTATTAATATCTCAAATAGAAACCCTATTATTAATTTTCAACTTTTCTACTTACATTAAGTTATTATGTGAAATATTCAGCATTAACATCAAATTAAATACATCAACAACCTACACATACATATCTGAACTGAATACATGCACAATGAAGAAGTGACACACAAGGAGTTTTTGGAAAATTGTCCCCGAAAAAACCCAATGCGGGAAAACCAGTCTACTGACTTTTGGAGGGTTTTATTATTAAGTGGAATCTAAGTACAACAAATCTGGGCACCAACTGGTTAACCTGACAGAGAAACTACAGCTATAACTATGTTTTGGAGACAGAAAAATTGACTGATTGACACCCTCAAATGGGATTTACCGAACTCATCCCTTTTTAGTCTTTGAAAACCCTAGTGCTACTCTGAAGCCCTCTACGTCAGCTCTGCTAGTATGCGTCATCCTCTGTGTCGCTCAGAAATGGCCTATGTCACCCCAGACTAGGTTACGATACCCCTCTGCTGCCCTGGTTGGGCCTGCGTCAGACTTGCTGGCGTCTTATTGCCCTTGCGCTACCCTTTTTGGCGCTGCATAGCCCCTGAAGCGTCTGCATTGCCTCTCCTAGGTTCTGGCTATGTTGTGTAGCTGTTTCTCCCTCTGCACTCCTAAGTCTGTTTCTTCTCTACCTCTTGTTGCACTTTTGGCTGGGATCAAGCCATCCCTTTCGCCAATACTACCCCTCGCTACAGTTGAAACACTTCTAAAATTGTTAGCAAACCATGCCCTATAATTCTAGCTTTGTTTCAGTGCTCTGCCACTGTGTGTGTGTCCTCCAACTAACCCCAAGCCCTCTTCTTATACTTTTCACGTTGAAACATAAATGGTCATGATTTAATCTTGAATGAATGACTAAGATTAGAAGATGCTTGATCTATGTGACTTAAATCATTTTCATCACATGTTTAATTTAATTAACTTTAATATTTTAATTTTCCTAAGTTAGACTTAGGCTTCGTAATTAAGAATATTAATTAATTAAATATCTCTTAAACAGGATGGAATTTCTTGAATCACTTCTAGGTCTTGGAGATCTTATTTACTCTAGTCTATCCACAAGTTTTGGGAGCTAGAGCACATACGATGCTACCCCAACACCTCAAAATCTCACCACTGCCCTCTAGACCGTTATTCTAGAATGAATGTGTTGAAGTCGACAAAATATTGCCCACCATAGTTTAGGCAATGAGAAATCCTCAACTATTTCATGAGGGATCATAGTAGAGTGACTGATGGACTAACACCAGTGATAATTATGGAAGGATGGATACAGAGAAGCAGACAGATTAATTCCCTTGTGAGTGCATAAAATGCATGTTTGACCTTGCAGCGACTGACTCGATTCCAGAGGGGACGATTAGGGGTAGTATGGAAGGAGGCCAAAAAAATGCATCACAGGATGAATGGGATATAAATGTATGGAATATTGTATCAGGAGATAATGGGACTCAGGAAATACTCCATGACTATGAGGATGAATAACTCGGATGCTCTGAACAAGGGTGACTCGATGATGTTGCCACACATGATAGGACCATGGGGACCATAAAAACATGAGTAAATAATGGTTACTAATGACGAAAATTGACACATGAGGTGACAAGTGCCAAGGAAAAGTGGTACCAAAGGACAAGTGGCTCATATGAAAAAATTTGGTTTAAATTGGTGGAAAATTCAAACTTCATGGAAAAATGGCTTCTGGATATAGTGTCAAATTACAAAAAATAGAGAGAGGCCCATTATAGTATTCAATGAGATATTTCTAATGGTGTTTTTGATTCATCAAACCGAGCTACGGTTTGGTCACAATGGGTGACAGAAAAACTATCGTTTTAAATTCCTATAAAAGGGTGTTTTTCCTCCAATTTCAATTTGTTTACTAAGTGAGTTGTGGTGAATTTGGAGAGGAGAAGACCCTAAATCTTGTGGATATCATAGTGAACAAAACAACTGTGGTAAATAGGACCTACAACTTTTAGGAAGGTGGCCTTTCATGTCTAAGGATGGCCTTAATGCTTCTTGGGAGAATGGTTCCTAGTGAAGAATCAAGGTAAGAAAAGGAATACAGGAATGAACTACTAGAGAAGGTCTAGAACCATCCCCACCCACCAAGTCGAACATGCGGACCAAGTGGTAAGTGTGGGTATCAGATAAAGTAGAATTTTTAAAAATATGGTATGAATTATCTATGATATGAAATGTATATGGCTCACCGGAGAGGCCGATAGGGCAAACTATCCAAGGAATGAAAGGATAATCAACCATACCTAGATCATTGGGGTTTAGGCAAAGAATTTCATTAATCAAGTGATATGGTGGCAAGGGGAAATCATGCCCTCAAGAATTTCATATTTCCCCCCATCATATGTGATGGAGGGGACTGATCTAGTTTGCAATGGTGGGAATGATTCCCCTATATAGAGGAGTTTTTGGAGCGCCATGTTGTTCCAAGTACTCAAGGGATTAAAGCATTTAGAACAAATGGAACAATATCCTCTAGACGATTATGAGGAGATATAGGGGCATAGGTACCCCCCATGTAACATGTTATGGGCATTCCAAATGTATTTATAATAGTGGACTCTAAGCACATTTTGATAATGTCGTTCACCATTTGTTTATGTTATGGTTGTCTTCTTGTGGGAAGAATGGATAGATATAGTTATATAAATAAAATCATGGATTACCTATCTTGTTTTTCACTTCATATATGAATCAAATGGACTGAATTTCTGGTTTTTCATACATGTTTTCACTATACCAAAGTGTGGTTTCGGAGGTAATGAATTTATGCTCACCTATAAAACACTTTGGTTGGTTAGCAATAATGTCTAAGGGAATGGGTTTTTTATGTAATATGAAGGAATGATTAATTGGATCATCTCTAGAGTGATCTGAATTGATATGAGACTCCATAGGTTATTCTAAATGGGGAATAATAATTCTACTATAGTTGACACTACCATATGCACTAGGAGGGTTGGGGAGAATTGCTTCTCTTGGACTCTAAAATATGGGTGCCTCCTTACCAAACATTGGGTGTCAATATAATGGCCATAAGGTGTATGTGGTTCGAATACATGGGTTCGAAGTAGGGGTTTATTGAACCAATCGACCTCATTATGGATAAATTCTTTTGCCTCCACAGCATACTCTTCATGGGTCTACCATGGAATAAAATGCACAAAATGGTGCATATCTTCCCAAGGATAATCAGGCGTGGTCATGGCTTCCATGATGTCTTCATATGAATGGAAGATGAGCGAACTGGAGGAAGGGATACCAATTAATGTGGAGGGACTACCTGAAGCATCATCATGAGATAGAAGGTCCACATGCCCATGCACAATAGGAGGGGACTAATGACTAGTAGATGGAAAATAAACTGATGTTGAGACCTACGTAGTCGTCGAAGGAGGTTCAATCGAATTAGTATGGAGAGCTCCAAAAGATTCTCCAAAAGGATCCCATGGATGATGATAGGTAGGGAATGGTATAAATTCAATCCGTCATCTCGATATCAGGAGGAGGAATCACAATGGGTGGTTCATGTTCTGACTTAGAAATGGTTCCAGATTTCACAGGTAAGGAAGTGGTGGATTCATTATGAGCGACATATATTTCATGAAGTACTTGACGGGTATCATGAAAATATTCAAGATGAGGACATTGATTAGAATAGTGTTCATAGTTATCGCACAAAGCGCATGGATGGTTTGTGTGTAAAGACTTCTTTCTCTCAGCAGACTCAGGTAAGGTAACATGGAACCCTGGGATGTTAGATTCAGGAAAAGTATCATCGACCAAAGGTTTAAGACGAGGGAGTTCAAGAAAATTTTTGTGGCATTCCCAATGACATCAAACAAATAACATGGTGGAGTATTCTTTGGAGGCTTAGGTGGAGCTAAAATATTTTTTGGATCCTTTTCCTTAGGTTCCTTCTTTTGGGCACTATCCCACTCTCCAGATGTTTCTACAACATGAGTAGGTTTTTTTTAGGTTTCTATGGAACTGTAGAAAAAGGAAGGGTTCATTGCGACCGGTTGAACTAGGGTCAAAGAAGTATATGGTTTGAGTTTATCAAGTGGAGCGTTTATAGGGAAATCAATGTACTAGACTGGGATCCCTAGGGTTAAATTTGGTAAACTCAACATAGCCATGATAGGCACAGAAAATACTCTAGATGGGGGAGCTAAAAACAGTATCTGACCTGAAGAATAATGGGCCAGTGAGATGGCTCAGAGATGGTTAAGACTTGGGGGAACTGTTCTTGGTTGAAAAAGATGAGGAGATACATGAGTAGAAGGAGAATCTCCTTGAGGAGCTTGTCTTTATGGTTGGGTCGAGTGAAAAATAACCAGTTGTGAATGGGTTGGTTGTTGGATAGTCGTATCAGATTGCTTGTGACTATCCCATGATGCTTGAAACATGCAAAAATTTGATGACATGGGCTCAAAAGGGGTAGGTGTTGGACCATGATATGCGCCAAGCAATGTGGAATATTTATAGACTCCCAGAGAGACATTCGTGAGAGGCCAGAGAGGTTGATTTTTGGTCATCGATGAGATTGTAGACTAGGGTTATGTATGAGACTTCAGATCGTAATATGTCAACTTATTGATAGTAATGATCTTTCCATTATGGGGAACACACTTCTTACAATGAACCGAAGATGTGATAGCTAACATCACATTGTTTTAGTTATGACCCAAAAGAATATTATAATACAAGGGGGAATCAATGACTTATATGTCAACACAAATAGTCTTGCCAGCAACTATGACTGGAAAATTGTGATACATGCCAAGGGTTTGTGAAGGATGACTGTCCAAAGTGTGTAAAGTGATGGTGGATGGGGACAAATCAGGTGACCTGAGTTGTTTCCAAACAGTGGAAGACATCACACATGTGAATGTGCCCTCATCTCTGATACATTATAGGACAATGGTGTTTTGAATGGAAACTAGTATTTGAAAAGCAATGGATGAGGGTAAAGGAGGATGTCTAGACCTGTCAACATCAAAGATGGTAAATTAATCATATAAAAAGGATCAACAATGCCTACAGTAGATAGTATATCTTTTGTTTGGGATGGTCACATCATGAGGACTTCTAGCATTGACATGTCAACAAGAGACTGGACCAAGTCATATACTATATTGTATGTGTGGGAAGCTTTTGCAGAAACAACATTATTGTGTAATGTCCCTTTGGGGATATTTGGAATGACCTTTTCCTTAGGATGAGGGACCTGTAAGGGACCATTTGGTGTTAGAATAGACTTAGTGGACAATTTGGTTTGTTTTGGCTGGAGGGGTCCTGACCTAGGTTCGATGTGCAAGGTTTTCCAAAAAACCCCTATACTACTGGCACTTTCGGCAGTGACCTACTTGCATAGGTCAAAGCCTCACCCGAAGTAGTATGGACGAGTGCTGGAACCAGGTTTCCACACCCTGAGAAAATATGGGTAAGGCAAGCCTAGCTGTGATAGGTCCTATAAACCTAGATTATATTGTTCTGCACAGGGTTAATAGGTCTTTGTTCACATCCACGTGTGCTAGATCTATAGTTATATGCTTTTATGATAATAAAACAACATTATATAAACAGAACAGAATAGATCCAGATCCAGAAACACACTTACACAGATCTTCGCAGCTTAAAGATAGAAAATGCATAATACAGAAATTACCAAAAATTCGCACAAGATTACTCACAGATTCAGTTCTATATCAATCCTTATTATTCATCCATTCATTAATTCTTCCTTACAATTCCATTCCCAACCTACACACACAATAGCAGGGTCTACACACAGCTGGACTTGGATCTCTACGCACACAGCTAGTAGGATTCCTTTCCCCAAAACCCAAAAAGATAGCTTAAACCACAATTTGCATCAATAGCTCATCATATCCTACCTTACAATACAAAAATGGTCCTCTATTTATAAAAATCTAGCCTAAAATTTCCTATGGTCCTCAAACCATGGTTTTTGGACCACTGGTTTTACCGTTTGACCCATTACAACTCTTTCGGGACTTTGACCTGCCCCAAAAACCCAACACTAGATTAAATCTAATCAAAAGTATCCAAAGTGGACCAGTTTCACAGCTTATGGGAGACCTTGTTCCAACAGTCCCCCAACGCAATCTTATGACTCGTCCTGAGTCACTGTAGCCACCATATAGTCATTAAGCCTGGTATGGCTTGACTCGACTGCCATTGACAAAGCCAGGTTAGGTGTCACCACGCAGGGTAGCTAGCTGGACTGCTCCGCCATTCGTGATTTCCTTAACTACGTAGGGACCCAGCCAGTGCTGTCGGAATTTTCCTGGGTGCTTCGCAAATTGGCTATCATATAAAAGGACGAGATTGCCTACGACGAATGTTTTTTGATGAATATGTCGATCATGCCATGCTTTATTGTGAGCCTTCTGAACCTGTTGATTAAAATTAGCAATAAAACGATCTTCGTCCAAAGCCACAAGCTGCGCGAGACGTTCTTCTATGTTATTGGGGTCTGCCATATTTTTGAATGTTGCGATGCGTGAGCTAGGAACAACGCACTCTATGGGCATAATGGCCTCCTTGCCATAGACCATTCAAAAGGGGGTCCTTCTTATCAAATTCTTGCAAGTTGTTTGATAGGCCTATAGAATAGAAGGGATGCAAACATCCCAGTCACTACGATCAGCACTACAAACCTTAGTTAATGCTTGTTCCAAAATTTTTTTAAAAGCTTCAACTACCCCGTTTTCCTGAGGATGGTATGGTGTACTCTTCCCATGGTGGATCCAGAATTCCTCATTCAAGGCTTGAATCGTTTGGTTGAAAAAGTGTGTACCTCTGTCACTCATTAGGATCTTTGGGCAGCCAAACCTGGTGAGAATCTGCTCAAAGATGAAGTGCGCAGCAGTATCCATAGTACAATCCTTCACCACTTGTGCCTCAGCCCATCAAGTGACGTATTCAATGGCGGTGATAATGTAGCATGCACATGTTTTCTTTCCTGTTGGATTGATGGTTCCTATAAAATCAATGGCCCATTTTTCAAAAGCCTGTAAAGCCACTTGAGGCTATAAAGGCATCTCATCCCAGCGCGAAGGTTGTCCTGTGCACTAGCAAGTGCCGCATGACCTACAATAGGTGTAAGAATATTGATGCAACGTAGGCCACCATAACCCAGCCCTCAAAATATTTTGTGCCATTACGCGTCCTGCATAGTGGCCTCCTGCGACACCTTCGTGTGCTTATGCTAAAACAACAGACCGTTCATGTTCTAGGACATATCTGCGTAGTATTTCATCTACGCCTAGCCTGTATAATTGACCGGCGATGATAGTAAAGTCCGCTGCCTGAGTAACCAATTCCTTCTTATGTTGCACCGAATACCCAACCAAGGCCATGCCTGTAGTGAGGAACTCAATGATATCAGGAAAGTGTGCATCAACCACCTTAATGGTAAACAGCTGCGCGTCTAGAAAGCCTTCTTCCAAACTAGTAGGTTCTTCCCCTATTTCAATGTGAGATAGATGATCGGGGCCTGCATTTAACCTTCCGGGCTTGACGATGATCTCAAAATCATATTCGTGAAATAGCAACAGCTAGCGGCAAATCTTCCCCCCCAACACAAGCTTGTTGACTAGGTATTTCAAAGCCGAATGATCAGTGAACATCTTAAAGTGGCCACCCAGCAGATAGTTCCGATATTTTTATAATCCGTATACCATAGCCAGTCCTTCACGCTCAGTGGTAGAGTAGTTTCTTTCTGCGCCTGAGAGTTTTCGGCTCGCAAAGGCAACTAGGTGATCAATATCTCCTTCTCCAAGTTGAGTGAGTACCGTGCCCAAGGCGATGCCTGACGCATCCATATGTACATGGAATTCTTTTCACCAGTCAGGAAATATCAGTATGGGTGCAGAGATCATCTTCTCCTTGAACAGTTCGAAGCTCTTCTGACATTCGTCATGCCAGAAAAAAGAGACATCCTTTTTTAGTAGTTGTTCCATAGGTGTTGTGATCAGAGCGTACTCTTGAATGAATTTCTTGCAATAACTCACGTGGCCAAGAATAGAACACAGTTGTTTCTCCATTATGGGGGCTGCAAGGTTGATAATTATGACTATCTTCACAGGATCAACCATTACTCCTTGCCGACAGACTATGTGTCCAAGCAAGATTCTGAATGGTACACAGAAGATGCACTTCTTCATATTCAAGGAGATTTGGTGCTTCTGGCATGCATCCAACATTATCGCAGGTTAGAGACGTGCTCTTTTACCAGGCCAAAGACCATCCAGTCATCGAAGTAAACCTCAAGGAACTTATGAATAAACTCCTTGAATATAGCAACTATGACCCTTCAAAAAATAGCAGGTGCGTTTTTGAGACCAAAGGGCATAATCGTACACTGGAAGGGCCCCCATTCAGTCGTGAAATTTGTCTTACTACAATATTTAGGTGCAATTTGGATCTGATGGTACCTTGAGAACCCATCGGTGAAGGAATAGGCTTCCTATCTGCCTACGCTATCAAGGATTTCATCGAAGAAGGGTGTAGGGAAGGGTTCATGGATGCAGGCATCATTTAACTTGCGTAGATATATGCAGATGCATATTTCTCCCCTTGCTCTTTTTTTCCTGGATGAACATTGGACTTACGCAATTTTATTTTTCAATTGGTTCAATGATTCCTGCGGCAAGCATTTTGTCCAACTCTTCTTCAACCTTTTGCTTCTATTTTTGATTCAGTCGATAAGGCTGCTGCTTGACGGGGCATGCCTCAGGTTTCAGAGTGATGTGCATAATGCCAAGGTCCCTAGTGATCCCTTTGAGTTTAGAAAACTTTGTTGGAAATAAGTCCCGATACTCCGTAAGTAGCTCTACAATTTTTCCTATAGTTCCTTCATCCCAATATTCCCTAATTTTAGCTAGTTTAGGGTGTTTTCTGTTCCAATATTAACTTCTCGCAACCTGAGAGGTTACATTACATCGCTATTCTATAGCGACGGTCTGATAACGGTACGTTCTCCTTCAAATTTTTGGATAGATATATTTCACGGATTATCTTCTTCTTCGTTAATTGCTAAGCTCCTGCATTTGACTATGTCTTGCATCTGGGCTTCCCATGTCAGGGCTGCTGGTACAGTGCGGGGGTGAGGCTTCTTAAATATAAATGCAATGATATCCTGCAGAGCTTCATCGAGCATCTCTATTCCCTCAATTAGTCTAAATGTTCCAATAAAGTATTCTTATAACACTTCCCAGTGGCAGGTATGCTAGTGTAACTCCGCATCTAGGTACCAAGAAGCAGGGATAGGGCCCAAGGCATGTACAAATAGATGGACCCATTCTTTCGGGGTTCGATTAGACCATTTGGTCGTCCAAGCATGCAAATACATGTGGGGATCCCCGGGTCTGAGAACTATCTTGGTGCGCACGTCAGCTGGAGGTGCGAACTGCAAAGTCATCCTACCTTTCCATGTTTCCCAGTCCAGAAATGCTTTCTTGTGGGTATCCCACCATCGTGCAGGTGTTCCACGTAGAGCCAAATGGAGGGCCCAGAGTTGCCATTATTTTGGCACCCTAGCTTCCAATGTTCTTAGAAATTCCTGGACATTAATAGACCCTTCAAAGTGGAGAAGGTCACTTACCTCTGAAGTAATGCAGTAAAGGGTCCCCGCAGTTCAAGGACATCATTGTGCTAAGACATCACACAACCAGTTCTGCCAACTTTCTAATTCTTCATCAGGGTCAGAAAATTACTCCCTGTCCTTCTCCCAACAGAGTACTCCACCTATTGTACGGTTACCCCGATTTTTGTCCTACGCCGTCACCTTGTAGATATGATCTAGTTCCTCCTCTTCATATGCTGGTTCCGTGTACTGCACACCCTTGGAAAGATCTAACGATACTATTACACGCGTACCATTTTTCTCAAATACCATGCTACAATTCTTCATATTGATGACGCCTTCCATGTCTATAGCCCAGTCGAACCCTAGGAGTGCAAGGTAGGGATCTGCATCTTCCACGATTTCTATTACTTCAAAGTCAGCAAGGACCTTTACTCTTGCGATATCTACCATGACGTTCGGTAACCTTCCTAGAGGGATGATCTTATATTGATTCACCATGCACAGCTGGATGGTGGACCAGTCTAACTTCGGTTCTCCCATTCATTGCCATGTCTGCTTCGGTAAGACATTCGCATCCGATCCCAGATCGGAGGATAACTTGATCTATCTCATAGTCTCCAATCTGCGCAATCAACCGCATTTCCCTCCCGGTACGTTTCTTATAGCTATGTAATTTGTTTACTTCTTTAATCTCAACAATTGTGTTGGGCGGGGCTGCCCAATTATGCAATAATACTTGAAGATTTTATATAGCCTATGGGTCATGCAATAATTTCAGACATGCCCTTACGAAGGGCTCAACCTCTTCCTTCTCTTGGAGGTGCGTTGGCAGCTACGCAGGGGCTGCCAGCGACTCTTGTTCCTTGAAATTCATTCCCTTTTGCAAGGAAAGCTCTTCCTTTACTCACTAAGTGACCGTACCACTACACGTTATGACTTTTATACTCAGATCTACATCCCTCATCTCGGTTTTAACTCTTTATACATTGTACGTAGGAGTAGGTTGTTTGTCCTGCATTTTTGTTATCAAAATTGGGCAGTCTTCGATCTCATGGTCCAGTTGTCAGTAATATTTACAGGATTTCCTGGTGGGATTCGGGTAGTCCCTGGAAAATTTCCCTACCTCCCCATAGTTATAGTAGATCAGCAGGCCCCTTCCTCATCCTGCACTCCCTCCCCACCCCCCTGCCCCTTGCGGGGGAGCCACCAAAAGTCGCGGGGGATCTCGGTGACGTGGGATTTGATTGTACCCTATATAGGTTTCCTCGATCTACCAATAATTCATATGTGCGACAATTCTGCTCATCATGCCCTACCAATCGGCAGAACTTGCACCATTGTTGCTTCAGATCACCCATACTTATCCGAGGGCACTGGGCCATATCATGTAGTCTTGCCACTCGGTAGTCATCGCACCAGAGCACAGATGCGCTGGACCTGGGGTGCAGTGGACTAGGTGCCCCTGCCTGTAGGCAACCCACCAATAGGGGACACTGGTCCTTGGTATGTCCAGACACCCGACAACGTATGCACCAGAGGTCTGTGCTAACTCCTTTTTCCCGTTCCATCCGCAAGATTTGTATTTCCATGTGCATGGCTTCGAGCTACCCTTGAATTTGCTGTACTCCCCCCAACGCGTCCTCCTTGGGCGCGGCTTCGAGCTTCATGGAAAATTCCAAGGCTTTTTCCTATGACTCGAAGGTCTGTTGGCCCATAGGTATACGTAAGTGAGGTAGCAACATGGCGATGAACCATTCCATGTGTTGTCTGTCATCATACTTGAACCCTCCTTCCTTGATTGCTTTCTTCAATTTTTGATCGGCCTCCCACACCGACTCAGATGTATCTTGCTTGAAGTCTTTTACTTCTGCTACCAACTAAGAGTATGACTTTGGCTTCTAGAACTGTTGTTTTAGAGCGTCCTTAATATTTTGAAGGGATGCATTTCTGTTTTGAGATATCTAGCGCATATACCAATCCAACGCTCTGTCTTCAAAGGCCAAGGACAATTGTGCTCTCTTCACAGTATTTCTCACCACCCCCTGTGCCATCCATACCGAGTCGGCCACGAACCAAAAATGATCCATGTCTTCATCAGTAGCGCCTTTAAAGGTAGGTAGTTTCAAGTGTACTGCCATGTCTCCCTCTAGCAAGGCTCTAGTTGAGGGCTTTCTCTCCCATGATCCTGATGAACCTTGCATCGTTTCTCTCCTCAGCAGGCTACAGAAAGAGTGATTATTTTCTGGACCAGTTCGATAATACTTACCGCTCAGTGTTGTACTCTCCTCTAGAGTAGCGCTCATTCAATTCTACATCAGATCTTCAATATTTTCTTGTTAGTACTAGATCACTTCCTCAGAATTCTTCCAGGTCCCAGAAATAGAACAATTTTTTGGCTTGAGGGGTCCTGACCTAGGTTCGGTGTGCAAGGTTTTCCAACAAACCTCTATACTACTGGCTCTTTCGGCAGTGACCTACTTGTGCAGGTCAAAGTCTCACCCGAAGTAGTATGGGTGGGTGCTAGAAACAAGTTTCCGCACCCTGAGAAAGGATGTGTAAGGCAAGCAGAGCTGTGCTAGGTCCTATAAACCCAGATTACCTTGTTCTGCGCAGGGTTAATTAGGTCTCTGTTTGCATCCACGTGCACTAGATTTATAGTTATATGCTTTTATGATAATAACACAACATTATATAAACAGAACGGAATAGATCTAGATCCAGAAACACACTTACATAGATCTTTGTAGCTTAAAGGCAGAAAATGCATAATACAACAAATACCAACAATTCACACAAGATTACTCATAGATTCAGTTCCCTATCAATCCTTATTATTAATTAATTCATCAATTCTTCCTTACAATTTCCTTCCCAACCTGCGCACACAGCAGCAGGTCCGCACAGAGCTGGACTTGGATCTTCGCCCACACAGGCAGCAGGAGTCCTTTCCTGAAAACCCAAACAGATAGCTTAAACCACAATTCGCATCAATAGCTCATCATATCCTACCTTAAAATACAAAAATGGTCCTCTATTTATAACAATCTAGCCTAAAATTTCCTATGGTCTGCAAACTGTGGTTTTCGGAACCCTATTTTTACCTCTTGACCCATTACAATGCTTTTGGGGCTTTGACCCACCCCAAAACCCCTGCATTAGATTAAATCTAATCAAAATGATCCAAATTGGACCAGTTTCGCAGCTTATGGGAGACCTTGTTCCAACATTTTTGGGAATCAATTGTAGACATATAAGGTTTCTTGTCATACTATCACGACCGGGTCTGGAGGTTTACATCGGTGGTATTGACTTCACTATAGTTCATCATGAGAATCTGGTAATGAGGGTGATGATACTTCTAAGGTGGAGGAGTGGCCTAACCTTGTGGAGATTGGGTAGTGAGATATGCTTGTTGAGGGAAAGGATTAGTGAGCACATTCGATTGAGTTGGAGTAGTGTTTGGACGAAGCGACCCCATGGGCTGTTGTCCTATAGACATTTCTTGGGCATCCTAGATTTGATGCATCTAGGGTAGAATGGGACAATCATTTTTTTTATTTCCATGTACATCACAACATGAAAAAGGCTTATTCGTACTAATTTACTTGTTCTACTTGGGTTGATCACGATGTTGCTGGGTTGTGGTATTTGGCCGGTTCCCCTAGGGTGCATTCAGTTGAGTACCTTGGCGACCCTGGTTACCCTGCAGTTTTTTGTTCTGGTTTCCTTTCCCCTTATTTTTTTTCTTTGGATTGGGGGGATTATTTAGGCTCTTCTAAGCATACACATGACCTTTAGGAGGAGGTGGATGTTGTGGCAGAAGTTGCGAAGGCATGGGAGGTGGAGGCATTGATTCCATAGGGGCTGGAGCGTTGGGTTGTGCATAAGGATAAAAATCAGTTAGGGAAACATTATAGTATACAGGTTGAGAATCAAGTAGCCCTGGCATCAGTTTTTCTATTTTGGAAAATGCATAAGACGTGCTTTGACTGGGATACAAGTTGCCTGGAGGGGGATAAGTGTTGGAGGAACTTGTACCCCTTTGTGGGTCACCATAACTCATCTGAGGAGGAGCATATGGTGATGGGTTTGAAAGGGATCTAATGATACCTTTGGCGGCATGAGATTCCCATGATGCAGTGGCATCACTAGGTCTAGGAAGTTCTAGTAAAACAATATAAACGTAACCTGATTGGGCATTAACCAAGTCATATTTTAAAGCAATTTGGAGAGCTTCTTCCTTGATCTGAGGAAAATGAGATGCAACATATCTACCTATGGGGGCTAATATTATTCTAAGAAACCAATCCATATAAACACGATCATCGAATTTAGGAGCTCTATACATTCTCCTCCTTTTACAACATTCTTGGACATGGTCAGAAAGGTGGGTGGCAGAAGTTTGACAGAATGCGGTCAAAAATTTGGTACCAGTATCATAACAAAATGGTAACTAGAAATATGAAAGAAACACTTTAGCAAGAGTCGCAAAAGTGGTATGATATGTAGCGAGCTGGTCAATGTACCACTTTGCCGCTTCTCCAATTAGCGTGTGCTGAAAAAACCAGAGACGAATGGAGTCATCGGTGATGGAATTAGATTAACACCAAATATCAAAGGAGTGGACATGATTAGTAGGGTCTTCTCCACTTATTCCTTCAAAGTTAGGGTTTTCGGAAGGAAGCTTAATTGGCATAGTTTTCCAACCTGCATCACTGTGTATGGGTTGATTGATTAACTGGCTAAAATCAGGAATGCTTAAACCCACCATGAAAGGTAGCAAAGGAGTATCTGGGACAGATCTTATTGTGGTTACACTAGAAGTGAATCAAGGATTAGGGCGAGATAGTAGAGCCACCGCTAGGTTGGTTTCCCACACCTGCATTAGCACTTGACATGGTGACTATATGATGTTCAGAAGAAGTAGAATAAGAGGAATAACCCCATGAACCAGAAGAACTAGAGTCAGAATGAGGACTCGAGGGAGGACTAATTCAGACCCTACGAGGGAAGTGAGACTTCCTAATAGAAACTTGGGGTGAATACCTTGGAGTCTCTATGAAAAACGCCTTTGCGGCACAATGATGGAAAGATGCAACTGACACGGAAAGGTTGAAGAGTGATAAACAAGGCTCTATGAGGTAGATTAATTAAATTATGTTTTTTATGTCTTGGTTTGGTAGTGTAAACCAAGAATTATTCATTTTAGGTGTGAGTGTGTGCTAAAAGTGTGTTTATTTTAATTAAGCCCAGATGGTTGTTCTAAAAAACAAAAAATGTTGAAAACTATTAATAAAATTGAAATGGCAGTAAAATAAATAGTTAATCATGCATAAATCTAGCCCAAACAATGCTATCAAACAAACAGACTAAATGGATGCGAAATTTACACAAAAAAAAACTAAAATGACCACAATATCTAATGTCGATGGGGCTGGGATCTAATGACTCTATGCTTCCAAAAATTACATAGAAAACAACAAGAAACTAGAGGGGAAAATTGTTGCAAAATATAGGGCTAAAGGTCAAAAATCTAAGGAAAAGAAGGGGAACCTAAGGGAAAATACCAAACAAAACTAAAGATGGAGTTTTGGATGAAAAAATAATCTATCTTAAGGATCTACAAAAATGATGGATCAAACCTTGAAACAATGGCTGAAAATGCTACAAATCTCAGACTAGCTACTCAACTCAACTCCTCCTAAAAAGTTGGAAATATATGGGGCTTGGTTCTACTTCAAGGAGAAAAAATGAGCATATCCAAGACTAAGAAGGCCTGAAACAAAAGTCAAACAACCCAAAATAGTGCTCTTGGTAAACCCTAACAGTTTAAGAAAAAACTCAAAAATTTTACAGAACACATATTCTGACCTAAAAGACGTGATATTGCACTTTTTTGGCAAACAAGTGTGATTTCCAAGAGAAATCACACTTTTTGGGCTGAAAGCACAATTTTTTTTCCTGAGTTCTCGGGCAACAGGTTACGGAAAAATTGTCATCTCCAGTGTGGCTAGTACCTATTACCTACGGAAGACACCAAAAAGCTTTCAGAATTTACAATTTTGACTGAATGAAGGAAAAAAAGCTATAAAAAAACATCAATACACTAAAAACAATTTAATAAAAACCCTAATTGCTGAAGCTTATGGTCACCCATGAATCTGAATCACAATAATGGAGTTGTCATTTGTTACTGTAAAATGTTTTAGCAAGTGCACCAAAAAGATCTTACTTAAGCTACGGATGACTTATATCCCTAAAAATGGAAATGGTTGCTCAACCCTTTAGATCTACAATAGAAACTTAAAATAAATCTTGCAAAAACCCATATATATGTAGCAAAAGCAGCTAAACAGCCAAAAGAAATAAGAACTGATGCAAAAGTAACTCCAAATGGAAAATAGACATGGAATTTTTAAGGAATAATTCAATATTATATAACACCTCGTGAAGGATACAAGTATGTGGTTACCCACCCCCCTCAAATGGGATGGGTTCTTGGTTGTCCTCAATGCTTCAGCTTCATGAGTCTTTCTGTCTCCATTATATGGAAACCAAAATTTGTGATGAACTCAAGTGGTAGCTCAGATGGCAAAAGAAAACGGTAGCGACAATGAGAATAATCAAAGTGAATCATGAATGGAAATCCCTCCTATTTATACCAAAATATTGAGTTACCCTCTAAAATCGAGAATAATAAAATATTATTAACCATAATCTAGATCTAACCACTTGGAATATTTTATTATATTTTTTTGGAGGGAAAATATATTTAAATTGGTTAAATACCATTATTTAGAAATAATTAACAAATAAATGATTTACTTATCATTTTGAGAATGTGGTTAAAGAATAATAAACAAATAATGGTTTGTTTAATTATTCCTAGGTAATTTAGTAAAATTTAACAAGGAATAATAACTAAATAATGATTTAATTAGTTATTCCTAGAGAAAAAATAAGAAAAAGAATGATTTATCTAATCATTTCTCATAATTGGGTCAAATGTGACAAGGAATATTAGTTAAAAAGTGGTTTAATTAATTATTCCTAGAGGAAAATCAAATAAATAATAATTTATTTAATTATTGCTCATGAGGTTTCTTGTCTTAACCATAAACAACTTAATAAAATATGGTTTATTAAATTATATTGTATAGTGAAAGCAATTTTACTATGGTAAAATTGGTCTTACATAGTGTACTTCGATACACCTAGTTTGAAATAGTTAGATGATCAATTTTTGGTGATAACAATATTCTTCTTGCTTGGCTATCAATTGATAGATTTTATTAGGAATTTGGCTTCTGTGATCCATAAATTGTGTATAAAAACTTTCGGTAAAAATCACATGTCAGAAAAAAAAAAATTCGACGTGTTTCGAACCAGCTAGTGTGGTTCATCATCAGGACAAGATGAGAAATCTAATCAAGAAACTTAATTAAATAGATAAGGAGAGCTCCAACTAGTCATTGTAAAATAACGACTAGTTTGACTAGAATAAGAAATTAATTTAAATTTCATCATATTTTATTATATTTAATTTTAATTTTATTATATTTTAATTATAATTTTTAATTTTATTATATTTAAATATAATTTAATATTAATGCCTTTTTTAATAATTTAATAATAATACTTTTTTAATATAATTTAATATTTTGATGTTTTTAATACTTTAAATTATATGTAAAAAAAATAATAAATAATAGTAAATTAATTAATTAATTAATAATAATAATCATAATAATAATAATAATATAAATAAATAGATAAATCAATTTCTTATTTAATTTGTTTAATTGGTAATTTTACTATTATAAAGCATAATATAATAAGGATAATACTAATAATAAAAATCATAAAAATAATAATCATAATAATAAAACAAAAGGAACAGAGATGGAGAAAGAAACCAGGAGCGAGATTTGAGGGAATGACATGAGGGAGCACAGAGGAAGAGAAAAAGCAACTAGGAGTGAAGGGCAGGAATCCAACATCTACTAACACTCCACCCATCATCCCTGTTAAGGTTAACAGACCTCTTTTTGATTTCCAAGGCTTTCCTCAACTTGCGGTGGTGGAAATGGTGAATCCTCGCAATAACCTCAACATCTTCAATACACATGTGATGATTTGTCTTTTCATCATGCTATGCTAAGGAAGAGGACTGATATCTACTGTGTCTAAGGTCAGCGACATGTTCATGAATTATTTGATTAATTGATTGACCAGTTTTACCGATGTAAGGTGTCCCACAAAAAAATGGAATCAAGTAAACACCCTTACCATCCTTAGGGAAAATTGGGTCCTTAACCTATCTAAGTGAACTCAGAATGGTGTGTAGGGGCTTGAAGGTTGATGAAACATTATGTTTCTTCAAGATCCTAATGATTTTATCAATAGTACATTGGATAACTCTAGATAACCGATCATAAGGATCTTTCTTAACCCTACGACCTTTTTTAGATTTTTGAAAAAATCTAAGACATTGAACCCTATTATAACCATTATTACTGAAAAAATTAAAGAAATGAGATTTTTCACCTTCAAATTTGTGCTCATAAAATATTCTAAAGGCTCTGGTAACTAGGGTACTGAGAGCCCCAAGCTTTTGAGCTAGGAAATGATGAGAGCTAGCATGCAAATACTGCTTAGTATGTGTCTTCTTTCTAAAGACTTGATGAGAGAAGGAACCATCATCATTCCTTGAAAGAAGGACATCCAGAAAGGGTAGGCTGGCATCCACTTCAAATTACATGATGAACTTAATGAAGTCAGATTGGTCATTAAGATGTTGGAATAAAAGGTCTAGTTTCTCTTTTCCATGGGGTCAAACCACACAGGTGTCATCAAAAAACCTTTTCCAAAGCCCAGTTTGAAAAAGGGTTGAGGAAAGGGATTTAGATTCAAAGTCTTCCATGAAAATATTAGACACCACAGGCGATGAGGGGAACCCATAGCCACACCAAAAGTCTGTTCAAAGAATTCACCCTCGAAACTAAAGAAGGTCGAGGTTAGACAGATCTCAACGAGATGAGCAGTATCATGATTCGTGACCCGAGAAATGATATCAATGGCTTCCTTAATGGGAACGCAAGTGTATAATGAGATAGCATCAAAACTTACAAACCTATCCTCTGGATCCAACTTAATGTCTTTCAATTCATTAATAAAGGAGGAAGAGTCTTTGACAAAGGAGTTGGCGTGACCCACAAGAGGTTTTAGCTTATTGGCTAAAAATTTAGCGAGAAAATATGTCAGACCACCTATGGTGTTCAAAATGGGGTGAAGGGGGGAACCATCCTTATGAATCTTGGGAAGACCATAAATCCTCGAACCGAGGGGATTACTTTCAATAAGATTTTTACTAAGGGAGCCAATAGTGCTACTCAAGTTTATTGCCAAAGAAACCTCTTTAGGAACTTTTCAAGGGGATTTTTGTCCAGCTTCTTCTAGCTTCCACTATTAAGAAGGTGATCCAACATCTTATTACGATAATCCTCCTTGTTTAAAATAAACGTAGCACCTCCCTTATCCACCTTAAGAAAAACAATGTCAAGGTTATTATTTAAGAGCCTCAAACTCAGGTTTGCTAATGTTGCTCTTAAGGGGCTTAGCTTTTCTTAGAATCATGGAACAGTCTTGCCTGACAGTGTCTTTTGTAGCATCAGGAAAATCTCTAATCCCATATTCTATATCACAAATGATTTCTTGAATAGGAATTTTCTTAGGAGCAAGAGCATAATTAAGGCCGTTCTCCAACAAATTGTAGACATGAAGATCAAAAGAAAAACAAGAGAGATTAATAATAGTCCTATTTAAGGGGGAAGATAAAGATTTGATATTACTGTTATTGTTATTATTTTTTCCATTATTAATTCTATTATTATTAAAATAATTGATATTATTATTATTATTATTATTATATTTAATACTACTATAATTGCTATTATTATTAATATGATTGTAGATACTAATATCAATGCTATTATTATTATTAAAATTATTCTTATTATAGTTATCAATAATGTTACTATTGTTGTTAAAATTAATATTATTATTATTAATCTGAAATAAATTTTTACTATTAAAATTAAAAATATTATCTTTATTATTACAAAAATTCAAAGAAATATTATCAAGAGGGATATTTGATGGATCAAGGAAATTAGATAAAGTCGTATAAACATCAGGAGGATTAAAAAAGTTTGAACTCATACTTGAGTCAATCAAGCTGTTAACACAGACCTTCGATTCTGTAAGAAATGGGATGGGAGTGGAAGGATGGGATCCATCACCACAGGATCCTCATAAATCAGCCTGCACCATATAAGAGGAATAAACAACGCCTTCTCCCATCCCAGAGAAAGAAAACTAAGCAGGATCAGAATCTCGTACCCCATCATTAATGAGAGAGGTCAAATGATCATTAGGGATCCGAGCAGAGGAATAAAGCTCAGCATCGGATGAATCATGGGGCATCAATAAAAGGGAATGCGAAATTATGGCCATAAGGGACTAAAGAGACTCCAGTTCCACTGATGCAGATGCAAAAGGAGTAAACTCTGGAGAATTAAATGCCTATGTTGCACCCACTATACCGTTTACCATCCGATGCCCATAACTAGAAGAGGAATGCATACCCGGAAGGCAGAGAAGACTAGAGGGAGCAGCCCAAGATGGTGAAGCCGCAAGAGCTACCTGCGACGATAAATTAGAATCCACAATAAAATATCACAAAGTACCAATCTGACAACCATTAACTCTGTTGTTGGAGCCGCACCTTATCTCAAAAACGCAGGAAGAATCTTTAGATAATTTGAGGAATTTGGAAAGATTCTTCGTATTGCATAATTCCTCCCACCCAAATATTAGTTGGAATTAAATAAGAAAACTCCAAATGAGATGACAACAGCCTCTGAGAAAAGAGATCAAGGCATTTTCAAATGCTCGAAATCTCAGATCTGATAATGCCAAGGCTGGCTGAAAGAAAAACACGATCATTTTTGGAGTTTGTAAGGGGATGCTTAATCATGGCGAATGAAGGAAAAGAGGAGGAGTGTCTACATATCTTTAAAAATGTTAGATTGGATTTCATCTTAGATACCCGCAAACGTGCCCTTTCAAAATGATGAACTTTAAGTGCCAAGGCCCTACTGAGCAGGATTTCAATATTAGGAATTTGGCTTCTGTGATCCATAAATTGTGTATAAAAACTTACAGTAAAAATCACATGTAAGAAATTTTTTGTCAACGCGTTTTGAACTAGCTAGTGTCATTCATCATCAGGACAAGATGAGAAATATGATCAAGAAACCTAATTAAATAGATAAGTAGAGCTCCAACTAGCCATTGTAAAATAACGAATAATTTGACTAGAATAAGAAATTAAATTAAATTTCATCATATTTTATTATATTCAATTTTAATTTTATTATATTGTAATTATAATTTTTAATTTTATTATATTTAAATATAATTTAATATTAATGCTTTACTTAATAATTTAATATTAATAATTTTTAAATATAATTTAATATTTTTACTATTTCAATACTTTAAATTATATGTTAAAATAATAATAATAATAATAAATATAAAAATAAATAAATAAATAAATTTCTTGTTTAATTTACTTAATAGGTAACTTTACTATTATATATAATAATATAATAAGGATAATACTAATAATAAAAATCATAAAAATAATAATCATAATAATAAACCAAAAGGAACAGACTCAGAGAAAGAAACCAGAAGTGAGATTTGAGGGAATGACATGAGGGAGCATAGAGGAAGAGAAAAAGAAACTAAGAGTGAAGGGAAGGAATCCAACATGTGCTAACACTCCACCCATCATCCATGTTAAGGTTAATCGGCCTCTTTTCGATTTCCAAGGCTTCCCTCAACTTGCGGTGGTGGAAATGGTCAATCCTCACAATAGCCTCAGCATCTTCAATAAAAATTTGATGATTTTTATTTTCAACATGCTTTTCTAAGGTAGAGGACCGAGATCTACTATGTCTAAGGTCAGTGAAATGTTCATGAATTCTTTGATTAATTTCTTGACTAGTTTCACTGATGTAAGGCGTCCCACAAGAGCATGGATTCAAGTAAACACCCTTACCATCCTTAGGGAAAATTGGGTCCTTAAATAATCCTTGCGAACTCCAAATGGTGCACAAGGGCTTGAAGGTTGAGGAAAAAATATGTTTCTTTAAGATCCTAGTGATTTTATCATTAGTACCTTGGATAAATGGAAGGTGAACTCTAGATAACTGATCACAAGGATCTTTCTTACTAGCTCTATACATCTTACTCCTTTTGATGGGTATAAAGGAAAAATCACATTCATATTTCTTCCTTCAAATATCATTTTTCTCTTCTTTAGATTGATTATGGCCATATTATCCATTGCCCATTCAATTCCAAGCAAAACAGGGTAGGGATTACTCTCATAAAAAAATTATATTACTTCAAAGTCAGAAATGGTGTGAACTCCTTCAATATCAACTATTACACCTGATAGTATTCCTAAAAGAAAGACCTTTTGTTGATTTTCCAGTATTAACTGAATACTTGACCATTGTAGCTTTGGCTTACCCATTATTTCCCATGTATGCATTGTCAAAACATTATCATCATTGCCAAAATCCAGAATAACCTGATCCATTTCATATTCTCCAATCTGTGCACTAATTCTCATATTTTTTCTAGTTCTCTTATGTCGATGTACATCATTAAATACGAGCATATCACTTCCTAGTGTTTCTTTTGATGCGCAAGAATATATCAATTCCTGAAGTCCTTTTATAGCCTTTTGATCTCTTAACAACTTCATATAAGTTTCCAGAAAAGATCTCAACATATCTGCTTGATCTGCTGAACTGTGTGTTAGAGCTTGATCCTGCGTCACATCTTGGTTGCATGTTGGAACTGATGTCATGTCATGATTACTATGCCATAGATTTGTGGTATAATTTGAAGCTCATGCATCCATGAAACTTTGCTTCACCTCCATACACACTTGCTTTTCTCTCTGAACATAAAAAACAAGATATTTATCCAGATTTTTTATAACCCATGCACGTATATTTTCAAATTCCTTCATTCCATCATCTTTATCACTTCCACTTGTAGCTCCACTTCTAGTGACAATGTTAACACTAGTTTCATCATTCCTTATTTTAGCCTTCATCATTTGGATGTTTTTCGTGGGATGTTTGTTTCTTTTTTCTTACATTTTTTCCAAAAGTACAGGACAATATTCAATTACATGATCAAAATATTTGCAATACTTACATGTCATAGTAGGATTCTGTAAATCTCTTGCATAATGCCCTGCTTGGCTACAATTATAGCAAATGATATGACCTCTTCCTCGACCAACTCCACCACCTCGACCTCTTCCTTGATAACCTCCTCGATCTTAAAAACCTCCTCGACATTGATAACCGCATTGTCCATTCTTTTCCTATGTGTGCTCTTCTTCTTGCATTTTTTAAGTATCAACACTGCACTCTATTGTAAGATCATAAATTCAAAAATTATTTTCATCATTTCCTAGTGACTTATAAAATTTTCAAAATGGGTTCCTTAGGGTCTGCACATATTTTTGTAATATATAACACTCTTCTGGGTGATGTTGGCATGCAGTTTTGCATATCTCACACCATTGACTGGATCCTGCATTCAAGGGATTAGGTTCTCCACTGTCCAAGTAATCTCCGAAAATAGGTAAATTTTCCTTAGAACGGCCCTCTGATTTGAAATTTGTACACCACACTTCTTCTTTAACTTATTTTCCCTTCTTTATATCCTACAATTGTAAGGTTAGGTTTTCCAGTTGAATCTGACTCTGGTGCATACCTGCATTAGTGTCCACTATCAGTGAAACATCCAACTTCATGGAAATTTCTAAAGCTTCGGCTTGAGCTTCTATCTTCTACTCTGTTAATGGAAACCTGATATGTGGCAACATTACAGCTATAAACCATTCCTTATGCTACTCTAGGGGTATGTTAAAACTTACTTGATCCAATAATGTCGTAAAAATTTGATCGAACTCCCAAACAGACTCATTCGCTTTCGATTTGATCTCCTTTATCTCAATAATGCACTGTGATTGAGACTTCGGCTTCTTGAAATATTGTATCGATGCTTGATTAATATCTAAAAATGTACCATTGTGAGTGGTCATATACTTCATGTACCATGTTAGTGCTCTATCTCTCAACATTGTAATGAGTTTCACCTTCTTTATATTTATGTCAGTGATCTTATTTACTATCCATATAGATTCGGCTAAAAACAAAAACTACTCTGGCTCTTCTAAACCAATTCCTCTAGAAATAGATAGCTTAATGTCATCAGCCATACCTCCTTTTAGGGTGTAAGAGGTGTTATCACTCTAGTAATTCTAAAGTTGTGTGATTTTTGTTTTTAGTCAAAGAATTCTACAGGTAACCACAAACCTACTTCAAACTCTATGATCTAGCCTTCCTAGGGTTCAAAGAGGGCTCTCTCTTTAAAGTTTAACTTTGTTATGATTTGTGAATATTAGGCTATTTATTAATGTGCAGTTTTGGTTTGGTTTTGGTAGATTTGGTGGGAAAAATCACTTGAAAGAAAGGATAGTGGGAAATATATTTTTCCATTGGGATATGGAGTCAAAATCAAGAAAACAGCACTAGGATCAAGGGAAAAAAGGTCAAATGTCTTCAGGGCAAGATAGATAACCCATGGAGATCTTGGAAATTTGTTTTAGTGAGGTGGTATGATCAGGATAAAGGGCACTTAAGAATCCTTAAATTCAGAAAAATAAGTAGTAGGAAGAGGTCAAACAAGAGAGGGAGCAATTAAGGGTTCCCTACAATGGAAATTAGAGGAAAACATATAAATGATAACTAGTTAAAAACAGGGTGCTATTAACAAATCCTGTAGTAATACTCCTAGTTATACATTTATATTTAGTATAGACATAAATGGATGCATGTAACAAAGAAAGAAAACAATGAAAAGTGAGGAAATACTTCACTCCAAATAGCTCATCACAGGAGTCCTGAAGTATCATGCCAATTTACTTTGATACATCCTTCTACTCGAAGTTTTGACACACAAAAGCTTTAAAGTCCAAGAAGAAATGACTATAACAATCCCAAAAATTTTATTCCATGCCAAATGCTTCTAAAGATTAAGTATTTATATATAATGTTTTACAAAATATCCTAGAAGACTTCTAGGAATTATCTTAGGAAAATAAAATATCTTTACAATAATAATAATACAGACAGTTTCTTAACAAATCAGCAAGTTGTCCTATTTTATCCAAAAGAAATAGAAACAATTTTGAGGATAAAGTAGTTGGCTGCCTTGGTGTCCTCCTTGTCAGCTTTTAGATATTTTTTGAATCTGATCTACCTTGTCTGATACTCTTTATTCACTGATACTCTTTAACTGATACTCTTTAACCCTTAGTCAAAAAATATTTACTGCGGTAAATAAAATCTGTTTTCACTATAATTTAGAAAACAAATTTCTTCCTTCTTTTCACCTACTTGTCTTTTATCCCTCATAAAAAATCAATAAGTGACTGCCAATCCTCATTTTTAGGAATTTGAATATTCTTTAATTTCCTAAAATTCTCATCATCTTCTGTATATCTAGCAAAGGTTGGCTTGATGAAAAACAAGTGTTTGATCTCATGTTGTAAGTAAAATAAATCTTCAAAACTCTTAAGTAACACTTTTCCTATTGGGATACCTTGACCTGTTGGTTTATTTACTTGTTCCTTGGAAAATTCTCTTACCTTCCTATCATAGTCATTTTCAGGCATTAATTTATCATTAATAACCATGATATCAGGAATTCCTTTTTGCCTCAAACTTGTGAACTTAACCATGAACCTGGTTATGGCAGTATTCATGCCTTCAAACTTTTCTTCAAGTTCCCTCATCAAATTTCTCTTTGTTGTGACTTTCCTAGTTTCTAAGATAGTTTCAGTTATGTCTGTTATTTTGAGCTCTTCCAACTCTTTCCTATTTTTTCTGTTAAGGAAATTTATTAGCCTTACAACTTGCTCTGGTTTGTCCGCCAAATCAGTTTGAGTCTTTTGAATTTCTACTTGAGCTGCAAGTAATAATTCTCTTTGCTCAAAAATTACTTGAATTGAAGGCCATACATCATGGATGGCTTCAATGATATTATTCCAAAGGTAATTTTTTATGTATGATATCTGATCCTTCAAAGTTAATTCTTTTTGCAACTTTTTTAACTCTTCACTCAATCTACTGGAATTTTGTTCATGTATCTTAGCATTTACCTGAGCTGATTTATTTGACTTTTCAAGATTTTCAACCATTTTTGTCAACCTGTTAATCTCATTTGTCTTTAAAGACATCTCTTCTATTGCTTTCACTATCTTGCTAACATCATCTGTAGGATGTACTGTTGTGGTATATGATTCAGTGGCTAATGTAGTGAAAGAAGTCACTAATACTGCAGTAGCCAGTGGTTCTTTGGGTGCAAACTTTTCACCTAAATTTGAAGGCACTGTTACAATGATAACTAGAATGACTGTAGGAATCCATGGTTCTTTCACTGTCTCCTTTTCTTGGACAAGTTTGTCCATCTCTATTTCCATTTCCTTAACCTGGGTTGTCAAGTGAAGAATTAAATTCATCATTTAATGTTTTTCATTCTGTTCCTCTATGACTTCTTTTGCATGAGGATGCTCACTTTCAGGAATTTTGAGTTGTTTCCTCAAGGCTGCTATATCCTCATTTTTATTTTTCACCAATGCTTCTACTGCTTTGATATTAGTAGGATCATATCCTACCTGCAATACTAGTTCTTCTAAGAATTTTATCCTTAGATCCTTGGCATATAATGAAGCTTTGTCCATCTTCATTTGATATTGCATACTGGAGATGGTATTTTGTAGCTTTTGAGCACTCATAGCTTTTGTTGTAACTGTGGAATACAACATCTCTGAGCTTTTCCTGTGAAACTCTATTTGATCTAATTCATGGATACTGTCTGTAGCTACTTATAGATCAACTTTCTTATAGTCAGCAACTATTTTTGGAACTAATGCTGTGGCCTGCAATACTAACATAATCAATTTTTTACTTGAGTAATCAAATGTTGATAGGAATCTATTTTGATTACCTGGCTTTTGTTTCAAGAACTTAGAGTAAATTTCAGTTTTGATTTCCTCATTCTTCAATTAAATTTGCTTCTATTTCTCCTTAATATCCAAATCCTTTTCCTCGGCTACCTGTGACGAAGAAGCTTCCATGATTTTTTGTCTTTCCATCAACTGTGTGTCTTCATTATTGATTTCTTCATTTTAATTTGGCTCATTGATAATTACAGTAGGTACATTTGTCTCTGGAAAACCTGTGTTGGTATTTAAAGGCTCTGTTTCTTCCACATCTATTGTCACGTTTCCTTTACCTGTTGTATCTAATTTAGGCCTTTTGTTATAAATGATCTTGAACTTTGTTTTTGTTGTAGTCTCTACCACATAAGCTCCTTCTTCCCTTATTCTTTTGGTGGACTTCTCTGGTTGATTTGCAGTCTCTAAGGTATGAATAGTATTACCTTTTCTCACTGTATCTATTAAGGTGTTTTTAGTCCATTCAAGATGATTAGAAAACTTTTATATTTCTAGTTTAGCTTCATGAATAAAGGGTGTTAATTTTCATTTAAGCCTTAGCTTGCTCAAGATCCCTTGTGGATCATATTTCCAAAGGAAACTCTCTTCAAATTTATATTCCAATAATTGATTAGCTACTTCTTTTTCTGTATCCCTGTGATTGCATATGTATGGCCCAATTTAATTTTTAAGTTTGAATTGGATTTTCTTCTTACATGCTATGAAATTGATGAAATCAGAGTTTAGGATCTACCTGATATACTCCAAGGGAAATATCCTCATTGAAGGATGTTTGGGTGACTTGTAAGGTAACAATTTTGACCCAAAGACTCTGATTTCAGTATATTTCTCATATAAATACCAGTCACCAACCTTACTCTGCTCTGATAACTGCAATATATTCTTTGTTTCCTTATTTATTCTAGGCTTCTCTGTATTGGTCAACATGGTGATCACTGGATGTAAAAATAACTCTGAAAATTTTGAATAAATGAAATATGTACATTCTTTTCTCAGCAATGATGTCCAAAAAATGATAGATAGAGGATTTCCCTCTATGCCATGTTTTTGAAAAGTAATTCGAAAATTGTCTGATTATCTGAATACCCCCTCAATTTGTAAATTAGTCAATTGATAATGAATAATATCAGCAATGAAACCATCATAATCAAATATTACTGAAGGTGGTTGACCTGGAGAACAGGTGGACAAGAATCCCAGGATGGATTCATCAGTCTGTTCATCAGTAAAATATCCAAGGATGAAGGAAAGCATGGAAATCACATGTCTTGAACCTTCAAGGAATTTAGCAGTAGAATATGGAGGATTTAACTTGGGAATTTCTACATGCAGAGGCATAAAAGTCTAAAAGATCATGAACCTTTTGGGAAAATATAGGCCAATATATAGCTTGGTGAGGGCCTCTATAGACAAAGGGACTTATTGGGGGTTAGGTTGAAGCTGCAACATTTTGTTAATTGATTATGCAATGATGATAAAAATCACTTCTTTATTGGCATTTACAATGGCTCTTTGCTCTGGAACATAATACTGCTGACACAATCTAATGATCTCCTGACATGGGTGAGTCAATGGGACAAGATATTTGGGAAAATGGGATTCCCAAATATGAATTTCTTCATGATCATATAAAGACTTATCATAGCACCAGTTATGGATATCTACCAGGTTGAATTCAACTATGTGATCTGCTATCTTGTAATCAGTATCAGCTAGGGGATTGTTTTCAATATCAACAGCAGGTGGCTGTAATGGATTGACAACAATAGAAGTACTTGAAGTCATGACAGGGGTAGGTTTAGGTGGTTTAGAACCTTTAGGCTTTCTTACACTCTGCTTTTTAGGCACTTTGATCTACTTTTGCATGTTTAAACAGTTTGCAAAAATAATTTTACTATAGCAGAGGATTTATTAGGCAAATTTGAAAATTTATAGGCTTTTCTTTAGGTTTTCTATTCAATTATGCTTATCAAAGAGGTTTAGAGGCTTTAGAGTTAGTTTAAAATAGAATACAGGGGTTTCCTAAGTCCCTTAATGGAAATTTGGGCTAAAAACTATTTTGAAAAGGGTTACAGAGGCTTAGGGTACCTACAGAGGTTTTCTACCTTGTTTCAGAGTTTAGAAATAGATCATCAAACTATGAGAACTCACAAATTTATTTAGAAATGGTGTGCAGTAGAGAAACAAGGTTTCTAGGAAAAATTTGCAAGAGTTTGGCTAGTTTTGGGGGCTTTTTAGTAGTTTATTTTAATCGATTCTTAATTTCTAAAGTGTTTTTGTTCTCTTTACAGGTACTTTAAATCGATTGCAGGTTCCAATTTGAGAAAAATACCTCTTGTATGCAGGTATTTCATCTTCGTAATAGTTTCGGAGGTTCTAGCTGACTTGATGGCTTCAGTGAATTGATTGGAGCAATGTGCAGCTCCTTAGAAATCGTTAATGTTTGTAGGGAAAATGTTGCAGGTTTTGGGCGTAAAAGTGGCAGAAAATGGCTTAAAATTGTGTTTTCACAGTCGGGGAAACTTTACAGAGGGTTTAGGTTTAAAGCACAAGAAGATAGATGAATGAAATGCATTTTCGAAGGTTTATTATGCATTTTGGTTGTATTAATCTAGAATTGAATGTAGGTCACATCAGCGGGAAGGGCAGCTTTGGAGTTCAAACGAATTAAAAACCAGAGTGGTTATCATGTGGAGTTGAGGTGGTAAGTGGTATTAGACTCAACCCACACAATTCAGTGATTGAAGGGCACATGGAGGATAGAGGTTATAGTGAAACCATCCATTTCGCTCAGGTTTGGTGGTTGGATGAACGCACATCTTTTCTACTTGATATTGGATCTATTATGTCGGATTTGTGGAATCGATGTGAAGGGTCCATATTTGCTTGGAATTTGCGTGAGAATTGGAGGTGCGACCGGGGTGTGTTACGTGGCAATGGGCTTTAAAATTTTATAAAAAAACATTGGTTTAATTCAAAACTTGGGTTATACGATGGCGAGGGGAGATATATTGTTTATTTAAATTAAAAAAAAATTATGAAATGTTTCAAATAAAAACATATGTAGGTGCAGGCTTTAGTTTATTATATAGTTTTTAAACCTTTGAATAGTTTTCAAACTATAGGGGTGGGGTATTTAAATAATGATAAGTTTATACCAAGGGGTTTGTAGGGTGGGGTTTATTTCCACACATGGGGATAATAATCTTTGGTCTAAACATAAAATAGTGGGTTTTTGCGGGGTTAATTTAAATATAAGGGTTTTATTATATATGGGAGGGTATTTTTAGGGATTTACTACAATAAGTTAGATGTTAATATGAATAAAGGGATACTAAAAAGGAAACAAAGAACATATTATCTCTAAGTAAATAGAAAAATAAATCATTGCTCATTTTTTATAGTACTTCACTAATACTTAGGATAAATGTATTTTGAGGGTTTTATGAATGATTTTGAAAGGAATGAAGTTAATTATTTTAGGGTTACAATTTTACTATGTAAGAATGTGTCTTTACATAGGAAAAAAGGGGTTTTGATGTATAAATAAAGGGTAAATGTTGATGAATGAGGGTTTAAGATAGGAATTCAATATTTTTAACTTATCAGTCATGGAGCCTTGGGTCCGGTCCGAACAAATGTCAGAGAAATTTTTTGAGCCTTTTCTACTAATAGTTTCGAATACTAAATATGTGTAGGGGAGGGGAAATTAGTGATTTTTCCGAATGATGTCTTATTTACATGATTTCTCAACTACTTTCTACCTACCCAACTTTCTTTCTAACATTTTTTCTTCATTTTGTAGGTGCATTTAGACTTGCAAGCTTAAAACATTTTCTTTCAAAACATAAAATTATCTAAGTCTACCTTATTTCATCTAAGGGCTCAGATTAAACTATTGATCTCCTCATTATTCTCTACCTATCTACTGATTTTTCAAGTTTAAACTATTTGACAAATCTTTATTCTCTATCTAGAACATGAAATTGAAAACATGAAAAGTTAAGATTAGACTATTTAACTGATCATAGATTATGGCATTTATTGACAGTCTGCACATAATCATTATTCTTGCAGTAAAGAGTAAAAGTAATGGAATTTGGACTTGCTCACTTTCAGGTCTTATTCCTCTTTTTTCTTTTGGGTTTTATATTTTTCTAAGTCCTTTGATCTTTCTTTTAGGGCTTTTTACCCTCTTTTTGACTTTTTATTATTTTTCATTTTTTCAAAATATCAGAAAACAACTTGTAGGAAGCAAGGTATGTACATATTTACAAGACTATGAAAGTCAATTCAAAATTTATGAACCCTATTATTATAGGTCCCTAACAGTGGCTCCACATGGGGATGGCATTTCCTAGTGAAATATCAAGAACTTTCAGACAAGTAGCCTTTAGAATTTGACTATGATGACCCTGTAAATGTCTTTTGATATCTACAACTTATTCATACTTATGATATTTACCTCTCAAAGCTTAGGGCCTTCTCTTCGGGCTTCAAATTTGTTAGGAAAACATCCAATCCAATCTAAACTCTACAACGTATATGTACAATGATCAAAGTGAATAAAAACTAACTATTTGTTAACTCGGGAGAGTAGTAGTGCTTTAGCATCCTACCATTTACTGGTCCTTGCAGATCTGTTCCATCAATTTCTTTCAGAAAGAAAGCATTATTACCTCTATATCCATAAATCACACAAGGTCCTTTCCACATAAAATCAAATTTTCCCTGCTTTCTTTTGTCTTCTCTTCTGGGATCCCATTTTGACACTTTATATCCTATGTAGAAATCATCTTCTTTTGTATTTTTATCAAAAATTTTGTTGATCTTATTCTGAATGACTTGAGATTTGGTATAAAATTCTTCCCTTGTTTGTTTCAAGTGAATAGTTTGATTGATCCTTCTTTTAATGTCATTTGTTTCAACTTGTAACTCTTACATAATTTTCATCACTGGTACACCTAGGGAGGATGGAAAAACAACATCCATTCCATAAACTAGTTGGTAAGGGGAAGTACCAATGGATTTTTTATTAGTAAGTCTATCTTCCCATAAGATATTGATTAAATTTTTATTCCAAGTCTTTTTATTGTCTTCAAGTAACTTTTTGATGATATTTACAAGGCTCTTGTTTCAGGATTCAACTAGGCCATTACCTTGTGGGTAATATGCAGTAGAATGACCTAAGGTAATATGGTATTTGTGGCAAAAGTCAATCATTTTCTTGGATTTGAATGTTGTTGAATTATTAGTAATTATCTTTTGGGGACATCCAAATCTTGAGAGAATATTGTTTTCTAGGAAGGAAATAATGATAGTATATGTGGCTTGTCTAGAGGGTATGGCTTCAATCCACTTAGTAAAATAATCAGTGGCAGTCAAAATCCACTTATGTTGGCCTGAAGAAGGAGGGTGAATTTCACCAATGAAGTCTAAACCCCATTGTTGAAATGGAATTTCAGTTGAAATAGGCTTGAAGGTGAGGGGTAATAATTTCTTCTTACCCTTGAACATTTGGCACTTATGACATGAAGTTACATACTTTTTGACATCAGCAAACAAAGTAGGCCAGTAAAAACCAGCTCTCAAGATCTTATCTATTGTATTTTTCTAATATAAGTGTCCTCCACAGTCACCTGCATGAAATTCTTCAAGTATTTTGTCAGCTTCTTTCTTTAATAAACAATTTAATAAAATCCCACCATGATCTCTCCAAAAACGGACATTATCTAAAATATAAAATCTTACTGCCTTTAGTTTTAAGAATCTAGCTTTGGTTCTTGACAATCCAGGAGGAGCTTGTAAGTTTAGGAGTACAAATATGATATATGTATACGAAGGTGAGTTTGAGAAGGCTTCACCGATTGTTGGAGTCGCCATCTCTTCTTGATCATCTACTTGGGCAATAAAATTTATGTCTAGGGCATTACAGTTAGATTTAGCCATAAGTCTGGCTAATCCTTGACCTTTGATGAGTTTTGTGGGTTTTATCTCTATGTCATATTCTAAGATAGTGGAAATCCACTTACCTCTTCTTCCATCAGGACCATCCTGAGTAATAATGTCTTTTACTACAGAATTTGGGACATAGGTAATGATATGAGAGTAGAGAATATAAAATATGAAGTCTTTAATGGCCTTAACCAAATCTAGGGCTTGTTTTTCTATAATTTTGTACTTCAAAGGGGCATCACTTAGGGTCTTACTGAAAAAAGATATGGGTTTTTCAAGTCCTTGGTCGTTTTTTTGCAGTAAAACTGCAGCAATGGTGTATTCTGAAGCAAATGAAAAAATTATGAAATCTTTCTTAAAGTCAGGACTTATTAGGACTGGAGTTTTGGTTAAGGCTTGTTTGATGGATTCAAATGATTTTTTATCCTCAACAATTGATTTAAGAACTGAATCTTTTTTAAGCATGTTATTTAGTTCTCTAATTATCTCAGCTAAATTAGATATGAATCTTCTTAAAAAAATAATCTTACCTAGAAAGGCTTGTAATTCTTTGATGTTTCTTGGTGGACTGATGTTCAGAATTTCTTCTATCCTAGTAGGATCTATTCCGATTCCTTCTTTAAAAATTATGTGTCCAAGTAAATTTCCTTCTTATAATCCAAATAGACTTTTCTTAGGATTTAAAGAGATGCAAAATTTCCTGCACTTGATAAAAGCTTGTCTCAAATGGTCCAAGTGTTCATTATCAGTTTTGGAAAACACAGTAATGTAATATATGTAAATTACTAAGAAATCATGTATTTCCTTTGCAAAAGCTATGTCCATAGCCCTTTGAGAGGTTTCCCCTGCATTCATTACACCAAAAGGCATTTTCACATACATAGAAATGCCCTAAGGAAAAGTAAATATTTTTTTTTCTTGATCTCCTTTTTGGACTAAAATCTGGTTGTATCCCGAAAAACCATCCAAAAGAGACGTCCTAGAAGAACCAACTGCCCTTTGTAATATATGATCCATTTTAGGTAAAGGGTAATTATCTTTGAAGGACACTTTGTCAACACATAATCTTATCTCTCCTATTTTCTTCCTTTTTGGAACTAGGTTGGAAACCCAATCAAAATATCTTATTGGTGCAATGATCGGTGCAACATACATTCTTTTCACTTCTTTTTCTATGAAAGGTAATAAAACAGGGTTAATTATTCTCAACTTTTGTTTAAATGGCTTCTGATCTTCTTTTATTGGAATTTTATGTTGTATTATGCTGGTGTCATAGGATTTGAGATCCTCATAACTCCAAGCAAAAACATCTTGATATTCCTTTAAAAGAGTAATGTATTTTTCCTTTTCTTGTTGAGGTAATGTTTTGGAAAGTTTTATTATTTTGGGTTTTAACTCTGTTCCAATATTGCACTCTTCTATATCAGATCTAATTCACTCGATTTTGGGTTTTCTAGCTACATCATTTGAGTAAAAAAGATCTTCTAAGGGAGTTAAACCTTTAGGTAAGAAATTATCCTTAAGATTCAGTATGTTTGATTCATTATCAATAATTTCTTAAATCTCTACTTTCTCTAAGCTATCTATATCATCTTGAATAAATCTAGTTGGTTTATCAAACTTTATTCTATTTACATCTAAGTTATTCAAATCTATTTCACAATCTAAATCATGATCTATAGTACAATTTGTATCTATCTTATAGTTCTGAAATTCACCTTGATTGTTCATGAACTTGTAAATCTATTCATCTTGAGAAAAAATTCGCCAATACTTAAGGTTGTCTGGAATTATTGGCCTATGTTTGACTTCAGCAGTATATTTATGATTAGGTTGGAATGGTAAATTGCGTGTACTAGCAAAGGTTGCTAGACAGTGAGCTTGTATATTTTGTTTTCTAGGTATAGCAGCAAATTTACATTCTAATAAATCATCAGTTAAATCTATCACAGTGTCTATGAATATGATTAGTCTAAGATTGTAAACAGAATAAACTCCATTTAATTTTTTTATGATCAACTCTAAATCTCCCATGATTAAAATTATTTTTCCTTTTGAGTTCCTTATGATTTGGAGTCCTAGAATGAGGGCTTCATACTCAACCATATTATTGGTACATTTAAAACTGAGCCTGAAAGCATGGCCTTCTGAGTGATTAGTCTCCATGTTGGTTATCTAAACTCCTGCTCCTACTCCTGACTTATTTACTGAACCATCAAAGTCTAAATGCCATAAAGATTCATGGAAAATATTATCATTGTTTCGTGTTTTATTTTTCTCTACTAGTTCAGTTTGGATTTCATTAGTCTCAGAGTTGCATAGGATAAAAGAATCAAGGTCAGTTGGTGTAGAGTAAATTGGGTATTTTATAGATATTTTAGCGCTACTAACCATGTACTTAATCAATGTTTCCCTATATAACTTTTTAGGCTGGCCAAAAATTGATATAGTAGCATAAGACATGTCCAATTGTAGAGATCCCTGTAACTTTTCTCCCCATGAGCAAGAAAGTAACATTCCATATTTAGGTGGGATATCAGCTACTAAAATGTCCATTAATTTACTCTTACTGGGATATTGAACTAGTGTTACACACAAATATTTGATTAAACCTAGGAATTTAACTTTACTTGAATTGAAAGAAAACAAATCTTTTTATGGCCTTGTAATTTCTAGATTGAGAGTTTCCATTATGGCTTTAGGAATTAGATTATGGGAAGCTCTTGAATCTAGCATGACGTTGTGTAAAATTTGAACATGAATGGTAAGACTAATATAAAATCGAGGAACTGCTCCATCTGCATGTTTTCCATTCACATCTGGGCCAAAAATCAATGTTGGCTGATCATCATTTAGATTTATGGAATCTTATCCATCATTCATATTTAATTTTTCAGTTATGGTTTATTTATATAATTCATGTTTTACCAATTCAGTCAAATGAATTGGTATTTTAAGCTTTGAAATTTCTAATTGTATGTTGAATGTAGGTTGAGTTTTACTGATTTGAAACAATTCTTCTTTGGTAATTGTAGTTTGAGTTGGTTTATCTTGTTTCTTTACAGTTATTTTTCAATTTTCAAGTTGTTTGACATTCTCTATTTGTGTTTCTTGTGTTTTACTACTCCTAACTTTATTTTCGGGGATTTTTTATGAAGCATTAGATATTCTTTCAGACTTATAATTATCAGCAGATGTTTTTGAAGTAACAGTTATTGGATCTACTGATTTAAGATCAGCAGAAGGTATTTTAGGATCTAAATTTGTTGTTTTAATAGAATTTGAAGCTTTAGAAGCAGTATATTTTTGTGAACCTTTTGCAGCTTGAGAAACTTCATCAATAATATCAACAATTTTAGGGCTTGATTCATTTTTAGGACTAGAAATGCTTTGGGAAGAACTAGAGTTTTGCTTATTTTCCCTTGGGAGAATTTGTAAAACTTTTGTTTTGGGAGCTTCTATTGTTTTCTAATTCTGAGTTTGGGAAGTTTTCTTGGTAGAAGACTCATTGTTTTTCTTATTTCTAAGTTTATATTGATTGTGTATTTCATTTATAACACAATCATAACCTTGTTTATAATCAAAGGATTCACTAGAATCTAATTTAAGCTGTTGGAGTTCAAATAATTCCTGGCCTTCTTGAGTAAGGAAAATAGTATTATTATCATCTATTCCCATTAGATTTATTGCATCCCCATCATCATCAATATTTTGAGAACTTTCAGCATATTTCTCTTGGAATGGGGGTCTTATTGTTTGGTCTGGGGCTGTTTCTTTTTCTTTTTCAGAATTTGTGTTTTTTCTAAAATTGGGATTTCTGATTTGTTGTTGGTTATCCCACTGAGGTATTCTTTATATGTTTTATAAACTATAAATCATCTTCTCTAAGGTTTTAGCTATCATATCTACTTTTTTTTCTAGAATTGGCAGTTTCTTCTTTAATGTTCACCCTTCTTTCATTTCTGAGTCTAGCTTTTTTGGCTAAAATTTTTACTTCTACACTAATAGCATCTATTTTCATTTTTTCTAAGGTTTATACATCTCTTTCCCTTAATAATTAAGCCATATATACATCAAATCCATTATGGAATTTGAGCAGAACAGAATAAGGAGTGGGTTTAAGATTTGCAGGGATAGAATTATAGACACTATTATATCTAATGCAGGAATCTTGGACTGACTCATTTGGAACTCTTTTCATGGAATAAAATTTAGACAATATTTGGAGGGGATTATTTTTCTTTTCCCATTTATTTGAAAACAATCTATGAAATACAGCTAAATTAGTTACACTACCAGAATCTATATCTTTAAACCACTTCTTAACTTCTCCTATCAAAGTTTGTGCAAACAGCCTCATTTGAACATCTGAGTCATCAATCTCATAAATTTCAAAGAAGTCTATCATCTTAGTAATGTGTTGCTGAGCAGTATAATTAGTAGTGCCATCAAGTAGTGGTGTTTTATTTTGATAGTCTTTAGGCATGTCATGAAGCTATTGTGGTAAGACTAGGGGAGCATATCTAGCAGCCATAGCTTGGAGCTTAGCTTGGCTAGGAGGTAAGGTAGAACTCCTTGGAGCTGTGCTGGAAATGATACGTGATGAGCTAAAAGTTGTAGTTGAAGTGCTAGGAAATGAAACTGGAATGTATATGGAACTACTAGGGAATGAGGATGGTGTGTTTAGGAAATCAAAACGTGAGATGATGGATATAGTGGATGAAGTGAGAGGTGGAAATTGTACTCTAGGTTGTAAAGGTAATCTAGGGATAAATGGATCTGTAGGTGAGTTGGTAGTGGAATTTATAAATGATGTAACAAAATACAGAGATGAATCTCTAGCTGGTATTATTGTTGTATGCAACCGAGAAACTGGAGGTTTTTCTGCATAGGTCAAAAATTGATCTAACTCAATATCTTTGTCAATATCTTTAAGAATAGTAACATTTAGCTCTTCAATTTTAGTATGACCTTGAACTTTCAGTGATTTAAAATCTGCTGTAATATTTTTTATGTTTTTTATTCAAGAATGAAATAAAAACAGGGTCTAAGATAGCAGTTTTCAAATCACTTTCAGATTTTCTTCTAAATAAAGAATGCTCAAATTTCATAGAAAAATCAATATCTTGCAGACTTACTAACTTTTGTGGTAATGAATTGACTCTTTTTAATGATACTTCAGCTTCTAAATTTTCTAACTATCTTTTCTTTTTACCAATTCGGTCTGGGTTGTCTACTATAATAGCAGGCTTAGGATCCGGGTTAGACTTGGTATAGTAAAATTTCCGAGAAGCAAGAATTACTGTTTTCAATATACACAACTTATAAAAGCAATCTTAAATTAAAAGGATGTATAAATTTTTTTCTTTAAGACTAGTTTTAAGACTGAGGATTTGTTAGTTCCCCAATATGGTTGCCAGTAATGTCATCACTCTAGTAATTCTCAAGTTGTGTGATTTTGTTTTTTTGTCAAAGAATTATAGAGGTAACCACAAACCTACTTCAAACTCTAGGATCTAGCCTTCCTAAGTTTCAGAGAGGGCTCTCTCTTTAAATTTTAACTTTGTTTTAATCTGTGAATATTACACTAGTTATTAATGTGCAGTTTTGGTTTGGTTTTGGTAGATTTGGTGGGAAAAATCACTTGAAAGAAAGGATAGTGGGAAATCAATTTGTCCATTGGGCTATGGAGTCAAAACCAAGCAAACAGGACTAGGACCAAGGGAAAAAAGGTCAAATTTCTTCAGGGAAGATAGATAACCCTTGGGGATATCGGAAATTTGTTTTAGTGAGGTGATATGATCAGGATAAAGGGCACTTAAGAATCCTTAAATTCAAAAAAAGAACTAGTAGGAAGAGGTAAAACGAGGGAGGGAGAAATTAAGGGTTCCTTACACTGGAAATCAGAGGAAAACATATAAATGATAACTAGTTAAAAATAGGGTGCTATTAACAAATCCTGTAGTAATACTCCTAGTTATACATTAAGATTTAGCATAAACATAAATGGATGCATGTAACGAAGAAAGAAAACAATGACAAGTGAGGAAAAACTTCACTCAAAATAGCTCATCACAGGAATCCTGAAGTATGATGCCAATTTTCTTTGATCCAGCCCGCTACTCGAAGTTTTGACACACAAAATCTTTAAAGTACAAGAAGAAATGACTATAACAATCCCAACAATTTTATTCCACACCAAATACATCTAAAGATGAAGTATTTATATATAATGTTTTACAAAATATCCTAGAAGACTTCTAGGAATTCTCTTAGGAAAATAAAATATCTTTACAATAATAATAGAGACAACTGCTTAACAAATCAGCAAGTTGTCCTATTTTATCCAAAAGAAATAGAAACAGTTTTGCGGATAAAGCAGTTGGCTGCCTTGGTGTCCTCCTTGCTAGATTTTATATATTTTTTGAATCTGATCTACCTTGTCTGATACTCTTTCTCGGATACTCTTTATTCACTGATACTCGTGAACCCTTAGTAAAAAAAATTTTACTGCTATAAATAAAATTTGTTTTGACTGTAATTTAGAAATCAACTTTCTTCTTTCTTTTCACCTACTTGTCTTTTATCCTTCATAACAAATCAGTAAGTGACTGCTAATCCTCATTCTTAGGAATTTGAATATTCTTTAATTTCTTAAAATTCTCATTAGCTTCAATATATCTAGCAAAGTTTGGCTTGATGACAAAAAAGTGTTTGATCTCATGCTGTAAGTAAAATAAATCTTCAAAACTCTTAAGTAACACTTTGCCTATTGGGATACCTTGACATGTTGGTTTATTTACCTATTCCTTGGCTAATTCTCTTATCTTCTTATCATAGTCATTTTGCGGCATTAATTTATCATTAATAACCATGATATCAGGAAGTCCTTTTTGCCTCAAACTTGTGAACTTAACCATGAACCTGGTTATGGTAGTATTCATGCCTTCACACTGTTCTTCAAGTTGCCTCATCAAATTTCTCTTTGTTGTGAATTTCCTAATTTCTAGGATATTTTTAGTTATTTCTATTATTTTGAGCTCTTCCAACTCCTATCTATTTTTGTCGTTAAGGAAATTGATTAGCCTTACACCTTGCTCTGGTTTGTCAGCCAAATCAGTTTGAGTCTTTGAATTTCTTCTTGGGCTGCTAGTAATAATTCTCTTTTCTCAAAAATTACCTAAATTGAAGGCCATACATCATGGATGGCTTCAATGACATTATTCCAAAGGTAATTTTTTATGTACAATATCTGATCCTTTAAATATAATTCTTTTTGCAACTTTCTTAACTCTTCACTCAATCTGCTGGCATTTTTTTCATGTATCTTAGCATTTACCTGAGCTTATTTATTTGAATTTTCAAGATTTTCAACCATTTTTGTCAACCTGTTAATCTCATTTTTCTTTAAAGACATCTCTTCCATTTCTTTCACTATATTGTTGGCATCATCTGTAGGCTGTACTGCTGTGGTAGATGATTTAGTGGCTGATGTAGTGGAAGAAGTCACTGGTACTACAGTAGCCAGTGGCTTTTTGGGTGCCAACTTTTCATCTAAAGTTGAAGGCACTGCTACAGTGATAACTGGAATGACTGTAGGAATCATTGGTTCTTTCACTATCTCCTTTTCTTGGACAATTTTTTCCATCTGTATTTCCATTTCCTTAACCTGGGTTGACAGCTGAAGAATTAAATTCATCATTTCATCTTTTTTATTATGTTCCTGTATGACTTATTTTGTGTGAGGATGCTCACTTTGAGGAAGTTTGAGATGTTTTGTCAAGGCTGTTATATCCTCATTTTTCTTTTTCACCAATTCTTCTGCTACTTTGATATTAGTAGGATCATCTCCTACCTACAATACTAATTCTTCCAAGGATTTTATTCTTAGATCCTTGGCATATAGTGAAGCTCTGTCCATCTTCAATTGATCTTGCATATTGGAGATGGTATTTTGTAGCTTTTGAGCACTCATAGCTTTTGTTGTAACTGTGGAATACAACATCTCTGAGCTTTTCCTGTGAAACACTATTTGATCTAATTCATGGACACTATCTGTAGCTACTTCTAGATCAACTTTCTTATAGTCAGCAACTGTATTTGGAACTTATACTATGGGCCACAATATTGACATAAACAAATTTTTACTTGAGTAATTAAATGCTGATAGGAATCTATTTTGATTACCTAGTTTTTGTTTCAAGAACTGAGAGTAAATTTCAGTTTTGATTTCCTCATTCTTCAATTTAATTTTCTTATATTTCTCCTTAATATCCAAATCCTTTTCCTCAACTGCCTGTGAGGAAGAAGCTTCCATGCTTTTCTCTCTTTCCATTAAATGTGTGTGTTCATTATTGATTTCTTCATTCTTATATGGCTCATTGATAATTACAGTAACTACATTTGTCTCTGGCAAACCTATGTTGGTATTTAAAGGCTCTGTTTCTTCCACATCTATTGTCACTTTTCCTTTACTTGTTGTATCTAATTTAGGCCTTTTGTTATAAATGATCTTGAACTTTGTTTCTGTTGTAGTCTCTGCCACATAGGCTCCTTGTTCCCTTATTATTTTTGTGGACTTCTCTGGTTGATTTGCAGTCTCTAACGTATGACTAGTATTACCTTTGCTCACTACATATATTAAGGTGTTTTCAGTTCATTCAAGCTCATTAGAAAACTTTTCTATTTCTAGTTTAGCTTCATGAATAAAGGGTGTTAATTTGCATTTAACCCTTAGCTTGCTCAAGATCCCTTATGGATCATAGTTCCAAGGGAAACTCTCTTCAAATTTATATTCCAATAACTGATTAGGTGCTTCTTTTTCTGCATCCCTGTGATTTCATATGAATGGCACAATTTTATTTTTAAGTTTGAATTGGGTTTCCTTCTTAGTTGCCAAGAAATTGATGGAATCAGAGTTTAGGATCTTCCTAATATACTCCAAGGAAAAAATCATCATTGAAGGATGTTTGGGTAACTTGTTAGGTAATAAGTTTGACCCAAAGACTCTGATTTCAGTATATTTCTCATATAAATACTAGTCACCAACCTTACTCTGCTCTGATAACTGCAATATCTTCTTCATTTCCTCATTTATTCTAGGTTGCTACGTCTTGGTCAACATGGTGATCATTGGATGTAAAAATAACTCTGAAAACTCTGAATAACTGAAATCTGTACATTCTTTTCTCAGCAATGATGTCCAAAAAATGACAGATAGAGGATTTCCCTCTATGTCAAGTTTTTAAAGAGTAATTGGAAAATTATCTGATTGGAAGTATAGGAAGATATGGAAAAGGTAGGAAGTATATCTGAATACTCCCTCAATTTGTAAATTGGCCAATTGATAATTAATACTATCAACAATGAAACCAACATAATCAAATATTACTGAAGGTGATTGACCTGGAGAAAAGGTAGACAAGAATCCCAAGATGGATTCATCAGTGTGTTCATTAGTGAAATATCAAAGGATGAAGGAAAGTATGGAAATCACATGTTTTGAAACTTCAGGGAATTTAGAAGTAGAATATGCAGGATTTAACTTGGGAATTTCTACATACAGAGGCATAAAAGTTTGAAAAATCATGAACCTTTTGGGAAAATCTAGGCCAATATATAGCTTGATGAGGGCCTTTATAGACAAAGGGACTCCTTGGTGGTCAGGTTGAAGCTGCAAAATTTGGTTAAATTATTCTGCAGTGATGGTGAAAAGAACTTCTTTGCTGGCATTGACAATGGCCCTTTGCTCTGGATCATAGTACTACTGACACAATCTAATGATCTCCTGACATGGGTGAGTCAATGGGACAACATATTTGGGAAAATGGGATTCCCAAATATGAACTTGTGCATGATCATCTAAAGACTTCTCATAGCACCAGTTATGGATATCTAGCAGGTTGAATTCAACTATGGGATCTGTTATCTTGCAATCAGTATCAGCTAGGGGAATGTGTTCAATATCAACAATAGGTGGCTGCAATGGATTGACAATAATAGCAGTACTTGAAGTCATGGAAGGGGTAGGTTTAGGTGCTTTAGAACCTTCACGCTTGCTTACACTCTGATTTTTAGGCATTTTGATCTATTTCTACAAGTTTAGATAGTTTGAAGAAGTAATTTTACTATAGTAGAGGATTTATTGGGCAACTTTGGCAAATTATAGGATTTTCTTTGGGTTTTATGTTAAATTAGGCATTTCAAAGAGGTTTAGATGCTTTAGAGTTGGTCAAAATAGGAAACATGGGTTTTCTGAGTCTCTTAATGGAAATTTGGGCTAAAAAATATTTTGAAAAGGGTTACAGAGGCTTAGGGTACCTGCAAAGGTTTTCTAGCTTGTTTCATAGTTTAGAAATAGATCATCAAACTGTGAGAGCTCACAAATTTCTTTAGAAATGGTGCGCAGCAGAGAAATAGGGTTTCTGGGAAAAATTTGCAAGAGCTTGGCTTGTTTTTCAAGCTTTTTAGTAGTTTATTTTAATAGATTCTTAATTTCTAAAGTGTTTTTGTTCTTTTTACAGGTACTTTGAATCGATTGCAGGTTCAAATTTGAGAAAAATTCCTTTTTTATGCAGGTATTTGATCTTCATAATGGTTTCTAAGGTTCTAGCTGACTTGATGGCTTCAGTGAATTGATTGGAGCAATGTGAAGCTCCTCAGCAATCTTCAAAGTTTTCAGGGAAAATGTTGTAGATTTTGGGCATAAAAATGGTGTAAAATGGATTAAAATTGTGTTTTTACAACCGGGGAAACTTTTCAAAGGGTTTAGGTTTAAAGCGCAAGAATATAGATGAATGAAATGCATTTTTTGATTGTTTATTATGCATTTTGTTTGTATTAATCCGGTATTTAATGTAGGTCGCATCAGTGGGAAGGGCGATTTTGGAGTTCAAATGGATTAAAAACCAAAGTGGTTATCGCATGGATTTGAAGTGTTAAGTGGTATTAGACTCAACCCACATGATCTAGTGATTGAAGGGCACGTGCAGGAGAGAGGTTATAGTGAAACCATCCATTTTGTGCAGGTTTGGTGGTTGGATGAATGCACAACCTTTCTATGTGATATTGGATCGATGCCGTCGGATCTGGGGAATTGATGTGAAGGGTCTAGATTTTCTTGGAATTTGCATCAGAATGGGAGGTGGGACCGGGGTGTGTTATACGGAAATTGGCTTTAAATTTTTATAAATAGACATTGGTTTAATTCAAAACTTGGGTTATACGATGGTGGGGGGAAATATAATTTTTATTTAAACTAAAAAAAATTTATGAAAATTTTCAAATAAAAACATATGCGAGTGTGGGCTTCAGTTTATTATATAGTTTTTAAACCTTTGAAGAGTTTTCAAACTATAGGGCTGGGGTATTGAAATAACGATAAGTTTATACCAAGGGGTTTGTAGGGTCGGGTTTATTTGCACACATGGGGATAATAATCTTTGGTCTAAATGTAAAATAGTGGGTTTTTGTGGGTTAATTTAAATATAAGGGTTTTTAATATATATGGGAGGGTATTTTTAGGGATTTACTACAATAATTTAGATGTTAATCTGAATAAAGGGATAGTAAAAAGGAAACAAAACACATATTATCTCTAAGTAAAGTAAAAAATAAACCATTGCTCATATCTTATATTACTTCACTAATACTTAGGATAAATGTATTTTGAGGGTTTTATGAATGATTTAGAAATTAATGAAGTTAATTATTTTAGGGTTACAATTTTACTAAGTAATAATGTGTCTTTACTTAGGAAAAAAGGGGTTTTGATGTATGAATGAAGGGTAAATGTTGATGAATGAGGGTTTAAGATAGGAATTCAATATTTTTAACTTATCAGTCATCGAGCCTACGGTCCATTCCCAAAAAAATTAAAACAAATGCTCTGAGCCTTTTTAAATGATAGTTTAGAATACTTAATACCTATAGGGGAGGGGAAATTAGTGAGTTTTCCCAATGATGTCTTATTTACATGATTTATAAACTGCTTTCCACCTACCGAACTTTATTTCTAACATTTTTTCTCCATTTTGTCGGTTCATTTATACTTGAAACCTTAAAACATTTTCTTTCAAAGCATAAAACTATCTAATTATACCTTATTTCATCTGAGGGCTCAGATTAAATTGTTGAGCTCCTCATTACTCTCTACCTATCTACTGATTTGTCAAGTTTAAAATATTTGACAATTCTTAATTCTATACCTAGAACATGAAACTAAAAACATGAAAAGTTAAGATTAAACTATTTAACTGATCATGTATTATGGCATTTATTGACACTCTGCACATAATCATTATTCTTGCAGTAAAAAGTAAAAGTAGTGGCATTTGGACTTGCTCACTTTCAAATCATATTCCTCTTTTTTCTTTTGGGGTTTATATTTTTCTAAGTCGTTTGATCTTTCTTTTGGGACTTTTTACCCTCTTTTTGACTTTTTATTATTTTTCATTTTTTCAAAATATGGGAAAACAACTTGCAGAGAGTAAGGTATGTACATATTTACAAGACTATAAAATTCAATTCAAAATTTATGAACCCTATTATTATAGGACCCTAACAAGGGGGATGGGTATGGGGAGGGGGATGTGGGTTAGGAGGGGTAGGGAAAGTAAGGAGACTGCCAACACCCTCACGACTATTGGATTCTGGCTTTGGCGAGCTCTCAGGTTGGTAGGGGGTATACTGTGGAGTTTCCTGAGTTATCTAGATATTTTTCTTCTTTTTCACCTTCAGATTCACTCAGCAGAGGGCTATAATCAGTCTCTCTAAAGGTATTTGGATCTTCTTCATGATAACTCTTATGGTATCTAATCTATACATTTTTCCACTTCATGTTGTACCAACTTCTTGTTGATATTCAATTCTTCCTCCAAACATAACTGAACTAACAGTTGGATTTCATCCACAAAAATCGTTTTTCACACAAAAGCATCTTAGTCCATAGCTTCAAATAACTTAGATACTTACCTCGTGAACTCAATAATGAATCCACCCAAAATGATATCGATCCAGAAATCAACCACCCTTGAAATCTTGTTGTTAGTACTCTTGAGTTGTATTATCAGCTTAGGAATCCACGTTGTAGTTTCGTAGTTATTAAAGAAATCATTCATTTCAGTTAACCTCGACACCCACTCATACGATTCATCTAGAATGATCAAAATAAATTTTTGTATTTTTATGTAAAAATATATCCTTGCAACCAAGCTTCATATGTTAAGCATGGATTTTTATTCTCCTTATTTACAAATTCTTCTCCTTCTAGAATACATAATCTTCAATTTCCTTCTTTGACGGGTGCAACATCCACATATCCATCAAAAACATATTGGTACCTATAAGAGAACATGTTTTTTCTAGTTTGGTCTTGACCCAGGTTCGATCTATCCTTTTCATTAACAAAACCCTTGATCAGTATTCGTTTCAGCAATGACCTGCAAGAAGATTGCAGTCTCACCTAAGGTGATTGCGCGATCTGGATAATATATTGTGCTACTATTATCTATTAATATGTATAAACTTTCTGTGCTATATTAAACCCTTCAATTAATTCTCCATATTCAACATAACATATGAACAATATCGTAAACTGCACTAATATAACGCACAACTAGAACAATAACTTCGCAACAACTGATATTAATAAAAGAGACAAGAACACATAAGAACACAAAATATATTCACAAAAATTTCTTCCTTTCTATTATGATGGATATTTAAGTACATTCATCTTCTCCGACCTGCGCACACAACTGCAGGTGGTCTGTGCACTAAGCTACATACACATCCAAGGTCTCTACGCACTCAGCTACAGTGCCTTTCCTTTGCGACAAAATACATATACAACTAACATGTGACCATAGAACTTACATTCACATATTTTCTTATGATTCTTATTATTTATAACATAGCATTAAATCTTTTTATATATCATTACATCGTTAAAAAACCATGGTCCAAATACCATGAGCTAAGAAAAATAGAAGCAAATCTAACCCAAGCCCATTTCAAAAGGAAGGGATCTGACCCACCCCGAAGCCCCTAGGATACTGCATAGTATCTTAAAAATGTTGTGTTGCACAATATGCTTCATGCTTCTCTCCTCAAGATGTAGGGACTTAGAGAAAATTGAGGCCAAGCTAGGCTGCACCCAAGACATACTGAAGTTCATTACTTGGGACATGTTTTCTTTCAAGGAAGGTATAGGAGTGGACCCAGAAAGGATTACAGCTATCATGGAGTGGCCAACTCCTAGGAATGCAGATGAGCTTATATCATTCATGGGACTAGAAAGTTACTACAGGAGGTTCATCAAGAACTTTTCCCATATTTCTTATCCTATTACATCTTTGCAATGAAAAGGAAAGAAGTTTGAATTGACTAAGGAATGTGTAGCTAGGTTTTAGCAGTTGAAGCATTTTCTTACAAACTTTCTTGTTTTGAAGATTGCATATCTTGATAAGGATTTTGTGTTATGCCTAGATTCTTGAAAGAGAGGAATTTTTGGATTCTTAATGAAAGAATAAGGATATGTGGTATGCTATGATCTAAGGAAAATGAATGAGCATGAGCAGAACTGTGTGACTCATGATCTGGAATTGGAAGTTATCATTCATGCAATGAAGATGTGGAGACATTATCTTCTTTGTAGTAGGTTAATCCTGATGAGTGATCATAATGGAATGAGGTAATTTTTTGACCAACCACATCTGAATACTAGGAAAGCTAGATGGTTGGCTACCCTCACTGAGTTTTAATTCAAGACCAGATACATCAAGGGGAAGAAGAACATGTTTGCAGATCATCTTAGTAGGAGTGCAGGAGAATCACATTGCAACAGTGGGTTCCTATGGGACATAATTGCAGGAGAGAATCTTGCATGTAAGACAACATGATGACAGGTACCAGCAACTAAAACACATGTTACAATAGCAAGGTGAAGGTGATATGGATGAGCAGTATCATCTCACAGTAGATGACTTGCTTAGATTCAGAAACAAGAATTATGTGTTGTATAACACTGAGCTCACCAAGATTATCTTGATGTAATCTCATGTCCATCTATATTTAGGTCACCGGGGATATCAGAAGACATTTACAATAGTTAAGAAGTTATATCATTCTTTGAACCTGAAGAAATATGTGGTTAATTTTGTTGCGAGATGCTTGGAATTTCAACAGGTAAAAGAAGAGTGTAAGCATCCATTTGGTTTGTTAAAGTTGATTCCAATTATACAATGGCAATAGGAGGTCATTTCCATGGACTTCATAAAATTTTTGTCAAGGACATTGAAACAACGTGATTTCATCATCATTGTGGTTGATAGGATAAATAAGGTAACTCACTTTATTGCAGTTAAGTCTACTAATTCAATTGGTGAGGTAGCTCATATATTTATTAGGGAGGTAGTAAGATTGCATGGTGTTCTCAGGAAGATTATATCAAAGATAGATGCTAATTTCACTTCCAGGTTTTGGAGGGATTTATTTTCAGGCTTAGTGACAGAGTTTGATTTCAATACAACTTATAATTCGTAGATGGATCGACATACAGAGAGGGTTAACAATATTATTGAGGAAATGTTGAGGATGTATGTCATGCATAATAGAGGAATTGGGAGTATATTCCACTAGTTGAGTTTGCATATAATAATGGGTATCAATAATCCTTTAAGATGAGTCTGTTTGAGGAAATTTATAGCCAAACTTGTAATACTCCTAATAGCTGGAGTGATCCAGTGAATAGGGTATTGATTGTACTAGACATGTTGGCAGAGATGGAATAGGAAATGTATGTTATTAAGATGAATTAATAACATATTTAAGCATAACAATGCAATACAATCAAGGATTTTCAGGTTTGGGAGCATGTGTACCTACACATCAAGCCCTACAGGAGCTCCTTAAGGATTGTGTCATGTGCCAAGTTGGCACCTTAGTATTGCGGGCCATTTCAGATCATTGAGAGGATTGGACCAATGGCCTACATACTTTCACTACCTCCAAAAGTGAAATCCCATGATGTTTTTTAATGTTTCATTGCTTTATAGATATGTGCAGGATGTTGATCATGTGATTGAATACTTTGTATTGAAAGTGGAACCAGAGGGAGAATTCCAACTAAAGCCACAAAACATATTGTAGCGCAAAAGACTCATGCTCTGAAATAGAGCAATCATGTAGGTTAAATTGCAATTGAATCACTTTCATCCCAATGAAGCTAAATGGGAGATCATTGATTAGACGTAGACTTTGTATCCTTCCTTATTCTTTTATTGACAATATGTTTTTGGTATATGAATTTTTGATATGTATATGTACATATATGTGTGTAATTGTAAATGTCACATTGAGTTGTGTTATAAATATCCATGGGCAGTATGTTTTACTAGTCGTAACTATCATCAAACACCAAGGATAATGTTTGCCTAAGGGGGAGGAGTTTGTAACATCCCCTGGTTGATTTTCGATGTAAATAAACTAAAACGAAGGTCACGAGACACATATTCTAAGTTGAATGTTGGGAAAAATACTTTAGTGGGCATCAGTTGTGATTAACTAATGGCTATGGAAATTGGAGAAGGCATTGGCAAAGGTAAAGAGGCAATAATTGGAATTTATTTATGAAAATAAAGAAAAAAGGAGAAAAGGAAGGTGAAGATACACATTTTCATGCAAAGGAAATTATAGGAAAAATGAAGGAAAATGAATAGAATAGATATGTCTATTATAAAAAGGCTTCTGAGGACCATTTCATTTCCTTTTATTATTTTAGCTTTGTTCTCTCATAATATTTCACACTTAAAGAAATCTTGGAGCATTCTTGGATCACTCTAGTATGCACTTGGATTTGGAGAAAGAAAGCAAAGGAAAGTAGGAAGCATAATGAAACAATTGGAACAATAGCTACAGTTGGATTATTTTGTAGGTAATAGGTTGCATGTGTCATTTCCTTGTTGACTTTTGGATGTATGGTATATGCATGTGATTCTATGGTTATGTGTTGTCATTAGCATGGATATTTGCCTAGATTTATAGTGGTTTTAGCCTTGCCTTGCCATTTATTCAATATTCATGGTGTTGTTGGTTTTTCCACATGTTTTTTTTTATATTTTTTCTCATGTTCCTTATTGTTGTGGATTGGAAAAAATGCTTTGGAGGCCCTAGAACAGCTTGAGTTGAGTTAATATTTCTTGAAGCCATTGGTTGGGAAAAACACTTTGGATCCCTTAGTGGGGTGTAATATTTCCAATTAGCTTTAAGCTAGATGGAATATTAAATTTTGTTTTTGCTTCTTAGTTAGAAGAATAAGAGGGTAGGGAGATCCATAAATCTCCTTAGTAGGAATAAAATCACTCCTAATGTGAATAGGGGTCATCTACGTAGCTTCATTAAGCACCCTTATGTGTGAAAATGGGTTGGAGCATGTAGACTAGGTAAACTTTGACCAAATCAACAATGTTAGTATGGAAGGAGTGGAATTCATTAAGGGACAACACAGTTTTGGAAGGAGATTCCATGCATGGAAGTAGTGGCTTTAATGAGTGGTACCCAAGGTGAGGAAGCTCACCAAGCATATAACGAAAGGGATGGCAGCCATAAAAGGCAGATTGGATTATTATTTTTTCATGGTTTGTATGACTTGTTTCTCTCTTCAGCTGTTTAGACGAGACTGCAGTGTTGTTTAGCACAAGGGCGATCCCGAGCGGGGATCCCACCTTCATCCTCAGGGGACTTCGAGTGCCCACTCAGGAGAAGTATTTGGGCTACATTTCCACATTCCGGCATTAGGCCAAGCTCCATATTTCTTCTACAGTGCAGTTTCTGCTGAGGGTTATGTTGTGTCGCAGGGTGCAACAGTGGAGGTTTGATTTGGGTTATTTCTGAGCTATTTTTCAGTGGATGAAGTTTTCATTCTATTGAGAGGCCAGTAAATAATATCATTGAGAATTATTTCTATATTTTTCACCAGGAAAAGGTGTTCTTATCCCATACAACATAGTTTCAGTCTTGAACTGTGTTATTTTATGGAGGAGTTGCAGGGGTGGTTGCAGTGCATGATTTGGGGAGTGATTTCTTCAGTGGGGGGGAAACCTTTCATCCGAAGGATCTACTAGAGAATAGCTACATACTTCTACATCAACTTCATCTATATCTTCCAATTTATTTATTTTGCAGCAAATCTTCAGCCCTATGGTTGTGGCTCATATTTGTATTTTTGGGTGTATTTCTCGAAACCCTCTTGGGTTGTCTTGGAAATTTGATATAGAGCCTTGATATTCATGCATAGTATCTTTTGAGGCATATATCAGTCATTTGATATGATTTTATGACCTCTTGTTGTATCTATGTTCTTTATGACTGCACTGTAGCAGCTCTCTGACATTTTGTATAGTAGTAGCATCTCACATTTGAGAGTGTGTGTTTATCAGAGGCTTGTATGCTCATATCATATGATTTGTGCCTCACTATTTTGTATGTATTTTCTACTGATATTCATAATATAGTGGCTCCATATTGGTCTCTTATATTTGAACATTGATTTACACTGCTACTTTCTATTATTTTGTTCAATATTGTTGCTTTTCCTGTTTAGGAATATTACAGTGGTATCAGAGCATAATCTTGCCTCAGCCTGTGCATCTAAGCCAATATGTCATTAGAAGAAGGATATCCTCTCATGGATAGAGATAAGAGACATATCATATGAAACCAGAGATATGATTATACAAAGGATAGAGAAGACAAAGTCAAAACTCCCTTATCAGAAGGAGAAGAGGAGAAGGAGTATCACAAGCTTCTACTTCAAACCATGCAATACATTAGAAGACAAATCAATGAGATTAGGATGGATAGACACAAATAATCCCCTAAAGGGTTTCTACATGGAGAAGGCTTCAACATTTCTCATCACTAGAGTGATCAACCAATGAAGAATTAGGTTTCCCAACACTCTATAATGCCTACATTTTTAGCAGTGGGAAATGGAGGGTTTCAAGAACAAGAAACTCTTGAAGACTATTTTCTTCAGTATGAGTCTCAATCTCAGAGATTCAAGGAACATTTGAGCTTTCAAGGCTTTTGTTAGATCAAGGACAATAGGAGACCCCGGCATCACAATAGAGGTGGAGGATTCATACAAAATCATGATCTTCACCGAACTATGGGCAGATTTTTCTTACCCACTTTTGATGGGTCATCAAAATTCACTTCCAAATCATGGGTAGAGAAGCTAGATATCTACTTCCAGTTGAACCAAGTACCGAAGATGGAGGCCATCAAAATAGCAGCATTGTACCTTAAGGGTGAAGCACATGTTTGGTGGTTTCATGGTCTTTCTACATTGGGTCATGCCAATGTGACTACATATTTAGAGTTCACAAGGAGATACGTGGAGAGATTTGATCAAAGAGACCCGAAGGAACCTTTCATTGGGATAGTGGAGCTCAAACAATAAGGTAATCCATAAAATTATATTTCTGAATTTCTAAAACTTTCTGTTATGGTTCCTAATTTATCTGCAGCTAGGAGGGTCTATATTTTTATTGATGGGCTAGCAGAACCTCTACATGGGTTGGTTAAATCTACCAAACCCACTACCCTTCAAGATGCCATTGAAAGGGCTAGGGATAAATAAGGTGCCTTGCTAAGAGAAAAGGAAAAATTTCAGCAAAACCCCACTTTTCCATCAAAGGGAAAAGATGAGAAGGCTCATCCTTCAAAGCAAAGCCAAAACAAAGTACCTCTTAGTGAGGATTTCTAAACAGACTTGAGGAGAAGGAACCTTTGCTTCACATGCCAATAATCATGGACACCCAGACATAGATGTGCAACAGGGAAGGCACACTATATACAGGTATTTCCTAATAATGAGGAGGAAGAAGAAGAGGAACTAGAAGGAGGTCACAACACTAGGATAGTAGGAGAATATCCACCACCACCAAGAGGTGGGAATGGAGAATTTTCTCCAATTGAAGGGGCCCTTCCATCATTGAGAGGAGTACCCAAGTACTTGACCTTAGGAGTTTGAGGTTCGATTTAGGATCAGAGGGCTTCAGTTTTGATTGATAGTGGGGCTACCCACAACTTTATTGATGCCCAACTAGTGCAGAGGAGGGAAATACCCACTAATGATTTTGAAGGATTTTTAGTGTTGGTCCCAGGAGCTAGAAATATGTAGTGCATGCATTATGTTCCATCTTTATTTTTCACCATGGGGACATAGACATTGACTGGTCACTTCTTTGTGGTTGACATACTTGACACAAATGTGATATTGGATGTGTAGTGGTTCATTACTTTGGGGAAGGTCAACATAGATTGGGAGACTTTGCAGATAGAGTGGATAGATAAAGGGAGTGGTAAACATCAGGTGATTAGGGGCATGCACACATATCCCTCACATAAAGCTTCTACACATAAAACATAGTTGGATTTGCACAGTGGAAGCAAGGACATAATAGTCCTATCAGTTATGCAAATGACTTTCGTCCATGAGACATTATTGTTTAGTGGCATTCCACCTAGGAGGCCACCTGATCAGGAGTTGGTGAGAAATTTCTCACGACGTGTTGCACCACTCATAGATCCAGGAGGAGTGGGAAATTTCAGAGGACTTCACACAATGCAGAGAGTCTTGGATAGGTTGAAGAAGGAGGGATTATTACCCACTCTCACCCCACATCTTGCGCTAAAAGAGAATGTTGCAGGGATGGAGGATGGCACCATCATTGTGCAAGGAGACCACTCCTTAGCTTTGGAAGCTCAGGATATACTCCCACTTGGGGAGGAATCTTCCACAAATAGTAGAGGATGGTGGCCACTCATACATACATTGGCCAAACTCAAGAAGTTTTGGATGGGTGATAGCTTCCCATGGAAAACTAACCTCCAAAAGCTTCAACCTTTACATGAGCATGAGCACCTATAGGAGGTGCAGGAAAGGAAGGATGAAGGATAGCATCATCCCAGAATGTGACATTGACATGGGAGATGTCAAGGAAGGCGGGAACCACATGAAAACTTCTTTATATGGTAGATCATCAGCACTGTCACTATGGAGTATAGATCCTTCTTGGAGATCCCAGTTGTTGGTGGAATTATCCAAGGATCTCTTTGCATGCAGGATACTAGATTGTCAGTATTTAGATGGGAGATATATAGTGAGAGATGGGTTCAGCTACTATAAAAGTATAATCTTCATGACTAGAGCTTCTAAGCTCAAGGAGAAGCTACTACTTGTAGCATAGGATGATTTTCTCTCCAGCCATACTGATTTCATGAGGGAATATCATACTATGATGGAGGGATTCATTTGGAAGGGCTATAGAGAGGAGATAAATCGACATATTAGAAGATGCATGGATTATTTGGAGATGGAGGAGAGACATAACTCTTTGATAGAGTTATTACAGCCACCTCTTCCCTCATTGGGAATGAGAGGGGACCCATCTATGAGCCACTCCATTATTTTGATCAAGGTATATGGTAAGGATCATGTTTTTGTGCATAATGATTTACTAGATGAGTCTTTTCATTCCTTTACCATTCATGTACAGCTCATTGCTCCAAGGGGGGGCACCTTTTCTTGTAAAATTCATGGTTCACTTGGGGCCATAAGTAGTGTTGAGCATGGCCACTCCCTCAGAGGTTTTAGGGAGATGATATATCATTCAAGGTGTACTCCATTGGCACCAAAAATCATTCACCTTCTCTAATAAGGTGGCAATACTATTGCAGCAAACAAGTGGTGGGGAAACCACTTATTATATCATGTTCTGAGGTAGTCAGGAGACATACTGCATTGGTTCCACATGTGGGACTATGATCCTCCTCTAATATTTCATATGGCAGCTTATGTATCCTTGATTGTGATCCTATACATTGATGATGTTCTTATCATTATTATTGGAGGAGTGATGCAAGGATTGAATGTGCCCATTGGGAGTGAGATTCTCCATATTTATTATGCCTCATGCTTTAGGGAGAACATTGGGAAAACCATGATTGCTACATTAGACCTTTTGTTTCCTTATGAGGTGAGCCACTGGCAACTCATGAGTACTTGGGAGGAGCATTTCATGGATGGATTGATTGAGGGACACTTGGTTCATGACGAGAGATTATCACATAGAGGTGTCACAAGGGAAGGAGGAGAAGAGTTGCAGCACTCACCTTTACAATTTCTTGAGGACAAGAAACATTTCAGAGAGGAGGACTGTAATATTCCCAATTAGCTTTAAGCTAGTTGGAATATTAAATTTTGTTTTTGCTTCTTAGTTAGAAGAATAAGAGGGTAGGGAGACCCATAAATCTATTTAGTAGCAATAAAATCACTCCTAATGTGAATAGGGATCATCTAAGTAGCTAGATTAAGCACCCTTATGTGTGAAAAGGGGTTGGAGCATGTAGACTAGGTCAACTTTGACCAAATCAATAGCGTTGGTATGGAAGGAGTGGAATTCATTGAGGGACAGCGTAGTTTTGGAGGGAGATTCCATGCATGGAAGTAGTGTCTTTAATGAGTGGGGCCCAAGGTGAGGAAACTCACAAAGAATATAAGGAAGGGGATGGCATCCATAGAAGGCATGATTGGATTATTATTTTTTTATGGTCTGTATGACATGTTACTCTCTTTGGCTGTTTAGCGGAGACTGCAATGCTGTTTAGCACAAGGGTGTTCCCGAGTGGGAATCCCACCTTCATCCTTGGGGAACTTCAAGCACCCACTCAAGATAAGTATTTGGGCTAAATTTCAATTCTAGCATTAGGCCAAGCTCCATCTTTCTTCTATAGTGTAGTTTCTACTAAGGGTTGTGTTGTATTGCAGGGTGCAACAATGGAGGTTTGATTTGGGTTATTTCTGAGCTAGTTTTCAATGGAGGAAGGATTCCTTCCATTGGGAGGCCATTAAAGAAGAAAATTGAGAATTATTTCTATATTTGGCACTAGGAAAAGGTTTTTTTATCCCCTATATCATATTTTTAGTCATGAACAAAATTATTTTAGGTAGGAGTTGCAGGGGTGGTTGTAGTGCATGATTTAGGGAGTGATTTCTTCAGTGGAGGGGACAGCCTTTCATCTGGAGGATCTATTGGAGAAGAGATACATTCTTATACATTAGCTTCAGCTATATCTTCCTATTTATTTTCTTGCAGCAAACCTTCAGCCCTAGGGCTGCAATTCATATTTGTATTTTTGGGTGTACGTCCGGAAACCCTCTTGGGTTGTCTTGGAAAGTTGATACTGAAAGCCTTGATATTCACATATAGTATCTTATGAGGCATACATTATTCATTTCATATAATTGTATGACCTCTCATTGTAGCTATGTTCTTTATGACTGCATTGTAGCAGCTCTCCGGCATTTTATATAGTAGCAACATCTCACATTTGAGAGTGTTTGTTTATGGGAGGCTTGTATGCTCATATCATAGATTTGTGCCTGACTATTTTGTATGGATTTGCTATTGATATTCATGATATAATGGCTCCATATTGGTCTATTATATTTTTACATTGATTTACACTACTACTTTCCATTATTGTGTTCAATATTGATGCTTTTCCTATTTAGGAATATTACATGGGGTGAGTTATGAGTCCCTAGAGGCATGGTTGGAACACACACTTTAGATATGTGGAAGTTTGTGGGTTGATTCAATAGTTCCTAGAGCCGTGAAAAACTAGGGTAGAGATTGATCTAGTTTATGTTACTAATTTCCAGACCGTAGAGGTTGAATCATTATGGTTGAGGGTTGAGGTGGTCTCTCCTTTCAAAGCCCTGGTTGGTTTTTTCTGGTTTATTTCATCAAATCCCACATTTATGCTTGGAATATGGTGTGGGGATGATTTGTTTAAGGATTTGTTTGGTTCAACCCAATCTATGATTATGTGGTACATGGAAGTCCCTCACTTGGTTGGTATTTTCATATATTAATAAGATTTTTTTTCCTACTATGATTTATGAATACTTGTCGTGATTATGTAGGTGATATTATTATTGAATTTCCATGGTTTCTATGCTTTTTATTTTTTTGTATCATTTTTTTTAAATGATGTAATCTATATATGGATATTGACATGTTTTAAAAATTTATTGAATGGTAGATGAATTTATGTACTACCAAATGATATTGTAGCTAGCTATAGAGAGATTAGAGCCTTCTTGTTGATTCTCAGAGGAACTTTTTCAGTTTATGATCATATATGTATTCATGACCTGTAGGTTACATGTTTTCCATATGTTTGACAAAAAAATTGTCATGGATTAGGCAGTATAGGTCAAGTTCTTGCTTCAAATTTGAATGTTTGGTTTTCATGTCATGTAAATTATCATTCTGAAAAGTTACAGGAAATTCTTGGTAGTAGTCTGGAAATTGGCCTGAAAAGGTGGCATGGATCCTGGAACTACATGCTAAGAACTGAAGGTTTTAGGCCGTAGTCACATGCAGGCATGCTTATACGTGCAGTTGGAGGCATATAAATTCAATATTTCCTTGTTATTGTAGGTTTTAACCCTGTACAGAAATTTCCTACAAACGAAATCTTAAAACAGAAAAATAAACAATGGAAAGAACATAAAACAAATATACAGAGATATTTTCCCCAAGATCCCAAAACTAGGACTATCATATTTATTATTCATTATATTCCTTTCAATGTTCCAATACATATATATACACGTCGAAGCATTCATAAACCCAAATCCATTAACCCTATATTATAACATAATCATAGTTCCCTTAACCAGATCTACAAAATACCATGTGAAGAAAACCATCATGCCCAAAAAAATGTGCAAAACCCATGTATAAAGCCATGGGTAGGTTTACCCACTACCTTTAGGTCCACCCCTCATCCTTGGACTAGTCGTGGAAAGAATATAACACACACCTAACATCATCCCACTTGTTGTTTCTGTTTCCACACACGGGGTCACAGAAGATCTTAGTCATTGGTCCAACCTTGCAACACCCATTATTTCTCTACACCAAGGTAACTTCATAGTGCTCAAATACTTCATCATTGCATCTAAAACATTATTCAATGCATCAAAATTTACTAGAAATACCTTTTTGTCCTCAACCATATCCCTCAAAAATTGATATTGAACATCAATGTGCTTTGTTTTTTAATGATAGGAAGGACTCTTTCCCAGGAAAATTTCAATTTAGTTGTCATATTTTATCCTTATATCTCATTTTACCAACCCCAACTTGAGCACAATCTCTGCAACCAAACTGCTTCATTGCTTTCATGAGTGGCTATAATGTATTCGACCTTTTTAGTTGAAAGAGCCACTACAGGTTATATTTTTCTCATCCAAATGAATGCTTCTCCAAATAGTTTAAAAACATACCCACTTGTAGATATTCTTTGATATTAGAGGAAATTTCAGCCTAAAAGTGGCCTCCTAGGGAAAAATATTAAATTAATAGTTAAAATAATAAAATAAGAGATGAATTTTGGAGGGAAAAGGAGAAAACTACTTTTTTTAATTGTATTTTTGGCTTATATCCTTATAGGTTCACGCAAATTTCAAGTGTATACACTCATTGGATGCGGAATTAAATTCCACATCCAACGAGTACCCATTATGCATACTTTTGAGAATAACCACACTGATAAAAAATTAAGATACATTAAAAAAGTGTGTTAACACATTTTTTAATGTATCTTAAATTTTTATCAATGTGGGTCTTCTCAAAAGTATGCGTAATGGGTACTCGTTGGATGTGTAATTTAATTCCACATCCAACGAGTGTCTACACTTAAAATTTGGGTAAACCTATAAGGAGATAAGCCAATAATACAATTAAAAAAAAGAGTAGTTTTTTCTTCTTTTGCCTCCAAAATATTTACATGTACCTCTTTTTACATTTAAAGGATTTTGATTGGTTAACATATTATTATATGGAAATTACATGAAACTTTCATGGGCACTTTTAGGCTAAATTTTCCTTTAATGTGTATGCATCAACAAATCCATGGATGTTCAAAACATTGTCCAATCCTGGCCTTCCTTGTTAGCACAAACCATAATCAATAGTGTTATGCAAATACCTGAAAAGCCACTTCACTGTTGTCCAATGCTCCTTCCCTAGTTTTGACATAAACATGATCAATACTCCCATTGCATGTGCAATGTCTAGTCTATTACATGCCATTGAATACACCATGCTACCTATTGCACTTACATATGGAACATGGGACATGTCCTCTTCCTCTTCCTGTGTCTTGGGACATTGTTCAACAGATAAATTTACACCTACATGAATAGGAACCTTTACCGGTTTTTTATCCTGCATATTAAACCTCTACAATATTATCTCAACATAATTCCTATGGTTTAACTAGAGCTTCCTCTTTCCCTGATCCTTTTTAATTTCCATGCCCAAAATATAGTTTTCAGTTCCAAGATCCTTCATGTTGAATTTGGAGGACAACTAGGTCTTCAAATCCTAGATATTTTCTTTGTCATTTCCAATCAGCAACATATCATCTACATACAAGACCAAATATATAACACGGTCATCAATTAGTTTTATATACATACAGTGATCTGCTTTTCTTCTATTGAATCCAAGTCCTCGTATATATGTATCAAGTTTATAATACCACATCCTTGGTGATTATTTTAAACCATACCATTACTTTTTTAACTGGCATACTAGTTCTTTCTTACCCTTCACCGCAAATCCTTGAATTTGATTAATGTAGATATTTTATTCTAGATCTCATGAAGAAATGTTGTCTTCAAATCCATATGTTCTACTTCAAAATTAAAAGCAACAACAATAGATAATAATAATATAATAGAAGCTAACTTGGAAACAGGAGAAAAAATATCACCAAATTCAATTCCTGGCACATGGGAATAACCTTTTGCTACCAACCGAGCTTTGTATTTCTCCACCTTTCCTTATGCATTAATCTTATTCTTAAACACCCATTGCTTCCAATGGGTTTCCTTCCTGCGAACAACTCCACCAGATCCCAAGCCTCATTTTTGTCCAAACATTCCATTTCATCAACCATGGTCGCTTTCCAAATTTTTCCGTTCTCTGCATCTACTACCTCCCTAACAATTCTGGGATCATCACCAATAATTGATAAAGAAAAATTTGAGCATATTAACTATGCATTTCTGGCTTCCTTCTCTCTCAAGTTGATCTTCTCAAAGCTGGAGTTTGTGTCTCTTCCTCTGATTATTCTTGTTATGTTGTACAGTTCGATTCTTCTTCCTTTAGAAAAAACTCTATCTTCTTAAGTTCCTTTGGTAGGAATTCATGTTTAATAACATATTTCACCTCTCTAAACACCACATCTCGATTGTACACAACCTTCCTTATTTCTGGGTTCTAAATATTATAACCCTTTAAACGATCCTTATACCCAATAAAGATGCACCTTTCAAATTTACTATCCAACTTGGTTCTTTTCTCCTTTGTAACATGTACATATGCATCAGAGCCAAATACCCTCAGATGTGAAAGATATGGTTGCTTACTAGCCATACCTCATGTGGAGTCTTACCCTCCAACGCTAATGAAGGTGATTTGTTAACGAAGTATCATGTACTCTCCACTACTTTTGCCCAGAATTCAGGTCCTAACTCAGCATCCCTGAGCATGTTTCTTTCATTTTCCATCGACGTCGTGTTCATTCGTTCTATAACTCCATTTTTATAAGGTGTGTACGGAGTATTTTTCTATCGTGCTATATCACACTTATTATAAAGCTCTTCAAATTCCTTCTTGCATAACTCTCCACCATTATCTGTCCTCAACACCTTTATCTTGTTATATGTATGGTTTTCCACCAGAGACTTAAGTTATTTAAACTTATCAAAGACTTCAGATTTCTTCCTAAGGAAATATATCCATGTACTCCTTGAGAAGTGTTACACAACATTTTGTCACCGTCCACGCAATCCCTCGTCCCGTACATTGGAGGACTATTCTCGTGACTTGTGAATAGTAAAATTTCCTGAAGCCACCTTCATGGCATCTTCTTGCATAAGGACAAACATTCTCATGAAGAACATTTCCTCTGAAAAACCCTAAAAACATATGTTTTAGCCTTGGCACTACTAGCTAGTTCATCCCTTGCGCCAATGGGGGAAATCCACACTAGAGGGCGCACCAACTAGTGCTCTGTCCTTGTGTTTCACTCGCGCCAAGCTTATTAAGGGATGTTTTTTAAAAATAAATGGTGGAAGTTTGATTCTAACAAACTTCTGAATGAATCATCAAAAGAAGTTGAGTGGTTTGGCTCCGGATCTCCATGTATAGGAAGTGGTTTTCCATCTATCATGGAACCTTCCTAAGAGATAGGGCCTATCCCATGATTATAGGGATCCCAACTTCCCTTCCTCCATCTCTAAAAGATTCCCCTCTCCATTTCCAAGCTAGCTAAATGCTTGGGAGCTGAACTCGTAGGAAGAAAACTATAGCTAGGCAACTAATGAGAGCTAAGCAGAAAAGAATCCCGTAAGAGAGAGAGCTTCATCTAGATTCCCGACAGGATTTGTTGAGACACGCTCCACTACAAGCCCCGCTGAAGGAAGATCATAGCATCAGAGAATTTGGTTGTAATCTCCCTTTTTTCATTTATAATATAAGCGACTCTGATTTTCGTTCCATTGATGTGTTCATTTCTTTATGTAATGCAATGAATTATATCCTCTCTGACTGATATATAGTTACATGCTTTAGATGTTACATTGTATGTCGTCGTTTCCCTGCATGTGTACAGGTGTTAGGATGTGTCAAACGGAAGGATTGTGATCTGTCAAGCGAGGGACAGGAAACATCATCTTTTCTCCAACAACAACTATGTGGGATTTGAGGTAGGCTACTCATCACAATCTTTGTCTTTTTGTAACTAGGAACCAACGTCATTGCATGACTTGATTGTTTCTAGACCTGATCTAGGCTAGTGGGATTGCCTCTGTTTGCAGAGGGGATTTACCACCTCAGCAATTTGGCGACTCCACTGGGGAGTTAGTTGGAGTTATTATTTCCTCTTTTGGTTTTTTTTGGCTTTTGATTGATTTATTTGCTCCTTCGGTTCACCTTCCTTGGTGTCAAACCCCTGTTCAGCCCCCAGAAGACCAGATCCAGTCTTTGTTTGTCCTTTTTCATATTTTTCCCATAATAAAATCGATTGGCACGATTTAGCTCTTGACAGTCACACCAAATTTCCTGTGTTGCTAGTTAGGCCCCCGCACTAATGCTTTTTTGGCATAGATTACAGCCAAACAGGCATGCCAACTCTGTTTGGTATTAGGGTTCGCTTCTTTTTCGGCTCTCTGAGCTTGAGTTTTGGTCCTGGTGTCATTTTTCTAAATGATTGAGTGCCTTGAAGTCATTGTTGACTGTGTTTGGCCCTTTTCCTCTGGTTGTTTTCCCTTTACTATTACTTTTGCATTCTAGCCCTAGGGCTTCTAGGTGCTTCAGTGTGCTGAGCCTCCCGTGGGAGTTTTGGGTCCCTGATTTCCTGGTCAACTTCATTTTTTCTTCTTTGCATTAATTTTGCTGGATTCCATTGTATCATTGTGTTAATTTTGTGATTGTTCTCTCTTTCATTCAAGTTTCACTCTGTGTTACTCCAAGCCTAGATTACACGATTTGTGTGAGTCTTTTTCGAGATTCTTCTTCACTTTGAGGGGTTTCGTCATTAGTTTGAGTCTTGATTGCATGTGTTTGTATTGAGTGAACTTGTTTGTTTCAGCTCCCTCACTATCATTTCTCAAATTGGTGTTTTCATTAGTTTTTTCATTCATTTAGTTCATTTGCTCTAAAATATTGACAAATACAAAAACAAATTTCTTTGCATTTTTATTAGCCTAGTGAAAATTGAAAGCTCTTTCTCATTACTAGTGTTATATAACTCTAAGAGAGAAGTTTTCTAGTTTCATTAGCTTGCATTGGAAACAATAGTGGATGTTTTTGTGCCTTTCATTTTGTTGTCATATGAAAAGCTCTCAACTCTCCCGTAGATAGCTCTTCATTGAAAAAAATGATGTTTTGTGGCATGTAGTTTGCATTTAGAGGTTTTATGAGATTCAACATTCGATAGGGCCTGGAAATCGAAACATAAATTGAAGATCAACTTTAAAATTTACTGAATTAACCTAAGGCAACATTGAAACATTAGCGGAACATCTAGTAGTCTAAGGTAGAGACGTGTTCCAACATCTTTGAACCTAGCAGTTGTCGCTCGCCATCTGGCTACAGACAGTGCTAGTATGGAGTTGTGCTCCCCGTACCATCGAGTATATAAAGGGTGACCCCATTAGGTTGCAAATCCTTTATCCATAGGAAGTTGAGTCTACCACCTTTTACCCGTGATACACTAGACGCAACATTCGGAGAGATTACCTACACGTACGTTAAGTACTTGGTTGATTTCTCTTTCATTTTTACCAAGGTGTATATGGCGGTTCAAAGATATCTGGTACACCCATTTACCTAGATTACCAGAGCAGTCACTTTGATCTTTACTAACTCTTTTAACTGAAAATATCATCGAGCTCTTGTCCTTTCAAGCTCGTATCCAACCTGAAAGCGATAGAGTCACCTTTTGCTTATTTCTCGACTCTTAAAATATGAAACAACAGAGTCCGGTTTCAATATCTTAAAAATTAATCGCCCATGAGATATTCCTAGTTATAATTTTTGTCCTTAGTGTTTTATTTCAAGGTCGTTTCTGATGGTAACTTTTCCAAAGTTTTCCAATCAAGGAGTCCCCTATGAAGAGAGTCCTAGTCCTTTTCCTGCTTTAGGAAATATTGGTGCTCCTTATATGGCCACGTTATCCCTCCCTGGGTTAACTATTGGGTTGCTTGTTTGGTTGTTTTCAACCTATGTGGTCTCAAGTGTTCCAGAAACCATACCATCCACTCCTCCACCTGAGCAACGCTATGTTGATTCGAAGGTGGACCTCTCCCCTTCTTTTCCTGTTTCTTCGTCCTCATCTTCTACTTGCCCTGGTGAAAGTCTGGATTCTAGTAATCGGGTGGCTAAGAAGAAGAAGAAGAAATCAAACAAAGGAGAGGCTAGCTCTGCGGCTATTGCACCTAAGAAACCATCCATCGATAAACCATCCAACCTTCCATGAAAATTCAGATTCCCTTGCATGTTGTGCCAGGGAAACCATCTTCTTCAAGATTTCCCTAGAATTCCCAAGGTGCTCGAAGTATGGTCCAACAGTCATCTATCGTTTCCTTTGGCTTCCAGGAGTCAGGTTGGGGGCACGTCTTCAACTAGTGCTAGTAAAGCTATTAAGAAGCAGGGTAAGCTTTCCAATCCATGTAAGTTGTGTGAAGGGCATCATGCCATTCACCTTTGTCCGTATATGGATGAAGCCAACACTTTGCGCCAGTTTTTAGTCAAGACAACCATAGCGCATTAGTTTCTACGAAGCACGTGTTTGAGATATATTAGGGGGCAATAGAGCATGGATTGCGCTACAGACAGGTTGATGATTTTAGGCTTGAGGGATTCACTTATGAATTTTAGCAAGGAGCTCCATAGACAAGAAGAGCACATTGGAATGTGTGTTCAGTGTTGGAACAACAATTGTTTCTTGGTTCAGCAGGAAGCGGAGATCAGTTGCATTGAGTTTAATCGTGGTCGAGTACATGGCTACCAATTTGGCAAGGTGCTAAGCTATTTGGTAGAGGAAGCTTCTCGTGGGCTTGTTCAAGACAAATTTGGAGCCTACAATGATACACTATGACAATTAGAGTTGCATCAAGATCTCTGAAAATCCATTGTTTCATGATCACTCTAAGCACATCAACATACATTATCACAACATCAGAGATATTTTTCAGAGAGGTATCGTTACACTCCAGTATGTAACCACAAATGTACAAACAACAAACATTTTGACCAAGGCTTTGCCAGGGACCAGATTTGTATACCTCAAACAGAAGATGGGTGTAGTGAAAAACACCTTCCTCTTTAAGAGGAAGTGTTGATTGGAGTAGAGAAGAAGTGTTCTACTTGTTTAAGTGTTAAGACTAGAAAACGAACACAACAAGCTACCACTTTAGTAGAATATGAATTTATTTAACTATTTCCTAAAGTTAGACTTATGAAAAAAGTAAAAGTTACTAAGTTAACTAATGATTTAATCCTAACCATTTGTCACGATTTAATCTCAATCGTTCAAGAGATTAGGGTTGAGGTCAAAATTATAATAGGAGATAGAGTGAGAAGTGCTAAGACTAGCAAATGAACACAACAAGCTACCACTTTAGCAGAATATGAATTTATTTAACTATTTCCTAAAGTTAGACTTCTGAAAAAAGTAAAAGTTACTAAGTTAACTAATGATTTAGTCTTAACCATTTGTCACGATTTAATCTCAATTGTTCAAGAGATCGGAACCATCAAATCTATGGAGCTACATCAAAAGTTGTAGTAGAGAGGTCATCCGGGCATGTGGGGGGCTACTTGAAGGGCCACCCCCTCATGAGGTCTGAAACTTCTCACACACACGTAGGAATCACTGGTACAATCTTATGCATTACTGAACCATCAAGTATATAGATCTCGATCATGCCATAAGGAGCTGGAGCTAAGAAACAATCAAGTAAATGGACAATAAAGATTATGTTTTCCTGATCTGAGGCACCGAACAAGAGTGGAAGCTGGAACCAAGGTACACTGCCCTCTAGACCTATCTTCTAGAATGAATGAGCTGATGTTGACACAAGGAGGTTCACCATAGGTGAGGCAGTAATGGATCCTCAACTAAGGCACAAGGGATAATGGTAGAGAGATTGATCGTCTGACACCAGGGATGATGGTGGAATGTGGGGTATTGAGTAGTGGGTTGACGACTTCCCTTGTTAGAGAATAAAGGGCATGGATGACCTGGCAACTACTGACTCGACATCAAAGGGTATAGGGGATAGTATGACTGAAGGCCAAAATGGGTGACCCAAGAGAGGAACAAAGCAGTGAAGGATGGAGGAATATAGAGGGATACAAAGGAACTCTAGATAGACTCCATGGATGCACCGTGCCTTCCGGCTGGTTACAAATAGCTTTCTTTGAGTCCTTCACCATTTGATTCAACGATCGGTCAAGAGTCATCCTTGCCTGATCCCGCTCCCCCAGAAATTCAAATTCAGGAATCCATTCCCGACCAATAATTGGACGTGGCATCGGTCGACTTGATCCCATTTATGGTTCATCAGGTCTTTTCCGTTGAGATTGGATCTCATCCCCCCCACGTTCTTCTTGTTTCATCAGATTCCTCGAACTTGGAGAAAGTTTCTTCTGTCCCTGTAGTTCAAGAAGTTTCTCCCCCTACTCCCGAGATGGAGATCGAGGAAGATGCTCCTCTTGCTTCGGTAATACCGAGGGAAAACCATCTCAGTCTGATGGTACCCCCTCTAAGTATTTTGGTCGCTTCCTTCGATTGGAGTCAATTTGCAGGATACCGCCCTCCATCTTATGTGCCTTTTGAGATAACAATACAAACCTTTGATCTGGTTGTACCCAGCACCATTATAGATGAAGGCGCATCTATCATTATTTTGTCTTCAACTACTTGGAAAGCGTTTGGTTCTCCTCTGCTTGTGCCTGTTACGCAGAATCTATTGGTGTTTAACAGAGGAACTAGTCAACCGTTAGGGATCCTTCCAAAGTTGCCTGTTACTTTGGGAGGGAAAACTGTCCATATGGACGTGACGGTTGTTCTTGGCCCCTTGGACATTAATCTACTCCTGGGCTGTGATTATAATTATGCCATGGGAGCGCTTGTCTCCTCCCTCTTTCGTGTGATGTGTTTTCCGCACCAAGGTCAGATCGTGACCATCGATCAGCTAGCATTATTTGGTCCTAATATGGCAGCTAGTCCACCATCATCCCTGCCAGATCTTTATCCACCGATTGTGTCATCCCCGCCGCATGTCAATTATGTGGCTACCTATCCTGTGCCCATATTCAGTGATATTCCTGTTGTGCATCAGGTGCCGGGGGCATTAGGTCCTGATTTCCGACATGTTGTTCTCCCATCCAGTGTGGAACTCTTGGAAGCCATGACTTCTTATTCATCATGATGAAAGTTCCTCAGAGCATAGTTCCTTTTCTTGTGTCAAGCTCCCTAAAAAATGAAGCAAGATGGTCTGAGCAGAGTTCGTTTTCTTGTTTCAAGCTCCTTAAACCATGAAACAAGTTCTATTGGAGCAGAGTTCTTTTACTGTGTCAAGCTCATTAAAAAATTAAATAAGGTGTTCCGAGGATAGTTTGTCTTCTGTATCAACCTTCTTAAAAAATGAAACAAGCTCTTATGAGGATAGTTCTTTTACTATGTCAACCTCGTTAAAACAATGAAACACGTTCCCGTTCAATTCGAGTCTTTGATAAGATCTCGTGAAATCCCAATTGAGTCTTTCTCTTGATATCGTAACTTGAACCTTCACTCCATCTGCCTTTCATATGGATTGAAGCTTGGAGGGAATGTACCTTGAATTGAGTCACCATGCTGGTGGCATGCAAAATTTTTCAAGCATAGTTTGTTTCTATTTCAAGATTGTGTAAAAATGAAACAGGTTTCAAGCACAGTTTCCTGGTTTCAAGCTTATGTAAAAATGAAACCTTTCCCATTTTACCTCTTGTGATTTCCATTTTATCAGCCTGTCTTTGCCATATGAGCCTTGGTTTTCTCACTCCATCGTCACTATCTGCTTGGACGATCATATGCCTTCACTTGGTTGTTTTACCTGTTCCTGAGGAACCATTGCGATGAGTGGTCTTGTTAGCCAGCCTCTTAAACTTTACTTGTTCTGAGCAGTTCCACCACCACCAAAACTAGTAGCTACCCTTTATACCACTCGTTCCTCCAGGAGGAGTCAACTTTCAACTCTTTTCTGACTCTCTAAAACTGAAAATATTGTTGAGTCGCTTGTCGTTTTGAGCTAGTTAAATTGGCTGCGAGGAAATATCTACCCAGTATACGTTTACCCATTTTTGGGGTTGGGATAGATTATTTATGAAAAAGGAATACCCTAGCCTATTGCTACTAGGAGGTTTTCTCAGACACAATTTTCTACCTTTTCGGATTTGAAGAACTATTTACGAAAAAGGGCGTGATCGACACCACACTATGGGAAGATTATTTTTACCCAATTTTGATGGTTCATCCAAGTGTTCTACCAAATCTTGGGTAGAAAAATTTGACATATACTTCTAGTTTAACAAGTTTTCAGAGATGGAGCCTATCAAGATTGCAGCGCTGCACCTTGAAGGTGAAGCACATGACTGGTGGCTCCATGGCTTGTCTACATTGGGTCATGCCAATGTGACTGCTTATTCAGAGTTCACTAGAAGGCTGGTGGAAAGATTTGATAGAAGATATCCGGAGGCACCATTCATGAGCCTAGAAAAGTTGAAACTATCAAGTAATACATAACCTTACATATCTGAATTTTTAATACTCTCTATTATGGTTCCTGATTTGTCTGTAGCAAGAAAGGTGTACATGTTCATTGATGGTTTAGATGAACCTCTTCATGGGTTAGTTAAATCTACCAAGCCCACTACCCTACATGATGGTATTGAAAGGTCTAGAGACATTCAAGATGCATTGAAAAAATCAAAGGCAACTTTTCAGCATAAGCCCTCTATTCCTTCAAAGGGAAATGAAGAAAAAGTTGCTCCTTCCAAGGAGAGCTCATATAAGAAACCTCTTGATGATGAAGTCCGAAGAGATCTAAGAAGAAGGAAGCTTTTCTTCACTTGCCAAGAATCATCGGCACCTAGACATAGATGTGCTACTGGAAAAGCACATTACATAAAGGTCCTCTCAGATGATGAGGAGGAAGAAGAAGATGAACCAAGAAGAGGCCACAATGCTCACACTGCAGGAGGAGATCCAACACCATCAAAAGATGGTAATGGAGAATTTTCTCCTATTGGAGGGGCTCTTGAATATTTTAGAGGAGTACCTATGTACTTGACCTTAAGAATTCAAGGTTCCATCTTGAATCAAATGGTTTCCGTTTTACTTGACATTGGGGCTACACAAAATTTCATTGATGCCTGACTAGTGCAAAGGAGGGCAATACTCACTGATGCTTTTGAGGGATTATCTATTTTGGTCCCAGGAGATAGAAAAATGGAATGCATGCATTATGTCTCATCACTTTCAGTCACCATGGGGACTTAGACATTGATTGATCACTTCTTTGTGGTTGACATACCTGACACCAATGTGATTTTCGGTGTCTAATGGTTGATTACATTAGGGAAAGTCACCACTAATTGGGAGGCTTTGCAAATGGAATGGGTGGACAAAATGATTGGTAAGACTCAAATGATCAAAGGAATGCATACATATCCCTCACGTATCACTTCCACACTGAAAACAGAGATGGATTTGCGTAGTGGAAGTAAGGACCTTACAGTCCCATCTATCATGCTCATGAGATTGCTCCATGGGACACTATTATCTAGTGGAAAACCACCTATCATGCCACTTGATTTAGATTTTGTGGGATATGTCTCAAAACATGATGCTCCAAGCATAGATCTAGGAGAGATGGGGGAATTGGAAGACAATAATACAGTGGTGGAAGTATTTGCTAGGCTCAAGGAGGAAGGATATATTCTCCTAATGTCATCATTACCCACTCTCATTTTAGGGGGGAAACCAATTACCACATCATGATATGATGCAATGAAGAGATGCACTGTGCTAATTCCACATGTGGGAGTATGACCCCCCTCCATATGAACAAATTTCTATTTGTATATATTTGATTTTGATTCCATACATTGATGATGTACTTGTACTTTTTATGGGAATGTATGGAGGGAAGATGGGAGGTATGTATGTGCCCTATGGGATGGATAATCTCCATGTATCCTATGCTACATGTTTTAGGAATAACATTGGGAAAACCATGTTTGTTTCATTTGAGCTATTGTCTCCTTATGGGATGGATTATTTACATCTCATAAGAACTTTGGAGGAGAAATTCATGGAGGGATGGATTGGTGAACACTTAGCATATGGAGGAAGCTTATCACATGTTTGTGTCCCCAATGGAGGAGGACAAGAGTTGTAGCACTCACCTTGTCAGTTTCTTGAGGACAAGAAACATTTGGAAGGGGAGGACTGTAATATTCCCAATTATACATGAGATAATCGGAATACTCATTTTTGTTTTATTACTTTGCTAAAATAATAAAAGAGCAAAGGAGGTCCATAATACTACTTAATAATGAATAAGCCAATGAAAAATGTGAAAAGGCTAAATATTGGCTATTAAATCAATTACCCTTAGGTGTGAAAGGGGCTGAACATTTTGACCTGGTCAACCTTGACCAAATCTACAGTGTTGTCTTGGAGGAGTGGCCATCAATGAGGCACAACGCAGTTTTAGATGGAGATGCCTTGTGTGAAATAAGTGATCTCATTAGAAGTGGTTTAGGGTTTGCCAGATCTTAACTTATCAAAGGAATAGGATGGAAGCATTAGAAGGTTGATGATTATGGATTTATGAATATATTTTCTATTTAGACATATATCATTCTCTTGTTTTTTAGCTGAGAATTAATGTTGTTTAGCATTGGGTGTTCTTGGTCCGGAATCCCACCTCTTTTCTTGAGAGGTCTCTTGGAAGAGTTTCCATTGTATTTTATACTACCTAGATAAAGGCAAAGCTTCTTCTTTCAACTACAATGCAAATCCTGTTGAGGTTTTGGTTGTCTTTGCAAGTTGTAGCAAGTGGAGGCTAGATCTTTTCAAATCTAGACCATTTCAATGCTCCTTTTCCGTGGAGGAGACTTCTACTTCATTGGGAGGAGAGTATTGGATTACTTGAGCTACATTCTCTAATCTTGGCATGTGGCCAACCAAATTTTGATCCCTACAGCGTAGTTTCACTTCCAGATATGTGTTATTGTCGTAGGCGCAGTTGTAGGGAGTTTTGGCACACCATCTGGAGAGTTGGTTTTCAAGTGTTGGGGATATGCCCTTTACTTTGGAGATCCATTGGAGGAGATCATTAACTTGTTCATATCAGATCATATCAGTTCCAGATCTGAATATTTCTGCAGATTTGTAGACTTAGATCTCAAATCTACAACTTTTACATGGTGTATTGCTGGAAACCCCAAGGGGATTATGAAGAAGAGCCTATATAGTGTATGAATTTTTTATAGATATGAATTTTCATGCACTTATCCGCTATAGATCTGAAGTGTAATCTACAATTGTTGCAGCTCAATAAAATAACGTTGTAAGGCTTTTTCCAGTCTTAATACATGGTTGCAACACCTCATTTTAAGGATTTTCTTATATTTGAGACTTCTATTTCTTATTATACATCTTATGGGCCATATTGTACATCTATTTTGATGTTGTAAATACAAATGAAGGGTCTCCATATTGGCCTCCTACTTTTTCTATGATGATCTACGCTATTTTTCTACTATTCTGCATTGTATTGCTATATTTTCCATTTGGGAATATTACAGTATTAGGTTAGAGGGAATATTAAAGTTAGTACATAGTGATGTTTTTGGACTAGTGTCAGTTCCATAACTAGGTAAATTTATGTTATATGTCTCATTTATCAATAAATTCTCAAGGAATGCATGGATTTATTTCATAAAGAAGAAATATGAAGTTTTAGGCAAATTCAAAGATTTTAAGTCTCTTGTCAAAAATCAAACAGAGAAGAAAAACAAGGTTCTAAGGACAGATAATAGTGGAGAATTACGAAGAAATTAATTTGAAGAATTATGTAAGAAGTTTGGTATGGCAAGGTACAATACTAATCCATACACACCTTAACAAAATGGAGTTACAAAAAGGATTAATAAGACTTTTATGGAGAAGGCAAGAAGCATTCTTAGTGGTGTTGGGTTACGACAAGAATTTTGGGGAGAGGTAGTGGATAATAAATGTTACCTAGTAAATAGATCACCCTCATTAGCATTGGATGATAAGAATCCACATGCGTATGGATTACTAAGAAACCTTCTCTTGAATTTGTCAATTTGTTTCGCCATGTTTCTTATGTACACGTTCCTAAGGAGGATAAGAGTAAGCTAGATAAGAAAGATGAAAAGTGTATCTTTATTGGATACAAATATGATCTGAGAAGCTCATGGGTGTGAGTATTATAACAAACCATGGTGATTTTTATGCCCCAATATTGGATATAAATTTTATTTGTGTAAGCAAGATGAGGGATGTAGTTGTAAAAACAATGTTTAAAAAGGATACATGTAGGATAAGTTGACAAGAAACAATATTTTTGAGGAGATTTAGGATTGGAACTTTGTAAAAGATATTGGGAATCACTATTAATGATCTTATGTACACGTTCCTAAGGAGGATAAGAGTAAGCTAGATAAGAAAGATGAAAAGTGTATCTTTATTGGATACAAATATGATCTGAGAAGCTCATGGGTGTGAGTATTATAACAAACCATGGTGATTTTTATGCCCCAATATTGGATATAAATTTTATTTGTGTAAGCAAGATGAGGGATGAAGTTGTAAAAACAATGTTTAAAAAGGATACATGTAGGATAAGTTGACAAGAAACAATATTTTTGAGGTGATTTAGGATTGGAACTTTGTAAAAGATATTGGGAATCACTATTAGTGATGGGTGCAATAGCTCCGTTCTTTATGAGAGTCGATATTAGGAAGTAAAAAATGCTACATTCTTTGGAGAAACGAGTATATTGTGGCATCAAAACCTAGGAAAATCAAAGAGAAGGGACTTCAAGTATTATATGGTAATGGTATGGTAGAAGGAATGTCTAGTTGATCTCTAGATTCTTATTTTTGTGAAAAAAATTTATATTATAATAAGAATTGGATAATATTCCCCATGGTCTCTGTAATATTCCTAATTAGTCATGAGCTAATTGGAATATTCATTTTTTTTTTAGTACTTTGTTTAAAGAATAAAAGAGAAAAGGAGGTTCATAATACTCCTTAATAATGAATAAATCAATGACAAATGTGAAAAGGATAAATCTTGGCTGTTAAATCAAGCACCCTTAGGTGTGAAAGGGGTTGGAAATTTTGACTAGGTCAACCTTGACCAAATCTACAGTGTTGTCTTGGAGGAGTGGCCACCAATGAGGCACATTGCAGTTTTAGATGGAGATTCCTTATGTGAAAGAAATGATCTCATTGGAAGTGGTTTAGGGTTTGAAAGCTCTTAACTTATAAAAGGAAGAGGATGGAAAAATAAGAAGGTTGATGATTATTGCATTTCTGAATATATTATATGTTTACACATATATCATTCTCTTGTTTTTTAGATGAGAAATAATGTTGTTTAGCATTGCGTGTTCCTAGTCAGTAATTGTTGGTGAGGTAATTTGTTGGTGAGGTAAATCCCCTCTACTGACAGAGGCGATCCCACTAGCCCTAGAGTGGGTCTAGCCACAAAAAATACACGCTATGACATCAATTCCTAGTTAAGAATGGACAAAGATTTGGTAGATCACTTACCATAGGTCCTGCGCTGTTGTGTCTTCTGGAAGAAGAGATGCCTCCCGCTCCTGATTCGATAGGTCACGATCTGCTCATTCTCACGCCTGGATACCTACACATACACAAGAAACGAAGACGATACACAACATACTATTTCACATTCCTAACTATCAGTCAGTCGAAGAAGACTAAATCACATACGTTAAGTAAATATAACACAGATATGGAAACAATATCATAGTCGAGTATATTAATTTAAAGAAGGAAGAGTACAACCAGGCTTCGATGTTGTGATCTCCTCCAGCAGGGTTCCAGCAGACCACGTCTCACAAAGCTCATCGAGAATTCAGACGGGGCTCTCTCTACAGGATCCTCCTTGGTTTGACCTTCTCTATAATGATAACTTAGCTATAATGTCTCTTCTCCAAGTTCATCTTCTTGGCTATATGTTCAGCTCTAGCTTTTGTAAAGGGAGAAGGGCAGTTTATATAGAGGGAGAAGGAGATGTTAGGATCCCTATAATCATGGGGGGAGCCCTATCCTCTTAGAATGTTACATCAACCATTTCCTAAAGGAAGAGATATGTGGTTTATCGAGTTTAACCACTTGCAATGAGTCATTCCTGAGGTGGTTAAAGGAAACTTCTGCCTCCAATTTCTTAAAAAAAATTCCCAAAAATCCTGGCGCGGGCTTAACACAAGGACAGAGCACCAACTGGCATGGCCTCTAGTGCAAATTTTCCCCATTGGTGCAAGGGATGAATTGGGCACTCGCACCAATGCCAAAACATGGGTTTTTAAGTGCTTTATGAGGAAATGTTCAACGGGAAGAATCATGTCCTTATGTAGAAGGATGTAAAGAAGGTATTTGAAGAGTTTGACACTACTCACAAGTCATGGGAAAAACCCTCCAATATGCGGGGCAAGGGATTGTAGGGATGGTGATAAAATGTTGTGTAACAGATACCTCCTAAAGAATGAGGTCCAAGAGAGAGGGAGGGGTGAAATGCTTTATGAGAACATGTTCAACCAAAACACTGTTGTTGGAAAACTTGCAAGTATGAATACAACTGATACATCTAATATATGACATGTGGCATGGGCACAGCCATCCATAAGAGAGTATATAAACAATGAGATCTGAGGTATGGACACAGCCATCCAGCAGTAGGGATCCATAAATATACTCAGGTATGGTCGCAGCCATCCAATCAAAGGAGTCATACAATAAGTCATAATAATCCACAAAGAACCCGCAGCTTGGATTTCATCATACAAAACCTAGGGTCTTGCACTCCATCTCGACCAGAACATGGTACAAATTCGAGCATGCGAATATGTGAGCTAAAGTAAAACATGCAAAAACATCCACATGCAAAAACACGTGAGAGAAACCACCAATAATGACAATGGCTCTCAAGGTATAAAGGTTACAATCCATGGCATGTGAACAATGATCGGATGTTGAACACCTGCAGATTCAATCAATCAAAGGCCAATGATGTGGACCTTACATCGAGTTCGAAGAACCTACCATTAAGGCATGCAGGCTCCAAGGTACCTACAGGGAGTCTCTAAACCAGCTTCCTAGATAATGAGCTGGAGTCGACAAGAAGTGAACTTGATCGAAGGTGGGCCATAATATTTTCCACATCATCGACACGAGACAAAGGAATATGATGTTTATGAATCAAGACCAACAGAGAATCAGAGGGAGGTTGAAAACTGTAGAGGCACACTTCTCTTGAACATATTGGCATCACGACACTGGATTTGGTAGTATTTGAAATCAATGGATCTGAGGTCATGGTGAAGTGGAAAAGAGCAGATGAGAAGTCAAAATAGATTACCCAAACACATGGAGGCAAGTAGATAATGATATGAGATGTCCCCAACCCGACATGAATGCATACAAGTGCCATGTTCAAGAGAAACATACTGCCAACATGACTACAATCTTAGTTCCATTTTCCCCCACCATTTCTGGAAATTACCCCAATTATTTTTGAAAGCAAGCTTGAAGGGGATATCATGTGATTTCGATGTAAGTTTTTCCTTCAGACAAATCTGACCTAGTACATTTTACGAGCCCTAGGAAGGAGGAACTCAAGTAATTTCATGATGACAGAGTCTAATTTCATCAGTTTTTAACGAGTCTGACAAAGGAAGAACTCAACATCTTGTCATATTTAGAGAGTTTAAAAAGAAGGCTAAAAAGAAAACTCCAGCAGTCCCTTTTTGTAAAATAGTCCCTCAGATCCGAAAGGGTAGAAAATTGTGTCTGAGAGAACCTCCTAGTCGTGATAGGCGAGGGCATTCCTTTTTCAAAAATAATCTATCCCTGCCCGAAAAATGGGTAAACATATATTTGGTAGATATTGTTTTGCAACCAATTTAATGAGCTCAAAACAAGAAGAGTCTCGACAATATTTTCATTTTTAGAGAGTCAGAAAAGAGTTGAAATTTGACTCCTCCTAGAGGAACGAGTGGTATAAAGGGTAGCAACTGGTTCTGGTGATGGTGTAACTGCTCAGAACAAGATAAAGCTGAAGAGGCTGGCTAACAAGACCACTCATTGTAGCGGCTCCTCAAGAATGGGTAAAACAATCAAGTGAAGACATATGATCGGCCGAGCAGATGGGGACGATGGAATAAGAGAACCAAGGCCCATCTAGAAAAATGGGCTAATAAAATGGCAATCACGAGAGGTAAAATAAGAATGGTTTCATTTTTACACAAGCTTTAGATCAGGAAACTCTGCTTGAAGTTGGTTTCATTTTTACACAAGCTTGAAATAAAGATAAACTATGCTTAAAACCAGTTTCATTTTTACACAAGCTTGAAGTGGAAAAAAACTATGCTTGAAATGTTTGCATGCCCCCAGCATGGTGACTCAATTCGAGGTACATGCCCCCCAAGCTTCAGTCCATAGGAAATGGAGTGAAGGCTCAAAAACGAGATCAAGATAAAGACTCAACTGGGATTTTACGAGATCTTACAAATACTCGAATTAAATGGGAACGTGTTTCATTGTTTTAATGAGGTTGAAACATTAAAAGAAATGTCCTCGACGCCTTATTTCATTTTTTAAGGAGCTTGACACAAGAAAACGAACTATGCTCCGACCACCTTGTTTCATTTTTAAGGAGCTTGACACAAGAAAACGAACTATGCTCCAAGAAAAACTCATCATGATGAGTAAGAAGTCATAGTTTCCGAGGGGTTCTCCTCTGTTGGGAGAATAATATCTTGAAAATGAGGATCCAATGCCCCCAGCACACGATGCACAATGGAATTATCACTAATTGTGGGCATGGGATAGGTAGCCACATAATTAACTCACGGTGGGGAATATACAACTGATGGATAAAGACCCGGAAGGGACGATGGTGGACGAGATGTCACATCAGGACCAAAGAATGAAAGCTAATTAATGGTCATGATCTGACCTTTGTGTGGGAAATAAATCACACAAAAGAGGGAGGAGACAACTGCCCCCATGACATAAGTATAGTCGCGCCCCAAAAGCAAATTGAAATCCAAGGGACCTAGAACAACCATCACATCTATATGGACGGTTTTCCCTCCCAAAGTAACAGGAAACTTCAGGAGGATCCCTAATGGTTGACTGGTTCCTCTGTTAAAAGCCAACATATTCTGGGTAACAGGCACAAGCGGTGGAGAACCAAAATGCCAAGTAGTTGAAGATGGAATACTAATAGACACGCCTTCATCTATAATGGTGTTTGGTATGACCACATCAAAGGTTTGTACTATGATCTCAAAAGGCACATAAGATGGAAGGCAGTATCCAGTAAATCGACTCCAATCAAAGGAAGCGATTAGACTACTTGGAGGGGATACCATCGAACTGACATGGTTGTCCCCCGATGTTACCAAAGTAAGAGGAGCACTCTCCTGGACCTCCATCGTGCGAGTAGGAGGAGCAGCTTCTTGAACCATAGGGATGAGAGAATCTTTCTCCAAGTCTGAGGAATCTGAAGAAACAAGAAGAACATGGGGGGGAATAGATCCACTCTCAACAGAAAAGACCTGATGAACCACAGATGGGGTTAGATATACTGATCCCACGACCAATGGTTGGTACGGAATAGATTCCTGAATTTGAATTTCTGGGGGAGCGGGATCAAACAAGGATGAATTTTGATCGATCGTGGAATAAACTAGCAGAGGACTCAAAGAAAGCTTCTGGTAACCGGCCGGAAGGGAGGATGCAGAAACAATAGAGTTTTCGAACACTCTCTTGGCTTCATCCATGTACGGAAAAAGGTGAATGGGATGATTCCCTTCACACAACTTACAAGGATTTGTAATCTTTCCCTATCTCGTATGAGTCTTATCAGAGCTAGTCAAAGATGTGCTATCAATATGACTTGTAGAAGCCAACGGCAATGGCGGATAGCCGTAAGACCATTTGTCAAGTACCTTGGGAATTCCAAGGCAATCTCGAAGTTGATGCTTACCTTTGCAAAGCATGCAAGGGAATTTGAATTTCCTTGGAAGCGTGGATGGTTCTGCAAGGGAAAGCTTCTTAGGCGAAATAGCTACAGCATAAGCCTCTTTCTTATCCTACTTCTTCTTCTTTGTGTTCTTCTTCGTCTTCTTATCCACCTGGTTACTGGAGTCTATACTTTCACCAGGCGAAGTAGAAGAGGAGGACGAAGAAATAGGCGAAGAAAGGGAGAGGTCAACCTTAGAAACAACATGATGTTGTTCAGGTGGAGGAGATGGTTGTACGGTGGACAGAACACTCGGGACCACTGAAGTTGAAAATAACCATACAGCCAATCCAACAGTTAAACCAGCAAGGAAAACATTTCCATATAAGGAGCACCAACATTCCTGAAAGTAGGAAAAGGACCAGGATTCCCTTTGGAAGGGATTCCTGGGTTAGTGACCTCTGGAGACATTTCCATCAGAAACAAATTTTAAAACAACACCCTAAGGAAACTAACTTTAACCAGGAATATTTCGTAGGTATTTAATTTTTAAGACATTGAAACAAAACTCTACCGTTTCATATTTTAAGAGTCGAGAAACAGGAAAAAGGTGACTCTATCACTTTTAGGTTGGAAACGAGCATGAAAGGACAAGTGCTCGTTGATCTTTTCACCTTTTAGAGAGTCATGAAAATATAAAAATGACTACTTAGGTACTCTAAGCAAGAGAGTGTGCCAGGTTTTCGTGAACTGCCATATACACCTTGGTGATGAAATGAAAGAGAAATGACCAAGGACTTAACGTACATGCAGGTAGTCTCCCTGAATGTTGTGTTCGGTGTATCACGGTTACGAGGTGGTAGACTCGGCTTCCTACGGATAAAAGGATTGCAACCTATAGGGGTCACCCTTTATATACTCGACAGTACGGGGAGCACAAGTCCGTACTAGTGCTATCTGAAGCCAGATGGTAAGCAAAAGCTACTAGGTTTTAAGATGTTGGAACACGTCTCTAACTTAGACCACTAAATGTTTCGTTAAGTTTCAATGTTGCCTTAGGTTAATTGAATAAATTTTAAGTTGATATTGTATTTATGTTTCAATTCCAAGGTCCTACCGAATGTTGGATCTCACAAATTCCTGAATGAAAGCTACATGCCATAAAATACCATTTCATTCAATGGAGAGCTATCTACGAGAAGCTTAGGGATTTCAAGTGATAGCAAATAATGAGAACACACAGAAGTATTCACCACAGAACCTGATGCAAACTAATGAGAACGAAAAATCTTTCTGAAAATTTTAAATGCTATTTTTGCAAAATATTTTCCAATCCTACGATGCAAACAAAAAATGCAAGAAAAAAATATTTTTGATTTTTTCAGTGTAATAGAGCAAACATCGCACTAAATAACATGAAAAATTAATCTTCACACTAGTTCGAGAATTCCAATGTGAGAGTCGAAAAAAAGCAACTCAAAAGCAAACAAGACAAAAACTCGAACCAATGTCACAATCTCTCAAATCGAAGAAAGATGTCAAAATGGACCCATACAAGAAATGTGAGCTATGCTTGGAGTGATTGGAAGAAAAATTGAAGGAAAGAGAAAATACTCACTCAAGACTCATTTCACCAAAAGCAAGCACTCAAAACAGATCCTTGGAGCTGAATGCAATCAAGCAAATAACGAAGGTGACCACGAAACAAGAGACCCAAACTCCAACAAAAGGCTCAGCATGTTAAAGCACTAGAAAGCCCTAAAGCCATGATGCTGAAAAAAATGGACAAACAACCGAATGAAGAAGGCTAATCACAGTCACAAACAAACCCAAAGCATTCAAATCAAGTTAAGTAAACACCCAGAGACACCAGGATGGACGAAAAACTCCAAAACAAGGGAAACCCTAGCACCTACAGGAATTGGCGCAACTTTGTGGCTATAATCCGCACGAGACAGGGAATGGCGTGGGCAATAAACTGGAAACTCATGCCAGTGGGCATGACTGTCAAGCTGGAAAATGCTCCAATCGAGCCAACCCTAAAAATATGAAAATTTGGACAAACAGAGGTTAAAACTGATCCTCTCGGGCTGAACAGGGGCCTAAGACTGAGCAAAAAAATCCAGAAAGGCAAGCTAGGCAAGCAAAGACCAAGAAGAAGATCTAATAGATGAAATAAAAAATCGCACTGATGCCCAATGGAGTCGCCAATTTTTTGGTGAGGTAAATCCCCTCTATGGACAGAGGTGATCCCACTAGCCCTAGAGTGGGTCTAGACACAAACAAGACACGCTATGACATCAATTCCTAGTTAAGAATGGACAAAGACTTGGTAGATGACTTACCGTAGGTCCTACACTGTTGTGTCTTCCAGAAGAAGAGATGCCTCCTACTCCTGATTCGACAGGTCAAGATCCACTCGTTCTCACGCCTAGATACCTACACATACACAAGAAATGAAGACAATACACAACATACTATTTCTCATTCCTAACTATCAGTCAGTCAAAGAAGACTAAATCACATGCGTTAAGTAAATATAACACAAAGATGGAAACAATATCATAGTCAAGTATATTAATTTAACGAAGGAAGAGTACAACCAGGCTTTGATGTTGTGATCTCCTCCAGCAGGTTTCCAGCGGAGCACGTCTCACAAATCTCGTCGGGAATTCAGACAGGGCTCTTTCTATGGGATCCTCCTTGGTTCAACCTTCTATATAATGATTACTCAGCTATAATGTCTCTTCTCCAAGTTCAGCTTCTTGGCTATATGTTCAGTTATAGCTTTTGTAAAGGGAGAAGGCCAGTTTATATAGAGGGAGAAGGAGAAGTTAGTATCCCTATAATGGTGGGGGGGGGGGGGGTCCTATCCTCTTAGAATGTTCCATCAACCATTTCCTAAAGGAAGAGATCCGTGGTTTATCGAGTTTAACCACTTCCATGAGTCATTCCTGAGGTGGTTAAAGGAAAATTCCACCTCCAATTTGTTAAAAAACATTCCCAAAAAGGCTGGTGTGGGCTTAACATAGAGACAGAGCGTCAGCTAGCGCGGCCTCTAGTACAAATTTCCCCATTGGCGCGAGGGATGAACTAGGTACCCGCGCCAATGCCAAAACATGGATTTTTAAGTGATTTTTGAGGAAATGTTCAACAGGAAGAATCATGTCCTTATGAAGAAGGATGAAAATAAGGTATTTGTAGAGTTTGACACTACTCACAGGTCACGGGAAAAACCCTTCAATATGCGGGGCGAGGGATTGTAGGGACAGTGAAAAAATTTTGTGTAACAGGAATCCCACCTCTTTCCTTGAGAGGCCTCTTGGAAGAGTTTGCATTGTATTGTCCACTATCTGGGTGAAGGTGAAGCTTCTTCTCTCAACCACAACGTAGATCCTGTTGAGGGTTTCGTTTTCTTTGGAAGCTGCAGCAAGTGGAGGCTGGATCTTTTCCGATCTAGACCATTTTAGTGCTCCTTTTCAGTGGAGGAGACTTCTACTTCATTGGGAGGATAGTATTGGATGACTTGAGCTACATTTTCTGATATTGGAATGTGGCCAACCACATTTTATTCCCTACAGCGCAGTTTCACTTTTAGATCTGCGTTATTCCTGTAGGTGCAGTTGCAGGGTGTTTTGGCATGCCATCTGGAGAGTTGGTTTTCAAGTGTTGGGTATTTTCCCTTCACTTTGGAGATCCATTGGAGGAGATAATTCTCTTGTTCATACCAGATCAAATCCAGTTCTACATGTGAATATTTCTGCAAATCTGCAAAATTAGATCTCAAATCTATAACTTGTACTTGGTGTATTGCTGGAAACCCCAAGGGGATTCTAAAGAAGAGCCTTTATAGTGTATGGATATGTTATAGATCTAAATTTTCATGCAATTATCTACTCTAGATGTAAAGTGTAATATACAGTTTTTGCATCTCAATAAAATAATGCTATAAGGCATTTTCCAGTCTTAATACATGGTTGCAACACCTCATTTTGAGGATTTTCTTCTATTGGAGACTTTTGTTTCCTGTTATACATCTTATGGGCTATCTTGTACATCTATTTTGATTTTTTAAATACAAATGAAGGGTCTCCATATTGGCCTCCTGATTTTTCTATGATGATCTACGCTGTTTTTCTACTATTTTGCATTTTATTGCTACATTTCCCATTTGGGAATATTACAGTACGAGGTTAGAGGGAATATTAAATTTAGTACATAGTGATGTTTTTGGACTGGTTTCAATTCCATCACTAGGTAAATTTGTGTTATATGTCTCATTTATCGAAAACTTTTCATTGAATGCATGGAATTATTTCATAAAGAAGAAATATGAAGTTTTAGACAAATTCAAAGATTTTAAGTCTCTTGTGGAAAATCAAACAAAAAAGAAAAACAATGTTCCAAGGACAGATAATAGTGGAGAATTACGAAGAAATTTATTTTAAGAATTACGTAAGAAGTGTGGTATAGCAAGGTACAATACTAATCCATACACACCTTAACAAAATGGAGTTACAAAAAGGATGAATACGACTTTGATGGAGAAGGCAAGAAGCATGCTTAGTGGTGTCGGGTTAGGACAAGAATTTTGGGGAGAGATAGTGGATAATACACGTTACCTAGTAAATAGATCACCCTCATTAGCATTGGATGATAAGAATCCACATGATTATGGATTACTAAGAAACCTTCTCTTGAACTTGTCAATGTGTTTGGCTATGTTTCTTATGTACACATTCCTAAGGAGGATAAGAGTAAGCTAGATAAGAAAGATGAAAAGTGTATATTTATTAGATACAAATATGATCTGAAAGGTTATAGGTTTTGGAAACTAGAAACTAATAAGGAAATTTATAGCCAAGATGTAGTATTTAGGGAAGTCACAAATTTCATCAAACATGAAGCCCTACTAAGGGATAAATAACTAGATAATATAGAGTATGAATTGAAAGGTGATGAATTCAACTCTACAAAAAAAACAAGAAATATAAGAAGAAGAACCATTTACTCGAACATTAAGGATATTGGATTGAGAACGAAGGAAGAAAAAAATATACACTTCGCCTAATTTGCATTCAATTATTTTATTATTATTATCTGTGATGATTCTATAACTGTTATGGAGGTAGTTAATTTAGAGGATGGAAAACTCTAGAAAAAAGGCCATGGTTGAAGAAACAAAATCCTTGGAAAAGAATGAGGCTTTGAATCTAATGGTTTTTCTATTCTAAGAAATCATATTGGAAATTTGGGTGTTTAATAAGAATTTGAATGTAGAAGAAAAAGTGGAGAAATACAAATTTGGGTTCACGACAAATGATTATTCTAATTAGAGGGAGTTGATTTTTGTTATATTTTTTCTCGTGTTTCCAAGTTAAATTTTATTACATTTATTTTATTTGTTGTTGCTACTTTTGGTTTTGAAGTAGAATAGATGGGTGTGAAGATAAAAATCCTACAATGGGATCTAGAAGAAGAAATCTACATGAATCATCCATAAGGATTTTCCATGAAAAGAAAGAGAGACAGTTGGTATGTAGGATGAAAAATTCCTTGAATGGGTTAAATCAATCACTAAGGAAGTGATAACAACAATCTGATATGCATATATTGGTACTTGGCAAAGGATTATTACATGTATTTAAAATTAGTTGGTGATCATATTAATTATTTAGTCTTATATGTGGATGATATGTTGTTCATTATGAATGACAAGAAAATCATTAAGGAAGTGGAAATTCAATTTTCCTCTAAATTTGACATGAAAGGTGCTAGTGCTACAAATTACATTTGGGGCATGGAAATTAGAAGAGAACAGAAAAACAAAAAATTTGGTTGAGTTAGAGGAATTATGTCAATACAGTATTGCGGAGGTTTACTATGTAATAATGTAAAAGGTAAATGTTTTTATTCCTATAGTTGTAGAGTTATCTACATATTAGTGTAAAATACTTAGGAATAGGGAGAGGACATGTATCATGTTCCATAAGTTAGTGAGGTTATAAGTTTTATGTGTGAAAAGGTTTTCACTAGAAAATACATTGCACATGCAATGGGGGCATGAAACAGGTATATATCAAAACTAGGTTAGGAGAATTGGGCATTAGTAATTTTTTCTTTAGGTCTTTGCACAGAACTAGTGGCTATCGATTCTACCAGCAAGGAAGACCCGAATTACGTATATTTTTGGAGATACACAAGTTTTTTGATGCAAACTGAGTTGGAGTTCTATGTAATACAAGATCTAGAGGTGAATATGTGTTTACTCTATTTGGATGGAGCAGTCAATTAGAGAAGAAAGGGACAGTCTATAGTGGCACCCTCAACTACATAAGTTGAATGCATGGTATCCACTCATGTAATCAAAGAAGAAGTAGGGTCACCTAGATTATGTTCAGGTATTTGGTTGGTACAATGAGTTGTGTGGATATATTTTGACAGTAAGAGTGAAATATTCTTGGAAAAGGACCAAGCTTATCATTCAAAGACAAAGCATATTTATTTTTAGTATCACTCTATCAGAGATATGATTAAAGACAATATGCTACTAGAAAAGGTGGACACTTTGAATAATGTTGCAGATTCGTTAACAAGATATGTGAGCACTAATAATTTCTCTTGGTGTAGGGAAAAAATGGGAATTATTTTCATGTATTGGTGATCATGCACTCATGCAACCCCTTCTATGAAAAGAAAACAACAAGTGGGATGATGTTGGGTATGTGATATATTCTTTGCATGATTGTCCCCACATGTTGTACATTGGATGAGGTGCACCCAGGGGGGTCGACACGTGAGTCACAAATGGGGAATATTACCCGTCCATACATGGGGTAATCACAAGGAGGTGGAATCCCCCTACACTGACGTTGAAGGATAGAGCCATAGAAAAGAAAAATTGTGTAGTTTCTTGCAGCTGCTTTTAGCAGTTTTCAACACACAATTTTTTCCTTTTGTGGTTTTATGGTATATGGTGGCTTTTCCTATGTTTCTTAGTTATATTTAAGGAACTATGGTTGTATTATAATTCATGGTAAATGGATTGCAATTTTATCGATGCCACAATATATATATGTATGTACATATGTATGTACATATATATATATATAGTATTGTATTGTAATATCATAATATTGAAAAAATAGTGATATTTTTATGGGTTTTGATTTTGAAGATAAAATCTTTATGTTAATGTGTGTTTTTTCCATTACATATTTTATGTTTTATTAATAATCTATTTCGAACAATTAATTGTATAAGGCTAAAACCTCTAGGAATGATGTGTACCTTAGGATAATTTTAACCATGGTTTCCCATGCCTTATTTAATATATTTGAATTTAGAAATCTGCAAGAAATGATCAGTATAGTGGTCATACTACCCACATAATGCACAAGGGAATCTACTATGGAGTATATTATTCTTCCCTTACTTAACTAGGTGGTCACTACATCGATTTAAAGGTTGATTTTTATTAGGGTAATGACCCCGAACATGTGAATTCCATTGTTGAGGATTTACTCCTTATCCTTTATTTCCATTTATTCTTACCTTTCCATTTATTTTTCCCATTACTCTATTGGAAAGGATGACTAGTCCTATAAGTTTTTCAAATTTCTATTGGTGTTGCATGAGGGAAGGTTAAACAAAGTTGACCCCTAAATGTTTTTGAGAGTATGGGGTTATAGGGTTTTTTTGAGCTATATAGTGGCTTTTCCTATGTTTCTTAATTACAGTTAAGGAACTATGGTTGTTTTATAATTCATCGTAAATGGATTGCAAGTTGATGGATGCCACAAGATATATATATATATATATATATATATATATATATATATATAGTATTGTATTGTATTGTATTTTAGTACCATAATATTAAAAAAACAGTGCTAGTTTTCTGAGTTTGGAATTTGAAGATAAAATCTCTATGTTAATGTGTGTTTTTTCCATTACATATTTTATGTTTTGTTAATACTCTATTTGCAACAATTAATTGTATAAGGTTAAAACCTCTAGCAATGATGTGTATCTTTACGGGAATTTTAACCATGGTTTCCCATGCCGTATTTCATACATTTGAATTTATAAATCTAGGAGAAATGATCAGTATAGTGGCCATACTACCCACATAATGCACAAGGGAATTTACTATGGAGTATAGTATCCTTCGCTTACTTAACTAGGTGGTCACTACTTGGATTTCAAGGTTGATTGTGATTAGGGGAATGAACCCCAACATGTGAATTCCATTGTTTGGGATTTCCTCCTTATCCTCTATTTCCATTTTTCTTACCTTTCCATTTATTTTTCCCATTACTCTATTGGAAAGGATGACTAGTCCTATTAACTTGTTCAAATTTCTACTTTTGTTATATGAGGGAAGGCTGAACAAAGTTGACCCCTACATTTTTTTCATAGTATGGGGTTATAGGGTTGTTTTTAGGTGGGCTGAGAAAATGGTATTAAGGTTTCCTTATATGAGGGGTTACCATAGGTATTGTAAGATGTGGAAATTATTTCATTAGCCCAAAATTTAATACATATGAGACCCTAAATGGGAGGGAAGTACTACATACAATGAGGATACATGTGTGCCACATGTGGTTACTGTTAGAAAATTATATATTACAGAGCAATGCAACACATAAAATAAGCGAAAAATACAAGAACACAAAACACATAAAATCAGAGAGACACAGATATACGTGGTTCACCCAGTTTGGGCTATGTCCGCCCCAAACAGCCAGTCCTTCCTTTCTATTATCCAGAAAAATGAAGAGACAAAACCTACATTATATCCACTGTAATATCTTATGTTCTCTCTCACAGTCTCCCTATCTGTTTCTCGCTCAGATAATACACATGTAATACACAGCCGCAATAAAATACCCTCATACAAAGAGACGGGTTGCCTTCTAGGGAAAAAAACCCTAAACTAAACACAACTTCTACCGTCAGATCATCTGCCTAATGAATGGCCCAGATTTACTAGAAATTACTATACTTTTACAAGGAAATTTTACATATGTTTTTAGCTTCAGGGGCGATGCCCCTGAAACCTCCCGCTAGGGGGAGGCTCCATAAAGTCACTGTCACCCCACCCTGGAGCCCCCATGGTAGTGATTAGTTTACGGGTGGCGTTGCTGCCCCATTAAAGGTACATGGGTCCAATGCTATGATATAAAGTAAACAAGATAATCAGGCTCCACACACAACAATCTCCCACTTGGAGACTGATTGTAGCAACTCCACCTCTGCTTCATTCGTTGGACAATGACTCCTCTTTGGACCTGGTTGTTTCTAATCTTCATCGTCATCCTTGAAGACCAATTGAAACTAAGAAAATTCTTATTTTCTCCCTGGTTACAACTTTTGTTAGCATATCTGTAGGATTCTGGCTAGTGTGTATCTTTTCCAGCTTCAACTCTCCATCTTCCAATATTGACCGTATGAAATGGTACTGGAGATGTATGTGTTTAGTCCTGGAATGAAATGTTGAGTTCTTTGCAAGATGAATGGCACTTTGGCTATCACTATATAGCGTTCCCATATCATGCTTCTTACCCAATTCATCCATAAACCTTTGTAACCAAATAATTTCTTTACTAGCCTCTGTAGTAGCAATATACTCTGCTTCTATTGTTGAAAGTGCAACAACAATTTGGATTTTTGAAACCAAACTGACAGCTGTTCCACCTACAGTAAATACATATCATGTAGTGCTCCTCCTGTTATCTCTATCACCTGCCATATCTGCATCAACATATCCCTATAGAGTAATGTTTGAACCACCAAAGCATAGCTTGATTTGTGGTACCTCTCAAATATTTGAGAATCCATTTTACTGCCATCCAATGTTCTTTTCCTGGATTATTTATGTACCTGCTTACAACTCCCACTACGTGTGCAATATCAGGCCTTGTGTAGACCATTGCATACATTAAGCTTCCAACTGCTGATGCATATGGAACTTTAGACATATAATCCATGTCTTCTTAGGTCTTTGGGCACAACTCCTTACTAAGTTTTAAATGGCTATCAAAAGGTGTACTAACATGTTTTGCATTATGTATATTAAATATTTTCAACACCTTTTGTATGTACTCATTCTGAGATAGTGTTAATTTTCAATTTTTCCTATCTCCGGTTATTCTCATACCAAGGATCTGTTTTGCAGCTCCCAAATCCTTCATTGCAAATGAATTTGCCAATTTTTGTTTGAGCACATTTATTTCCTGCATGTTAGACCCTGCAACAAGCATGTCATCTACATAAAATAACAATATAATATAGCTACCATCATTTTGCTTTTTCAGATAAACACAATGATCAGAGTGACATCTAGTATAACCTTGTTCAGACATAAACTTGTCAAATTTTAGATACCACTACCTTGGAGCCTGTTTTAAGCCATACAAGCTCTTCTTTAACCTGCACACCAATTTCTCTTTCCCTTTGACCTTGTATCCTTCTGGTTGCTACATGTATATCTCTTCCTCCAAATCTCCATGGAGAAATGTTGTCTTTACATCTAAATGTTCAAGATGTTAATCTTCCGCTGCTACAAGACTTTAGATAGTGCTGATTGAAGTCATCTTAACAAGAGGAGAAAATATTTCATCAAAATAAATACCTTTCTTCTGTGCAAACCCCTTCACCGCAAGTATATATTTGTACCTTTGTTTTCCTCCATCTTCTTCCTTCAGCCTGTAAACCCATTTATTCTGCAATGTAGTTTTACCTGCAGGCAACCTAACTAAGTCCCAAGTCTGGTTATGCATTAAGGAGTCGATCTCTTCTTCCATGGCTAGCTCCCACTTCTTCCTAATTTCAACCTGCATTGCTTCTTCATAACATTCAGGTTCACCAGAATCAGTTAGCAATAAGTAATATAATGAAGGAGAGTATCGTTGAGGGGGTCTACTTATCCTGATAGATCTTCTAACACAACTTTTAGGTGTTTGAGGTGCCTGTTTTTGTTGTGGTGGTTGCTGGTGCAGTGGTTGTTTATTATTATTATTTTCAGGCACCTTTACTTTTTCATTTATCTCATCAAGAACCATGTATTCCTTGATTTCTTTTTCTTGTTTCTTTTCCTGCAACTGATTCTGATACAAAACCTTTTCATTGAATATTACATCTCTGCTCCTAATGATTTTGTGATTTTCATAATCATATAAGCAATAACCAAAATCATTAACATCATATCCAATAAAGGTACATTTCTTTGATTTTTCCTCAAGCTTTGTTCTATTTTCTTTATTAATATGGACAAAGGCCTCACAACCAAAAGGCTTTAAAAAAGAGCAGTTTACCCTTTTACCTGTCCATGCTTCCTCTAGAATACCACCATCCAAGGAACTTGAAGGCCCTCTGTTTATTAGATAAACAACAGTATCTACAACATCTGCCCAAAATTGTAAAGGCAATCCTACATGCAATCTCATGCACCTTGCACGCTCCATGATTGTTCTGTTCATCCTTTTTGACATACCATTTTCTTGTGGTGTTCTTGGAACTGTCTTCTCTCTACGAATTCCATGCTATGAACAGTACCTATCAAACTCTTTGCTGCAATATTCACCTCCATTTTCTGATCTGAGACACTTCAACTTCTTTCCTGTCTCAATCTCAACCAAAGCTTTCCATTTCTTGAAAGCATCAAATACATCAGATTTATTTTGAATGCAATAAATCCAAGTTTTTCTAGTTGCATCATCAATAAACGTAACATAATAGTGAGAGCCACTGAGAGATGATACCTGAGCAGGTCCCCATACATCTGTATGCACAGACTCCAATTTTTTTCTCTTCTTTTCTTTCCCAACTCTGAGAAATATGACTCTCTTTTGTTTTCCATAAATGCAATTTTCATAGAAATCCAAATCAACATTCTTCAAACCTGGCAAAAAATTTCTTGAGTGAAGTATCTTCATCCCCTTCTCACTCATGTGTCTGAGCCTATGATGCCATAATGTTGCATCTGCTCCTTTGGAAGTTAAAGCATTAACATAGTTATAAATACATTGCATAAATACAATGTACCAACCTTTTCGCCTTTTGCTATTACCAAGGCTCCTTTGGTGACCTTCCAAGCTTTATCTGTGAAAGTTGTCACACAACCTTCACTGCCTAACTGCCCTGTTGAAATCAGATTTTTCTTTAGATCTAGAACATGCCTTACCTCCTTTAATATCCATTGGTTTCCATTCTGTTGTTTTACAAGAACCTTACCCATTCCAACAATTTTACAGGGTTTATCATCACCCAAATGGACTTGTCCAAAATCTCCTTAAACATAGTCATGAAAATATTTCTTATCAGGTGTGGCATGGAATGAGGCCCCTGAATCGACTACCTAGGAATCAGTAACTTTTTCGAAAGAAAGAATCAAAGCATATTGTAACACATCACTTGTCACATTTTCTTCATGATTGTTTTCTTGTTGTGCGTCTCCTTGTTTTCCCTTCCGAGATCTACAATCTTTCCTTAGGTGTCCTTTATTTCCACATTTCCAGCACAGCATCCCTGATTTGGACTTGTATATGCCTTTTCCTGATTTATTGCGATATCTTGAGCTCTTTCCTCTTTCCATTCCCCTTCCCCTAGAATCTTCACTCAAAGAATTACCCGATGTCTCACCGGAGCTTTTCCGTCACATTTCCTCGCTAAGGATAGCACCGACAACATCATCAAACTTTAAAGTACTAGATCCAGAGACAGAGTTACTAATGGCCATTACTAAACCATTCCAACTCTCTAGCAATGAGCACAAGAATAACAGAGCTCTAAATTCATCATCAAAGTTTACCCCTACAGAACTTAACTGACTGGTAACTATATTAAAATCATTTAAATGGTCTACAACAGATCCGCCTTCCGACATCTTCATATTAAATATTCGTTTCATAAGAAATACCTTGTTTGAGGCCAAGGGTTTTTCATATAGTTTCACCAACGTCTGCATCAAACCCTTTGTTGTTGTTTCCTTTGAAATATTGAAGGCGACTGATGCCACAAGGCACAACCGTACTGTTTTGAGTGCCTTTCTGTCGAGAATGTTCCATTCTGCGTCTGTCATGGCCGCCGGATTCTTTGCTTTTCTGCTCAATGGTAGGTACAGATCTTTCTGATACAAATAATCTTCCATATGCATCTTCCACAGTGGGAACTTTTGGCCGTTAAATTTCTCGACCCTAAACTTACCATCTTCTGCCATTGCTCCCACTCGAACTAGGAACCCTTCTTTCCTGTGAGTTTATCAGCCAAATATACCTTCGGCTCTGATCCCAGTTGTTATAAAATTATATATTACAGAGAAATGAAACACATAAAATATGCAGAAAATACAAGCACACAAAACACATAAAATTAGAGAGACACAGATATACGTGGTTCACCCAGTTTGGGCTATGTCCACCCCGAACAGCCAGTCCTTCCTTTCTATTATCTAGCAAAATGAAGAGACAAAACCTACAGTAGATCCACTATAATATCCTCTGTTCTCTCTCACAGTCTCCCTATCTGTTTCCTGATAAGATAATACACATGTAATACACAGCTGCAATACAATACCCTCGTACAAAGATAGGGGTTGCCTTCTAGGGAAAAAAACCCTAAAATAAACATAACTTCTACTGTTAGATCATCCACCTAATGAACGGCCCAGATTGACAAGAAATTACTATACTTTTACAAGGCAATTTTACATTTGTTTTTAGCTTCGGGGGCGCCGCCCCCGAAACCCCCCGCTAGGGGGGGACTCCATAAATACATTGCCACCCCCCTTGGACCCCCCATGGTAGCAATTAATTTACGGGTGGCATTGCTGCCCCATTTAAGGTACAGGGGTCCAATGCTATGATACAAAGTAAACAAGATAATCAGGCTCCACACCCAACAGTTACGAATAGTTCCCCCATATCATAGGCATGGATGAAAATGATATTCCTACCATGTTTGGGGATGATTATTATGGCCCATATTGATTCACATCAATGTTGTTACCATAGGATGGATGATTTCCTCCACATGTGCTAAATTTTGAAATGGATTTGATGAGTCCATCAACAACGTTAGATGCCCCCATTTTGGGATAGTTGAAAGGTTTTGAAAAAAGAGCACTAGGGATGATATATAGAGGTACCTTGAATGATAATATACCAACTAAAAATGTTTAGTTTTATGATGGCTTCTTCCTCATATCCAGGCGTGGTGGTGGAAACATATTTTTCTATCAATGGAAAAAAAAACTTAAGGAGAAAAATATGAAATAAGTGTAGGAGAAACCTCATTTTTGTTGATGATGCAATGTCTATGGAATTTTAAGATGTGCTCCACAATATGGGTAGAAGATGTTTTCCTAAACTTAGTGATGATTTCTAGTCTAGTGTCATGACATATAGGGAGTTGAAAATGAAAGGGTAAGAAAGGTCTTAGATAAGGATGCAAAGTACTTATGACCAACATCTTTGTTATTAACATATCATTTGTATGAGGGTCCACTTAAGGAGCATTGAAAGAGTCTCAAATGAATTGGTTCTTTAATGATACTATTTTAGGAACACCAAATAAGAAAGTTCATAATGTGGTTAGATGGGTATTCTCCTTTCTTCCCTTCAAATTTTAGAATATTAATAAGTGTGTTTGATTGGCATGGGAGGCCATGTCACATTATGTGTGATGGGGTCATTTGTGATATTCATTAAATATAGGAAATTTAATGAAATGAAAAATGGAAAGTTTGGAGTTAGATATACCATAACATGAGATTGATGAACGGTGGTTGTGTTAGAATGGGAGTTAATGCTAGGTAATATGGTACCAATAAAACTCAATCCTATTAATAATGTTCCTAAAAAAGTGGCATTAACTGATGATGGTTGAGGGCTAGATCGAACCAATGAAGTAGTAAGACCACAAACACCTCCTAGTAGAGGTAAGAGTCCTTGTAGGTAGCAAGGATTTCAAGGTGTGAGGGGGTCCCCTATTATTATACATTTTTTCATGTGCATTACTAAGAGACAAATTCATAGATCATGCACACATAAAAATTACGTAATGTGTGAACCACACACTAGTTTATTATATAGTTGTGTGAATTGAATACATGTGACAGCTCCCACACAAGGTTCTCATATGAGTCGCATTGAAAAATGATGTAAATATTTACAAGTTTTGAAATAATTGAGAAAAAAAAAGAACAAAGTCATGGGACATGGATTCGAGAGCCAGGGATTGAGAATTGATGCTTGGGATGTTATGGTTTATTGTGTAAAGAAGAAACTTGAAATAAAAGACAAACATTTAAGGTTAAATGGTGCATGAAGTAAAGAGTTTGGCTCCTGAAGTTAAATGAGTTGAGGAAAGGTTCTCATGTCGATGCTTACTTGATAAAACACAACAAGAAAAAGAGGACAAAATTTATGAGGGGCTACAACAGCATGGATGGAGTAGTAAAATAAGAGACTCGAACTCTTGAGGGGGGGCAGGGAGAATTAAATAATGGACGTGAGATATTGGTAACGGATTCAAACAGACGGAGGGAGAGGGAGAGAATCAAACTCATGGGAGGAGGAATTCGAACATGCAGGGTGATGGGCCTCTAAATTAGACATAAATTAAGTCAGATATAACCTTTATTAGGAACATAAAGGTTATATTAAATCTCTCCTTCTACACTTAATAATGTTTTTAAGAATGAATATGTTATTAGGAAGTTTTAGAGATAATTGTATATTTGTGCCTAATATTTTTGAAGAATATTGTAAGAATATTGGGAAAATTATGAAGATTTGGAGAACGATATAATTTAGGGACTTTTTTCATACTACAAGAGGATCAATATTGGAGAATAGATTAATAAAATATCATGAAATTATTGGGAGATTATGGAACTATGATGACTGAGAAAATCTACGATTGTGTTCCCTGTCATTTACTTCAAACTCCTAGCGTTGGGAACCAAACCCACTATTTGAGGAATTTTAGAGGGAAAATATTCCTTTTTTCAAGAAGAATGCTTCCTCATCATTTTTTATAAGTACCAATTCGAATTGGCCTCTAGGTTCATGTATTTTTTAGTCTTATTGTGGAGAAAACTTGTTGTTTAGCAGCTGCACTTTCATTTCTTGCGCGTATGTACTTTGATTGATTCAATAATGAAGATTGTCATCACTTTTAGCTTATAAGGCTTGGTTTCTTCCATAGGAATCTGATTCTCCTCTAGATTTTCCATCCCATGAGACTTGAGCCCTATTGAACAATTTATTTATGTTCTTTTCACTTCTTATTCACATGCATATCTCATTTATGTTTTGCATATTTCTGTATTTAGTATTGTTTATTTTCTTGTTGTAGGATTGACTTAAATGATTGAAGTGAGTTCCTTTGCAGGATTTTTACAGTTGGAAAAGCATTATTCATCCATATAATAACTTTTTAATTTCATCTTAATCATTAAGCTACTTGTATTTGGTTACTAGTTCACAAATATAATAGTTCTAGAAATTCCTTGTAGCGAAATAGTATTAAATTTATGCTATTTTTTAGAATGGGTTAATGACCTTAATTTGAATTGATTCTGCTTATATTAGGTCATAATAATTTTAATTTTAATAATAAATTTCACCCCATTTCATTTTTTCTTTATAAGGTTAGGAATTTGATAGATTAACTCTCTCACTAGTTCTTGAATTTCCAGATTTTAGAGTAGTAATTTTCTGTTATTTTTTAGCACATCTGAACAAGGGTATTTTTTGACTTATTACACCTATAATGGAGACCTAAGAGATCCTACTTACTAAAAAAAATTCCCATCCCATTTTCATTTAATTTACTTGGTCATTCTGTAATATCCCCAAATGGGAAAACTCAGCAATACATGCATGGAAAACACATTTTTCATAAATATAAGAATTAAAAGAAAAATTTATCCCATGGATCCATTATATTGAAATTATATCAACCAAATATGAAATTAAATTATAAAAAATGTCTTTTTTCTAGTTAAACAGGCCTCCCATGCTCAAAACAGCTTAAAAATGATGAAACCCCAAGACTACTGCAACACAGAAATTACTGCATAAAGTGACTTCTTATTCTAGTAAGGGTTATACTTATAAATTTAGAGAAAAAATATATATTCTCGTGTATTAATAAATAATTCTCAAAAATAGAGATCTAGTCTCTTTTACATAGACCCAAGATGACCCGGCAAGGGTTTCTTGACACAAATGATATACATGAAATAACTGCTACAAATCTATGGGTGAATCACACCGTATAGCTGAATATCTGGATATAAATGGCTTAACATGCAAAGAAATGGTTTTAGACTCTCCTACTAGGTTTCCGGGGAAAAGGCTGATCCTCCTCCTGGGAAACTGACTCATAAAAGTGGGGTTTAACCCCTCCCACTGCAACACCTTAAGAAATAACACAGTTTCTGGAAGGGAATAAATTTTTTCTGAAGGGAACTGCTTTTCCTAACACCAGATAGTGGAAAATGCAGCTCAAAAGGCTCCTCTTAGATTTCTTAAACAAGATCTCCAAGAAAGAGTAGGGAATCCCTGCATGAGAAAACGCTTGCACTAAACAGTGTAGAAAACTTAGCTAAAAAGAAAAAGAATGCAATAAGTCTAAAAAAAAAACATAAAAATATAATCTTCAATCATGCCCCATATGGTTTCCATCCCCTCCATTATATAGTTTATGAGCTTCCTCACCAAGGGTTCCACCCCATTATGAGGTTGCTTCCATGCAAAGGCTCCTCCACCAAAATTACGTTCTCTCCATTAGTCTTTCTCATCTATTTACAACACTATTTGATTTAGTCAATATTGAATAAATCAATCTTGACTAGATCAACTTGACGGGATCTTCATGCCTTGTCTCCTTTCACACTCAAGGTGTCTTCATTTTGACTAGCTAGATTGATCTTCATTCACATTGAGTTGTCTTTATTTAGGATCCACTCCTCATATAAAAATGTTGTTAACTTGGTCAAAATTGACTTTTTCCACACATTTTTAGACCCTTTTCATACATTTGTATGCTTGATATGGTTATTACATTATCCCTTTTGACATTATGAGGGATTTTATTCCTACTTAAGCAACTATTGAGCCTCCTTGCCCATTTATTCATCTAACTAGGGTTTTAAAAGAAAAATTAATATCCCTATTAGCTTCATGGTAATTTAGGAATATTACAGTCTTCCCCTCCCAAATCTTTCTTGTCCTCAAGTAACTGCAAGGGTGCTACAAAATCTCCCCTCCTCTTGTGGCCTCCTTATATAACAGTCTCCACCCTTGCTTCATATTTTCTGCAATAAGTTTGTCTCCCAATGGTTCCTCCCAAGTGTGCAAGTTGGCCTTTGGTGGATAAACCAAATGGTTGTCATCATGAAAGGAAGGAAGCTATATATGGAAACCTTCTTGTTGATCAATGGCCTCCTCAAGATAGAAGTGATGACAATCACGGGGAATTTCATCATCAATGAAGGACTCCCACCTCCATGATATCATCAAAATGAAATGAATCACCTCCTAGCTTGGTAATTCATAGTAAAGCTCCTCCCAATTTCTCATGAGAGGCATGTCCCAAGTGCTTCAATCAATCATATGGTCAACCTCATAAGGAAACAAGTGATATACTATAGTGGCCATATAGTTTCCCATGCTCCCTTTAGAACATGTAGTGAAAAAAATGTAGGAAATTTATTTCCCCAAGGACACATCCCACCAATGTGTCTCTCCTCCAACCATGTCCTCAACAAAGATAAGAACATTTTCATAATATGGAATCATAATTAGAGTCATGCTAGCTGCCATATTTAGTAAAGGAGAAGAACAATGGTCCCTCATATGCAACCAGCACAGTTTTACTCCTAACTTCCATAGAATATGATATAACAAGTGTTCTTCCCCACACTTGTTTGTTGTCCCGTCCTTCTTATATGATTGGAGAAGGTGTATGATAGTTGGTGCTAATGAAGCACACCATGAATAATACAACATCTCCCCAAAATCTCTTAGGGGATTGTCAACATCTCCATTACTCATGGCTCCAAGTAGCCCATGAAGCCCATAAGAAAAATTGCCCCCTCTTGGAGAAAAGCCCTACATATGAGTGTTAATAAAATACAAACATATAGTAGATACATCATGCTTTTTAAAAATACAAGTCTCGCTATACACTTGATTCAAATCAGTGAGGTAACTCATGGATGAGCTCCCTCTCACGCCCAATGAATAAGGAGGTGATGATGATAACTCTTCCCAAGAGCTATTTTCCCCCTCAACCATAAAATTATCTATGCACTTCTTCATATGAGAGTGCATATCATATTTGAAGATCTCCCACGTGAATCCATCTAAGATAGTATAGTATGCTCTAATGAAACTAGTGGGTTTGGAAAGCAAGATCTCATAAGCTGCATTAAGTAGTTTATACTTGAGCTTGTAATATTTATTTAAGTAGATCTGATCATGAACATAAATGATTTCATCAACTACCTTATAGATCCCATCCATCACTTTCCAATCAAGAACCTTACATGCGAAGAGGTCCTTGGATTATTCCATCAAGAGTTGGGACTCCCAATAAGGATCTAGGCTCCCCAACAATGACAATGTTGTAGAGATATGAAATGCAACCCCTGTCATAACATGGCTTTCCTCTTTGTCATAATTTATGCCAAAGTCACATGTTGGAGTTCTATCAACTTTCCTTTTTTTCCTTTCTTGTAGTTGATCTTACTCAAGACAAGATTGAAGTAGATGGAAGTCAACCTCTCCTAGAAAATTTTTTGTCTTCCAAAACCTCCTTAATTTCGCCCATGCATGCAAGAGTGTTGATATCCTCTTGTCATGTTCAGAAATCTCTTTTGTGAGTGATAATATCATTGGTTTACCCAAAGATATGGAGTGGCCATCTCACATCATATCCATGCCATCATAGATTTCTGAATCCTCCTTTTTCAGTGCAAATAACTGAGTGGGATATAACAATGATCACTTCATAAAATTGCTTACCTCTCCTTTGAATCCATGAAATATTCTCTCCGCTATGCTAGCTTCTCCCAAGGATCCTTCCTTAGCCAAGTATGTAGATGCTGCCCATAGTTTAGAGAACACCTTAGTCTTCCTCCAATCAGGAGGTCTCCCTGGTGGAATGCCTCCATCCAAAGAGACATCAAGGCATAAAGCAGGATGTATATGTGTGTGGACAGATTTGTCCTTGCCTTCATTACCTAAATCCTCTTGCCTTCTTTCTACATCAAACTTCTGAAATAGAGAGGGGTGTATCCTCCTCATCAGGTGATGCTTTCCTTCCCCTTTTTATTCTTCTATCTTCAAGATATCACCATTTGATAATAATGGCACATGCTCCACATGGATTGTGCCATGATATCCATATGTGAGACTCTTTGGAACTCCTTGAAAGAGTGCAACAGTTTATCTCATTGGAGCAAGTTCTCCATCTTCCTCTTCATGAGGTACTGGATGTGCCCTTGTCATGTTTGCGTTATCCTTCTCTTCCTCCTATTCAATAGTTGAAAATGCATCGTCATCAATAAGAGACCTTAGATCTTGGTCTTCTTTTGAAGGAGGAATCTCCATGTCTTCCTCTTGAGAAGAAAGCTCTACGTGCAATGGGGACTTTTCCTTTGGCAAGATATCATACAAGTTTCAGTCCCCTTCAATGGTTTTTTTAAATGGAGCTGATTTTATGGACCCTTCCAGCCTATGCAAAATTTTTGTTTGATTTTATTTGATAGGTTCCATAGAAGATGCTTCATAGCATTTTTCATCAAACCTTTCCATTATCCTTCTAATGAACTTTGCATAAGTAGATGTATTTGCATTCTTTAAGGAAAAAGATTCAAACAACCATAAAGCATAAGCCTTACCCTCAAGATGCAGCGCTGCTACTTTGATGGCTTCCTTTTCTAAAACTTGATGTTGTTGCACATAGGTGTCTAGCTCCTTCACCCAAGCCATAGCTGGACTTTTAGGTGATCCATCAAAAGTAGATAGAAAGAATCTTCCCATACCATGTTGCTTGCTCCTTGTGCTTATTTCCTCCTTGATCTTGCATAACCCTTGGAATTTCAAGTGATCTTTTAACCCCTAAGATTGAGATTCATACTCTTGCAAATAATCACCAAGAGTCTCATCCTTTGGCACATCTCCTTTCTTCTTCTTCTTTGTCATCAACAAGTGGCTGATAGAGCATTGTAAATTTGATGATGTGGTTGAATGCTCACACTCATAAGATGAGGAATTAGAGCTTTCCTCATGTATATATCTTGTGGATCTTGTTGAGGGACTTCTATGTCTTTCCCTCCTGATTTCTTTGATGTCTTTACTTCTACCCTGCAGAGTTTGAAAGAGATTTTTTGAGAACCTCTTTCCTCCAGACAATAAAGTTTTGCTTTGATCTCTTTTGAAAATATTCTCCTCCACTTGAGAATACTCCATAATGGTTAAGGAACATAGGTTGAGCCAATATTAGAGCTCTGATACCACTGTAATATCCCCAAATGGGAAAACTCAGCAATACATGCATGAAAAACACATTTTTTAGAAATATAAGAATTAAAAGGAAAATGCAGCCCATGGATCCATTATATCTGACATTATATCAACCACTTCTGAAAGGAAATCAGAAACAAATGTCTTTTTCCTAGTTAAGCAGGCCTCCCATGCTCAAAACAATTTAAAAATGATGAAACCCCAAGACTACTGCAACACAGAAATTACTACATAAAGTGACTGCGTAGTATAATGAGGTTTATACTAAAAAATATAGAGACAAAATAGATCTGCTCATGTATTAATCAATAATGCTCAAAAACAGAGATCTAGCCTCTTTTACATAGACCCAAGATGACCAGGGAAGGGTTTCCTGACATAAATGATATACATGAAATAACTGTTGCAGATCTATGGCTGAATCATGCTGTATAGCTAAACCTCTACATAAAAATGTTTGAACATGAAAATAAATGGCTATATACTCTCCTACTAGCTTTTTGGGAAAAAGGTTGATCCTCCTCCTGGGAAACTAGCTCATAAAAGTGGGGTTTAACCCCTCCCACTGCAACACCTGAAGAAATAATGCAGTTTCTGGAAGGGACCACATTGTTTCTAAAGTTAATTGCTTGGCCTAACACCAAATAGTGGAAAATGAAGCTCAGAAGGCTCCTCTTAGATTTCTTAAACAAGGTCTCCAAGAAAGAGTATGGAATCCTCGCATGAGAAAACCCTTGCACTAAACAGTGCAACAAACTTAGCTAAACAGCCAAAGAATGCAAGAATTGTAAACATACCAAATATATAATATAATCTTCAATCATGCCCCATATGGTTTCCATCCCCTCCATTATATAATTGATGAGCTTCCCCACCAAGGGTCCCACCCCATTATGAGGTTGCTTCCATGCAAAGGCTCCTCCACCAAAATTACATTGTTTCCATTAGTCTTGCTCATCTATTTACAGTGTTGTTTGATTTAGTCAATCTTGACTGGATCAACTTGACTGGATCTTCATGCCTTGTCTCCTTTCACACTCAAGGTGTCTTCATTTTGACTAGCTAGATTGATCTTCATTCACATTGAGTTGTCTTTATTTAGGATCCACTCCTCATATAAAAATGTTGTTGACTTGGTCAAACTTGACTTTGTCCCCACATTTTTACACCCTGTTCACACATGTGGATGCTTGATCTGGTTATTACATGATCCCTTTTCACATTATGAGGGATTTGATTCCTACTTAAGCAACTTATGAGCCTCCTTGCTCATTTATTCATCTAACTAAATTTTTAAAAGAAAAATTAATATTCATATTAGCTGCATGCTAATTTAGGAATATTACACATTCAGTGAGATATCTCCAAAGTAAAGAATCATGTAACAAAAATAGAACTTCCTATAACACTCTTGTAGCATGTGTAAACTCGACCAGATTTGGTCCCAAAGCTTGGTTTTTGTCTCTTAGGATTGGATCATGACCCCTAGGATCTAAATCCATGATTTAGGAAGAATAAACACCACTTAGGAAATTCATTTTCATAAAGTAGATTAGGCATTTTATTTGAATTCATGCTCTTCGGTTTTTAGTTACAAATTGTTGTTCTTTGTTAGGATTACTTTCTTTTCAAAGAAACACTTCCATTTATGCAATTAGTTTTGGATTTGAGTTCATGAAATTCACTTCATTACATTAGATCAAAAAAGGAAGGACACATTTTATGTTGCATATATAGTGTCGATACCTCTTAAGTTTGAACGAACCTCGGGTTGACATTTAAAGTTTGTAGCCTTGTGAGTTGCAACATATATGTTGCAATACTGAGGCTCATCACTTTTTGACACCATTTTTGTGGAGGTGTCAAATTATGCATTATTTTCTTCCCTATTTGATTCATTTCTTGTATTTCTATAAAAACAAAAAAAAAATGCATTAGGCATATTTCATTTCAAAATATAAAATTGCATTGCATTAACATTCTTATTGAAAAAAAATGCTTCTCCAACACCTACCCCCCCCATTTGATCACGTGGTGCAGTAAGAAGCACATCACCATCTAATTTTGCAGCTACAAGAATAATATGTGGCAGATAAGGTAGAATAAATGGATGGATATGATGATGATGAAGAAGATATTCTTGGGATTCCCATTAAAAATATTGATTTCAGTATGCATATGAAGAACATCCCTCCATATTTCCTTCCCAAATTCCATGGTATGAGGTCAGAGGATCTGGAAACCTTTCTCTTTTAATTTTAAATACTTTGTATATATTATGGCCACTTATCACACACTCAAAAATCAATATTTTTTCTTGCAACATTGAAGGATAGATCTCTTAAATGGTTCATGATTTTAGGTACTAATTCAATAAGATCATGGAATGATATGCAAAAGTCATTTCTGGAAAAATATAAAGATCATGAACTTAAAGAATAAATATTTATAATGAATCAAAAACAATATGACAGACTTCATGATCTAATATATAGGCTCATGTTTAATGTTAAGAGGGAAAATTTACAATATTTAGGATTTGACACACTAAAACCCTTCTTATTAGAATATCGATCTCCTTGATCTCATGAGTAGAGGGATGATTGGATAGATCTCCTTGATCTAACGAGTATATGAGATGTATACCAATTATCATTTGAATAATTTTGTGAAACATGCAAGTGCATATCAAGAGGAAGGGAAAGAGTAATTAAATCAACATCAAGATCGATATGTCAAGCTAAACATGGAAATTTTATTAATAACTTTAAAACGTAAATTCTTAGAAATCGAAGTGAACAAGTAGAAATGTTGAGAATGAAAGATGAAAAAAATGAATATGTTGATATTTGTGTTGACCATGCAAAATCATATTTCCCATCATTACCAAGGTTGAAGGAAGCTTACCAAGAGGACAATGGAGAAATTCAATCATCAAAGAAGCTATGTAATTATGTAGATCCAAGAATACCATGGAAACCTAGTTAAATTGATATGATGCAAGGACCTACCTCACAATTTCAATCTTATTCACATACATCTCAAAGTAATTGGAACATACTCTTTCCTTGGCGACCTTGGCCATCTCAACCCAAAAACCAATCTTAGCAATAAGTTTGGAAAGAAAATTATGGGAGAAATACACAATATCCTCAATAATTTCCTCAATATTCTCCATGCCCAACTCCATGCTATCCCTACCATCCACCTCCACCACAACCACAACCTCAACCACATCCATATCATACATCCACTCCCACTCAACTACCTCTACCACCATTTCCAAAACCATACAAATAAGTAACTCAACCCACTTACGATGTTGAGGTACAACACTTCCAAACATATCCTCTTAATATTAATGGTATTCATATTCTTTGAAGAAAGGTATTGCAAAAAATATATTCTCTTGATTTCATTGAAGGACAACATGAAAAATAAGAAAATTCAAATGAGGAGATCAAAGATTCATGGGTTTCACCTTATGGAGAGAAGACATCAGAATCATATACTGAGAGGATTCCCTCATGTTTACCATCATATCCTCCATGTGTTCCAGAGAAAAATCAACAAAAAGATGAAGATTTTAATTTCATGGTAGAAGAGGACATCCAAGATGATCAAAATCAACAAGTGGACCAGCAGTATCACAACTATATTGAAATATGGTTCCAAACAATCATAAAGTGGTAGCAACACACTCTTCTTCAACAATTATTGATCTCATCTCAGTCAAAGCATTTCTTGTCTCATATTCAAGCACATGTCAAAGCATGTATTTCAAGTGTAAACATGATTTTATATGTCATCTTGATGTGCACATGGCTCAATTAGATGTATTCCTATACTTGAAAGAGATTTTGTTTTTTCAGGAAGAGTAGGATAGAAAAAAAATTTTAAATGAAAAAATGAGAAAAAGGAATAAAGAATAAAATTTCAGGTGAAAACCTCTTTTGAGGCGTCTGATATTGACTCACTGATTGAAAACCTCCATGAGGCAGTTAATTCGTTGAAAAGAGAAAAGAAAAAATAAGAGAATAAAGATCCTAGGTGAAAACCTCCTTTTGAAGTGCTTAGGTAGATCTACAATTTGAAAACCTCATTGAGGCGGCTAGTAGGCCTAAGAAAAAATTTTGATGAGAAAATGAAAAAATTCTTCATGTATCTCTCTCTAATGAATGTAGGTGCTCTCCAGCCTTTGCAAGCAACAAAAATAGACTGTCACCAAAAAAAGAAAAAATTGGTCAAAAATCTAGTCAAAGGGAGTCAAACTTGGACTTTATCTTGCTTTTCTCAGATGCTCCAAAAGTGCCAAGGTCATTTCAATGCATCACCCTCATCCATTTCCAACATACACCCATCATTTCCAAGATTTTATCATTCATTTTGCTCGTTTTCCTAAACTACTATAAGAAGTTCTTTTTTTGAGCATAAAATTGTTTTTATTTTATATTGAAAACTGTGCATCCATTTTCCAACATGTTTCATGGAGAGATTCATATGGATGATGGTAACATGTTCATGCAATTTCAACAATTTCTAGTGCACAGTTTGTGAGAAATTGGCCTCCATCACCTAAAACCATTTTTATTTTTTATCGATATTTGTGCATCTAATTGTCGATATGTTTTATGGGGAGGTGCATAAGGATGATCGTAACATGCTCAAAAAATTTGAGATCAATCCACTCTACCGTTTGAGAGTTATGGATCAAATAATTCTGCTATAATGGAGTGTCCTGAACTGGTACAAGAAGTTTTGTAACTACTACATGAAGTTACTGTAAGCGACATGCAGGTGGATAGAGGAAAAACAACAATCATAAAGGGACTTGAGGTGTAAAAAAACAACGAGCAGAGTCTTCCCATAATTTCCTACCACCTTCTCATCACTCCTCAATCTCAAACGCAAGGGTTTCTCATTCTAACCTTACCTTTTTTCACCTCTGTAAAATATATTTTTTTGAAAAAACACACAATTCCTTCACTCCATTTTTCCAAGACCACACAACTTCTTCACCAACCTATAATCATCCTAGCATAACCCTAATACCACCTCACATTTTCCCTCATCATTCATACATAGCTATAAGCCTAAAGCAGAAAGAGAAAGTGGTTGCTACAAGAAAAAGTAACTTCATGTAGTAAGCCCTACATAAGCACCATAAAATCCCTTAATATGGTTTTGACCAATCATGGAGACCAATAAGACTTGTGAGATGAATTTTAGGAGTTTAATGACACTACAAGGAGGATCCTCCACCAGCCTACATACATGAGAAGACTCACCAAGGTACCTGCATAGACTAAAACTTTATTAGTCAAAGAATCATCCTGCTATGAAGACTTGTACAGAAGAAAAATCATTAAATACAACACTCATATCATGAGCATCTCAGCATAAATTTTTTATCTAGGGATGTGAAGTAGAAATAACAATAGCAAAAGAAACCCTAAAATACCTACATCTTCAAGGCTATTAGCAATAGGACCTCCAATAGATTATCGCATGCAACTTTGGGATCATTACTAGTAACTTAGAACCATCGAAGGAAACTTTAACAGTCATATCAGTATCCTCAATATCACCTTCAAAAACACATCAAGGGTAAGGTTAAGGTATGCAATCATCTAAAAATTTCTTCGAATCTATTCTAGCTTAAGAAAACAATAAAAATGTGAGAAGGAAATTTTTTTATAGCCAAAATCAGTAGCAGAGCATCCTTGACCTTATCTTTTAGTCACCTTCACTTTTCCACCAAGACAAATTCGCACGTGGGAGAGTAACAAGAGAAAAGTGAAGAGGAATTGAGAAAGTGGGTGGGTAGTTAGTTGTGATGGAAGACAAGGAGTGACAAGGGGTAATTGAAGGTGAAATCAATTAACAAAAGAAAAACTCTGAGTCCATTTTGCGTGCAATGAAAAAAAAATTAAAAAAGAGAAATTAAAAAAAAGGAGAAAAAAAAAAGAAATAAAAAATAAAATATAGAGCCGCCACCTCTTGGCATGCAAATATTAGCTAGGCAAAATAGAGTTTCTACAGGCACAAAATTTTCTATAGGAAAAAAATATTTTCTACAGGAAGAATAGATTTTCTACAAGAAAGACAAATTTTTAACAAAGAGCTAATAGAGGTCAGCAAGAGAAAAAAAATTCTACTAGGATACTGAACAATGATTAATTAATTGCTAAAATGTACAAAGAAACACAATAGAGTTGCAAAGAATTTGCTACAACTAGTTTTTGGTTGCATAATGGTAAATTCTCCAAGGGTGAAAGGTATCCAAGTTAGTAGATTGGTTTCACATCGTTTCTTTCTTTTTATTTGGGTTATTCACCATCATTTCACCCTATATAAGAAGAATGTGCTATGTGTTAAGTTTTTTCAGTTTCAGAATTTATGAGCAAATAGAATTCATATTGCTAGTTAAGGGTGTTCATACAAATTTAATAAATAGTATGATGTGTCATTGCAAAGAATCCAAAATTCACCCTTGAAATTGAAAATTGAGGTCACCATTATCAAAATTATTCATTTTTCAGAGCTACTACAAGAAACTTTAGAGTTGCTACAGGAAAATCTATTTCCTGTAGCATCCCTCATTTTTCACCAGACTGCTTGTTTTTTTCTCTTGAGAGAAGTTTTACAAAGGTTGGAAGGCAAAGGCATAAGGGGAAACATTCAGGTGTGTTGTGAGAGGTATCAAGGACACATAAAATCCTATAAATTAAAAACTAAGTGTTACAAGTAAGACCCTAGCTTTTCACATAAAATTCATAATATGAAAATATGGGGGGAAAATTTAACATGAGAAAACTCATCAGCATAGAGAGAATGCATCGGCATCCTAAAGTGCTTACCATTTTCTAAAATTGTAGCAGATGGGATTATTTGGAAGGCTAAGGGATATGATGATGAGGTTGAACTTCAGGTTGTAGTCAATTTACAAGATCCAAGTGGACAAGAACATGAACAAAAAGCAAGTTCTTACACCAAAAATAGGACCCATTACAGTTGAAGAATCACTTGAGAGAAAGAAGCAGCTTGAACCTACATTAGAAATTCAATGGGAAACAAAGATAGGGGAAGAAATGAAAATAGAAGAGTAGCAGGAAGATTGGAAAGAGGAGCATCACATGGACCAATAAATAGAGAATCAAATAGGTCAGCATGCATGAATATCCACACGGCAAGGAGGATGAATAGGTTTCTTAGAGGATGAGAAACAACTTCTGTAGGGGGGTATGATGGGCCTCTAAATTAGACTCAAATTAAGCCCCATATAACCTTTATTAGGCACATAAATTTTATATTAAATCTCACCTTGTACACTTAATAATGTTTTTTAAGCTTTGATATGTTCTTAGGAAGGTTTAGAGATAATTGCATATTTGTGCATAATTTTTTTTATTTTTGAAGGATATTGTGAGAATATTGGGATTATGAAGATTTGAAGAAGGAGATAATTTAGGGCCTTGATCCCTACTATAGGAGGATCAATATTGGAGAATAAATGAACAAAATATCATGAAATTACTGAGATATTTTGTAACTCTGATGATTGATAAAATATAGGATTTTGTTGCCTGACATTTACTACAAACTCCTAGTGTTGGGAACCAGATCCACTATTTAAGGGATTTTGGAGGGGAAAGCTTCCTCCTTTCAAGGATAATTCTTCCTCATCATTTTATATAAGTACCAATTCAAATTTTCCTCTAGAGGCATGTATTTTTTAGTCTTATTGCGGAGAAAACTTGTTGTTTAGCATCTCCACTTTATTTTCTTGCAAGGATGTACTTGGACTTATTCAATAATGAATATTGGTGCCATTTTTAGCTTCTAAGGCTTGATTTCTTCCATAGGACTCTCAGTCTCCTTGGGCTTGGCCATCCCATGAGCCTAATATCCCTCTTGAACAATTTATTTATGTTCTTTTCACTTATTCACTTACATCTCTCATTTATGTTTTGCATATTTTTGTATTTAGTATTTTTCCTTTTATTGATGTAGGATTGAGTTAAATTATTGAAGTGAGTTCTTTTGAAAAAAAAATTATAGTTTAAAAAGTATTATTCATCCTTATAATAAATTTGGAAGGCAATCTTAATCATTAAGCTACTTGGATTTGGTTACTAGTTCACGAATATAAGATTTCTGGAAATTCCTTGTAGCGAAATAGTAGTAAATTTATGCTATTGTTTAGAATGGGTTAATGAGATTAATTTGAATTGATTCCAATTGTATTAGGTCATAATAGTGTTAAATTTAATAAAAAAATTCACTCCATTTAATTTTCACTTTATTAGGTTATGCATTTGATAGATTAACTAGCTCACTAGTTCTTGAATTTCCATATTTTACAGTAGTAATTTTTTGTTATTTTTTAGCACATTTGCACAGGGTTATTTTGTAGTGATTCCAATTGGAATGGAGACCTAAGAAATCATAATTAATAATAATAATAAAATTCCCATCCAATTTTCATTTGATTTACTTGGTCATTCTGTGAGTTATCTCCAAAAAAAAACTTCCTGTAGCACTCTTGTAGCATGTGTAAACTCGACCAGATTTGCTCCCAAAGCTTGGTTTTTGTCTCTTAGGATTGAATCATGACCCCTAGGATCTAAATCCATGATTGAGGAAGAATAAAAACCACTTAGGACATTCAGTTTCACAATGTAGATTAGGATTTTTTATTTGAATTCATGCTCTTAGGATTTCAATTACAAATTGTTGTTCTTGCCTAGGATTAATTTATTTTCAAAGAAACACTTCTATTTATGCAATCATTTTAGGCTTTGAGTTCATGAAATTCACTCCATTGCATCATATCAACAAAGGAAGTACACATTGTATGATACACATATAGTTTCGATACCTCTTAAGTTTGTACGAACCCCGGGTTGATATTTAAAGTTGGTAGCCTTGGAAGTTGGAACATATCTATTGCAATACCGAGGCTCATCACAGGGAAAGCAGAGAACTTCCTTCCATGGAGAAAGTAGAGGTTTGAATTTTGTTCAATAAGTATACCAAAGAGGGATGGAAAGGAGAAACTGCAGTAAAAGCTTTCAGCAAGCCACAATGAAGAGAATATAATAGAATAAAAGAGAAGGGGATTGGTTATATATCCCTAGACGTTATGGGTTGAGTGTTAGTCTCTAGAGCCTTGTAATAGCTTGGGTTACCTGCAGGTTGTGGGTTTAAATAAGATTCCTAGAACCCTATAAAATATTGGGTCCCTGGAGGTTGTGGGTTGGGACAAGAGGTCCCCGGAGTCCTGTAATGTCTTGGGTCCATGGAGGTTGTGGGTGGAATGAAATCTCTAGAGCCCTCTAGCAACTTGGGATTCACTAGAGGCTATGGTTTTAGCTAGCTACTCTAGAACCATATAATATCTTGGGAGGATAAAATCCTAAATTCGAGACAAAGATAAGTTTGATCATGGTTCTTGGTTACTTCCCTGACTGGTAAAGTGGTTTTTGGACTTCCTGGAGGGGGTGAAACATTGTATGTGCATTAGAGGGTAAGTTTGGGCATCTCTAGACTCCTCATGGAGGAATTAAGGAAGTAAAATAGCTGTATGGGTAGAGGAATGAGGTCCTTTGGAGTCATTGGATTATTTAACCTCTTGATTGTGGTCCCAATTTGGCTTGGAGGTGATAGCTGCAAGTAGCAGTGGTTCCAACTATTTGAGATTGGGAGGAGAGTCATAGTCCCAGACTCAGTTTCCCTCCAAACTAAAATACAAGTATTTGTGAATACTTCTTGCAAGGTAATGGATTATGTTTCATTTTCATTTGTAATAGAGATGGAAAAACAAGCATTGTTATTGTGTTGTAATCTATATAATTATGGTACAATTGTGAAGGGATATTTCCCTGATTTGTATGTTGAATATGTCTATGTATGTGTGTTCATACATATGTTTTGTGCTTGAATTTAAATGTAGGTAATTTAGTAGCATGAGTAATGGAAATCATTGAGTACCTAAATTTACAGAGTGGTAAAAGAGACCCATAAGTGCAATTCGTAAGCTATAGAGAAGAGGAAATCTCTCACTCTAAATAAAATTATTAATTGTTTCAGAAAGAATAAAATAGCTAAATCTAAGGGACTTAATGATCTGTTTCAGCGAAAACCTTGAGAAATTAGAAGAAGTGGGTTCTGAGACACTTTTTATTAATGTAAAACTATAAGAAAAAACTAATGTGGGTGAGAGTCAATTATTGAATACTTTGGGGTAATTTATTACATGTTGTCTTACCGACCAACAAGAAGTATTTTAAGGATCAAGGGAGTGTTCCTGAGGCCGATTACACCCAAGTTGTTGTGCTGATCGACAAGTAGTATTTGAAGGATCAAGGGAGTGTTCCTGAGGCCGATCGTGCCCAAGATGTTATGTCGACCTAGAATCAATATTTGAAGGATCAAGGGAGTGTTCCTGAGGCTGATCACACCCAGTGGTCCTACTTCCATGGTCTTTAGTCATATTGGTGCAAAATCCTCAATTCTCGTTCTTATCACTCCACCAGTTCTCTGAAGGCTGAAAAGGAGACTTGTAATATCCCAAAATAGGATAAACTAGAATATAGAACATATGCACAATTCCAACTACAGTAAAATAAGAATAAAACATGTAGAATGGAAAAATGTTGGAAATACATCAAGAAATCATACATATGAGCAAAAAAAGCTGAGCCATATCATTATAACCAACAAAAATGTCAGTACACAATGCTCCAAAGGAATGCACTTGAGCCATGAGATGGTTGAAATACACTATTGAAGCCTAGCACTGAAAAATATAATTGCTACTGTTGCTGGAAACTACTACTTTTGTGAAGAAGATATATCTATGAGAGGTTTTTACAGTACTAATAAAGATACAATATTTTAAACACGGACTCTACTCGTTAAACCCAGGAAAACCCAGAAATGGTTTGGCGAGATTTTGAGTTTGGAAGTTCGACCCTTTTTGGGTTGCACACTGCACCCCTGCTGGCTGAGTTACACTCTCTCAGGATACAACTACTAATTTAGGGCTGAAATAATGATCTATCCGCTGCAATAGCACCCACTTAGCTCAATAACTGAAGGGTTGGTCCCTTCTCCCAATTCCAAGCTGAGAAACTTAGGATCTAGCTCCTCGAATGAATATCTAGTTGTTGCATGTACAACTGTTGCAATACCCCCCCCCCCCCCAATCCACCTTTTGACTTATAACATTGAACTTCATCTTCTCCTCAAACCCTCACTACAGAATTACTCAATTCCTGCAGGAAATGTTGCTTCATAGGAAAATATATGGATGGAATGATGCCGGCTATGTTAATGAAACTCCTAGAAGGCTGCAATTAATCCACAGTGTGAAGGGTTGATCCCTCCATAGGTTTCTCAATTGAAGTACTGAGAACAACCTTCCAACTCCCACACCCTATTCCAGGAATGCATAATTCATGTAGTTGGAAGTGCAGATGAGAGTGGCTGAAAGTGGCACTAATTTTCGGATGATGAATGTTGCCCAAGAAAGCCTTCCCATAGTAGGCACTCGAAGTCCCCCGTGGGTAGGGGTGGGATTCCCACTCGGGAACACCCAGTGCTAAACAACATAGCAAACTTAGCTAAATAGCTGAAGCATGAAAAGAAATGTCTTACGACACTCAATAATAAAATTTCATACTCCCATTCCTTTTCTACCCTCATCTTCCTTTAATGGTTGTGAGCCTTCCCTAGCCATGGGCCACCTCATAATTGTGCTACACATGTGGCCACTAGCCTCCATAAATATTGTTTTGTCCTCCATGATCTCCATCACTACTGCAATTAATCTCCACTTCCTCCATCATGTGTGCATTTTATGCACCACTTCCTCCCTCATCTCTCCAATTGCTTCTCCACTATCACCATCATCTTCCTCATTAATTCTCTATGAACTCCACTACTCCATAATTCTACTCCACTACTCAATTAGCCCACATTCACACTATAGAGTGGATTTTATTGATCTACTGGTTTTATGGGTCCCTCCACCCATTTATTTACTTAAATAAATAAGAAAAATAAGAACTCTAATAGTCCAATTAGTTGATGGAAAAATTGGAATATTACAGTCGTCCCCTCCAAAATGTTTCTTGTCCTCAAGCAAATGCAAAAGTGGATGTTGTAGAAATCCATCTCCCTCCCAAGTGGCATCCTCATATCGAAGGTTTCCCCATTTTCTCAAATGTGTTATGAATTCCTAGCTCCATAACGTCTAGAATGGCCTCCAATTGTGTAGCTAGATTCCTCTCTTCATCAATGAGTCCCCAAGTGGAAACCATCTGCTATCTAAGAGCCTCTTCTCTGCATGAGATATGTGAAGTGTAGTGGTTCCTCCCCCAACTAGAAAATCCCAAGTCATAAAATATCTCTCCAACCCATGCTACATGGAGTTGGTTGCGTCTCTCCATGCTCCAATCCTTGGCCTCAGTGGCCTTGCTTGCTCTAAGCATCATCTCAACAATTTGCAAAGTAGGAAATAGAAACATTTGGATAAACATGTGAAATTTCAAACCATACTCTCCCAATAGCAGCCACCATAGAAATTCCTCTTGCTACCATACCACATCAACATCATACCAGGTATGGTGGCCATACTTTCCTAACGGAAGCCATTGTAGCAAGGTTTTCTATTTCCATCCACACCATCATTATGCAAGGTAAGGGAGAATGTCAACCATATTATCCTAGGAGTAACCAGCACAACAAGGACTCTTGCTGCCACCCCAGATCATCATAATTCAAATCATGAAGCAATGATATAATGATTGACATGTAGACTGTCACAGCAGACCAACATTTCCAGGCTTCCTACTACCACATCATATGAGTATCATGAAAAGTCCCAAACAATAACATACCCATTGACATGTGATATATCATGTGATGGCCATCTTCCCATCCAATGCTTCAAAAGTGAAGTGGTCATCAGAATGCTCAAATAATAATTGGGCCCTCATATCATCACTGCTCTTCAGTGACAGCGCTTCTGATCTCCATGATAGTGCATCTGCTATCTCATAGACCTCTCCATACACAATTTTGAACTCATAGTCTTTCATTGCACTAATCCATCATTGCTACCTCTTCTGTAGCTATGGATCATCCTCAAAAATATGACGGAGACTAATGTGGTTAGACTTCACCCGAAATCTACTGCCAATAAAAAACTATCAAAATTTGACCAATTCATGCATAATGTCCCATATTTATTTGTCGTAAATAGAATACGAAAACTCATGCGATAGTAACTTTTGGTTCTTGAAAGCTAGTGTATAGCTTCCCTGCATTAGGATTATGATAATCCCATCCTGAGAAACTCCACACTCCAACACAAAGTGTTGTGTGCAACTCAACAATGTCAAACTAGGATAGCTATACATCTTATCCTTGAACCATTCAAGGGTCCTCTGTGCAGGGATAGTCTGCTGCTTCAAATCAACAATGTTCTCTAACCCTTGGTCATGCAATTTCCCTAATGGCATGACCCCACAAATCTCCATCTGATGTGCTGAAATAACAAGGGGTGGAAATTTTTTCATACCTTAGATCAGCTGGTGCTTGCGAACATCTTGCAAAGCTACAAGAGTTCCTTCAAATGGTGTAATTACTTCTCCAACTATTGGTGATGGTGATGGACACTCCTCTACTGTTGCACCAACGCTGATGTCTTCTTCCTCTTCCTCATGCACCTCTTGAATCATGTCTGTGACTCTCAGTATCGAATGCTCAGGACCATAATGTAAAGATGCAAGTGCTCCTCCCACTAATGCAAGTACCTCTACTAAAACTGGTGGTGGTGGTAGTTTCTTTTCTCCTAGAGTATCAGTGCTGAAATATTCCTTTTTCTCCTCACATACTTATTTATCAATGCCAGAAAATGTATCAATGGAAAGTGCCTCTGGTTTTCTTCTTTCAAACCTCTTTACCAATATTTTAGTGAAATCTACATACATAGTAAATCTTGCATGTTTCAATCTGCTGAACCACCAATCATTTGATTCACCCTCAAGGTGTAGTGCCGCAATGTGAAGAGCTTCCTTTTCCACTACTGAGTGTAGCTGGAAGAATGCATCTAAATTCTCCATCCAAGCTTTTTTTGTGCTTTTGGATGACCCATCGGATGTAGGAAAAAATAATTTACTCTGCATATGCCCTATTCTTCTATTACTGCTACGGGGTCTCTAGTTCTCTTTAATATGGAAAAACTAATGGAAATTCAGATTCCCTTTGAATTCTCTAGATTGAGATTTTTACTCTGAAAGATAATCACTAAGAGTTTCATGATCCAAATATCCTCCATCTCCATGCCATCCATTTCCTTCTGCAAAGAAAGTGGTAATAGCAGGGCATTGTGGAAATTTTTGCACCATTGGTTGCTTATACTGCTAATAGGAAGTGCCCGAACCTTATCCATTCTGAGACCCTCTTGAGGTTTCCTTTTTCCTTTCCCTTCTCATTTATTTGATCTCCATGGTGATATCCTGCATAGATCCGAAGAGAAGTGTGGAAAAACTAAATCCTTCCGCCATTGAAGACTTCTTATTTTTCTACTTCTTCTTCTTATTCCTTTGATGTCATGAAACTCCCATAATTTGAGCCAAATATCATGCTCTGGTACCACTCTAATATCCCAAAATGCGAGAAACGGGAATATAGAACATATGCACAATTCCAACTACGGTAAAATAAGAATAAAACATGTAGGCTAGAAAAATTTTGGAAATAATTCAAGACATAATACATATGAGCAGAAATATATGAGCCATATCATTATAATAAATAGAAATGTAAGTACACAGTGCTCCAAAGGAATGCACTCAAGCCACAAGATGCCTGAAATACACTACTATAACCTTGCACTGGAAAATATAACTGTTGCTACTACTGGAAACTACTACTACTATGAATAAGATCTATGTGTGAGAGGTTGATCGAGTGCTCAGAATGATCTGAGATTTTAACCACAGACTGTACTCGTAAAACCTAGAAAAACCTGTAAATGGTTTGGCCAGATTTGAAATTTGGATTTTCATCCCTTTTTGGGTTGCACACTGCACCCCTACTAGTTGAGTTATGCACTCCCTAAATACAACTGCTGATATGGGGCTAAAATAATGATCCATCTGCTACAATATCACACACTTAGCTCAATAACTAAAGGGTTGGTCTCTTCTCCCGATCCCAAGCTGAGAAACTTAGGATATAGCTCCTCTAATGAATATGCAACTACTGCATGCACAACTGCTTGGTAATAATGCATTGTCTAGGAGGGCTGATGATGTATCCTACTAATATATAGTACAATGTTGATCCTAGGCTGCTGAATTGATTCCTGGAGTGAAGGATTAATCCCTCATAGGATTCCAAGATGATTTTATTCGAACTTCCTCTTCTCCTCAAACCCTCACTACAGAATTACACAATTCCTGTATGAAATGTTGCCATATATGTCAATGAAACTCCCAGAATACTGCAATGAATCCACTGTGTGAATGTCTGATCCCTCCATAGGTTTCTCAGCTGAAGTACTGAGAAAAAACTTCCAAATCTCACACCCTAGTCCAGGAATGCGTAATTCCTGTAGCTGGAAGTGCAGATGAGAATGGCTAAAAGTGGCACTGATTGTTGAATGATGAATGCTACCTAGGAAAACCTTCCCAGAGTAGGTACTCGAAGTCCCCTATGGGTAATGGTGGGATTCTCGCTCGAGAACACCTAGTGCTAAACAACACAACAAAATTAGCTAAATAGTTGAAGCGTGCAAGAAATGTCTTACGACACTCAATAATAAAGATTTAGACTCCCCTTCCTTTGCTGCCCTCATCTTCCTTTTATTTTTGTGAGTCTTCCCTAGCCTTGGCCCACCTCATAACTACGTTGCACATGTGGCCACTAGCCTCCATAAATACTGCGATGTTCTCGATGATCTCCATTACTTCTGCAATTACTCTCCACTTCCTCCATTATGTGTGAATTTAATGCACCACTTCCTCCATCATCTCTACAATTTATTCTCCACTATATCCATCATCTTGCATTTATTCCTCCACTATATCCATCATCTTCCTCATTAATTCTCTATGAACAACACTCTTTCTTTATTATTATGCTTCTCCACTACTCCATAATGCTACTCCACTACTCAATTAAACCACATTCACACTATTGAAGTGGATTTTATTCATCTACTGGTTTTATGGGTCCCTCCACCCTTTTATTTACTTAACTAAATAAGAAAAGTAAGAACTCTAATATTCCAGTTAGCTTATGACAATTTTGGAATATTACAAGATTGACTAAGGTAACAACAAACCACTTTGACCTAGTAGCTAGCCCTACCAGGCTAAAAGGGCTCTCTCAATGAAATCATAGCAAAGGATTGACTGTGACATGAAATATATTAGGGTATATATGATAGGTTCAGGTAGATTTTGAGAAATTTAAGGTTTGATGTTGGAATAGGGATGAAACCAAGTAGCTAGGTCTAGGTATCAAAGGGTTTGCAACTGCAAAAATATAAAGGAGCAAGGTAGAAGTGGATCTATGATGGATTTAAAATTTTTTATATATAGTGGAGAGTCTGAAAAAGAGATGGATTTAATGAGCATGTTCATTGATGAATTCATTAAACTGGAAGCATGAAACACAAAATTACATTTCGATATAAACAAAGCTAAATCAGTGGAATTTTTTCTATGAACTGAATGGAAAGCCACTAAAGATACAATATATGAAAGAGGAGCTATATATCATTCAATAAATACTATAACAGAGAAGATACATGATCATAAACTCATTGCACATGAATTCCTAAATAATATTTGCAACTGCATTCCTTTGATTTCTGAATATGAAAGTGAAAGTACAAACTACAAGATTACAATCCACTAATGTACAACAATTCAAATGACTCTAAAAATGATAGATATAGACCAAAACAACATCTCTCATCTCTCACAGGTTGAATCCATCAGTTATGGAGCTGATTACATGATATTCTCAACAAAACCCTAATATCTAGTGGAGGTCAACCAATTCACCTCATCACAGGAAACTAGATACATTTAGCCAAAATTACATTAACAAGCATGTATCTATCCTATTTCACTAATTACCTTCTCAATTACAGCTCATGACATCATCATTCATCTTGTTATCACTCAGAAAAATGTGAAACATTACTTGACATGGTCATACAGTTCATTTATCAAAGGTCACAAGTTGGTATAGGAAATTTCATTTTTACATATTTAACTTATCCTAAAGTTCAAGACCACCTCCATTCAAGTCATTTCATGTCCCATCAGTCATAATTTTCTATAATTTTTCATTTCCTAAGTGTTTAAATTTGAAAAGGACACTTAAGCTAGTTTTACCTCTGTTCGTAGCGTTTTATACTATGAAATAACAATTTTCGCTACAAAACTGCCTAATAGTTTCGTAGCGAAACTGTCAAAAGTTAAACAGAATATGCTATGAAAAATTGTTTTCCTATCTATCTTGTCAAACTCAATGAAAATTTTTAGTTCATGATTAGAATATTTAGAGTGGATGTCATTCGAGTCTGTTAGGGTTAATTCAAAAGTACAAAGTCATGTCTGAGGTCATCATTACCATTTTTGGAATGCATGTGTCATGATTAAGGCATGAGTTGTCATTGAAACCATAAAATGTTACCCAATTACTATTTTTTTCATTCTCCACTTTATCTTTACAATTTATTGGATTTATGGAGAGTTGCTTCACCGAGCCAAAAAGGTTGATGGCAGATTCAAAGGTTGCACGTGTCATCAAGCAAGCGAGGCTAAGAAGATATAAAGCCACCATGGTTGCAAGGAAGAAAACTAAAAAAGCTGGTAATTGCCACAGATATGAGCCTATGGACATGAATTTTCTCAATGAATACCCAACTACCATGGAGGTATTCAGAAGAATAGGTTGTTTGCAATTCTGTCAAAGGCTGCAGGGTTGTCATCTAGAGGTTTCTAAGGATTTTGCTAAAAGTTTCACTGGAACAGCTTCAAAGGTGGGAATATTTAACCTCACAGTAACACTAGACTGCACTTCATCAACAAAAAGAATCCCTAGAGGAGGGGAATAGTGGTTTAAAGGCATCAAATTCCCCATGCAGGTTTTCAAAGATTTTATCAAGCAAGAGCATAGTGAAATTGATCTCACAAATGCTATCCCAAGGAGTTACATGAAGGAAAACTATTCAAAGTTGTTGATGATCATCCAGAAGTAATTCACCTATGAAGGAAGCTTTCACATGGTATACTCCTACCACCTTAGCCTTCTGCTGCATTTTGTGGGTAAGAGGTCTCTTGACTTGCCCTTTTACTTATACAGAAATCTAGGTAAAATGTCAGATAAGGTCCAAGTTAAAATAGAAGACAATGAAACTTCTCTCTTTCACCATGGTTTGATTAAGTTGTTGGTGTTAGAGGAGTTGAAGAGATTAGGAAGAGATTGGGCATCCTTTATGTTCATGAGTGGTTTTGAAGTTGATTTTTTCACTCCTAAAAGAGTTCTCAATCCTAGAAGTATTTCATCACCAACAGTGGTAGAGGAAATTGAAGAAGGAAATATATCATCCCCACTAGGACCCGTGAGCATGGAGACAGAGCCTTTGTAGAAGAATGACACACCTAAAACCACACCTTCAAAACAAAAGCAAACAATCAGCAAACAGAGCAGCAAGAGAGTTATTAGGAGCCAAACAGTGGTTAAGGGTAACTTAGAGGACATCCTACATGCAATTGGCATTGAAGAAACTCCCATTTTCCAAGCTGAAGATGTTGAATATGGAGTGTTACATAGAATTTTTTCGCCGTCCCTCAATCCCCATGCTGCACATTGGAGGACCATTTCTGTGACTTATATGTAGTTTCATGCCTTTCAAAAAGCATCATTGCATCCCTTTCCATGAGAAGAAAATTTACTTTGTTGACTATTCCTGGAACAGACCATCAAAAACACATGATTTTGGGTCAGCGCTGGCAGGCAATTATGGCCTCATGCTGATAGAGAAATTAACACTAGGCCCCATGCCCATTGGTGATCTGTCTCAGTTTACTACCCACGCCTAGTTGTTTATGGAATTTTTTTTAAAATAGAAGCAAATTTTCCATTTACAACTACTTCGTGAGCAGAGTCAGCATGATTTGTTCGACTGAATAATGTCGAACATCTTCCTTTGGCTTCTTGTTTCCTACTTTTCAGCAACCTCCCAAAGGATAAGGCCTCCCTTCCACCATTTGAGGGATCCCAACCTCCTCCTCCTCTCCTATCGATGTAGCTAACTGAAATGGTTGAATAGTTGAATAGTTTGAATAAGCTGGTGTAAAATAAAGCAGAGAGAGAGACCCACTGTCTAGAGAGAGTCTAGGCTTATCGCCTCGCCAAGTCTAATTACCTGACGAATGCTTGAGACGCATTGGACTGAACCCGCTGAAGGAGGTTGCGAATTCAAGGCTCATTTGGTTGTAATCTCTTTCTTTCTCTTAATTAATACATGACTGATGTTTTGGTTCCCATATTGTGTTTGATATGATTAATATTATAAAATATGTTCAATTCTCCTTGACCAATTATATAGTTACGAATGCAAATATTTTTTCATATGTTGTTATCGTTCTTGGATCCTTTTGCAGGCACCTAAGTACCACCATTGAAGGACCGTGACATGTCGGGATGAATATCAAGAGACTATTTCCATAGCCATGACAACTGCGTTGGAACAAAAGGTAGGACATCTATCGCGACTTAGTTTAATTCATTAACTAGGAATCGATGCATTACCATGTCCTCTTGCTACTAGACCCACCCTAGGGCTAGATGGATCGCCTTTGTCCGTAGATGGGATTTACCTACACAACATGGAGGAAGAAAGCTAAAGCAAGTCAAAACAACTAAAAAGTTAGAGTTTGTGGGTGATGATGCTGGTTTCATTTCAATCTATAAATCCAATGACCATACATGCAAGAAATGTCATGGAAACTAGTAAAGAGACTCAGAAGGTCAGTGAAACTGCTCAGCCACCACCAAGCATCATAGACCTCTCCTCACCTGCAAAAGAAGAGCTGGTCATCAAAAAAAAAAGGGTAAAGAGAAAATCACTAAAAAATCAGAAGTTGAAACCCTTAAGGAGCAGTTGAAAGAGGTAACCGAATAGATATTAAGCTTGAATAAAGAGGCAAGAAGCATAGAGATGAAAGGGTTCAGTTTGAACAAATGAGGAAAATTTGGGAAGATCAAGTCACAAGTGTCTCAAACACCTTGGACAATACAGAAAAGCTGATAAAGTGGACTCAGCCACTAAGAAGAGAGGTCAAGCACATAAAAAAGGTAAACTTGGTGACTTGCAATCCAAGAATAGGGCACTGAAGGACCAAGTGAAAGATCTTCAGGAACAATTAGATCTTATTCATGAAGAGATGGAAAAGAAAGGTTTGAAAATGAATGAGCTGGAAGAGCCTATCAGCCAACTGATTGTTAATGAGGAAGAAACACCACATGAGTAATAACTTGAGATGAGATATGCCTTAAGAGGTCCATAACATGCAAAAAATAAAATTTTTGTAGCTACAGGTCAGTTTTTGAAGAAAATTTTGAAAGGGGCAATTTTTGGGTTTGTACACAGTTTCGTAGCATCCCTCAGGCTTGAAGCTGGAAATACGCTACGAAAAAACCTGTAGGTGTTTTTTTTCTTTTAAAGTAAGTTTTTGCATGATTCAAGGAGGGATATCCATGGTCGTAAGGTGTTATTACATGATTTATATTATGGAACAACAAAGGATTGAAAAAGATATATGGAGAAGCCACTTTTTCCATGCTACCAAAACTCGCTACAAAACTGTCATGTTTTCTTAGCAAGCAATTGTTGAAAGTTTTTAGAATCTTAAAAGCAATTTTTCCAGCTGGAGTCCTCCATCACGTCAAAGAAGCTTATCATCAGATATTTATGACTCAAAGGGAGTGCCATGAATACAGGTCATCAGTCAAAACAATGTTGAGGATAACGGCCATCCATTCCTAAAAAACAGGGTTATGCTCCAAAAGCCTAGGGATGTTTTAATATGTAAAGTGGAGGTGAATTTGGTCATGTGTCTCTCAAGCATGTGATATTCATTTTGTAACCATCATGTAACTTTTTCACAGATAGGATAGAGCAATGTAATAAATAGGAGTTAAAATCCTATTAGGAGATGGTTTCTTTAAAGGGTAGCTGCCACTTTTCTGTTAGAAGTTATGTATTTCAGTTATGAAAGGTGTCGTAGGAGAATTCGAGGATCTATCCCCCAGGCAAATCATCCTTGTTGTAAACAATGTCTATTTAAAGACAAAACATTGAAGTAGTAGGGGGTTGGAGAACATTTGCACCAAACTGTTGCTTTTATGTTTTTGACCTATATCAGTAATACAAAGTGATATTCTTCTTGACAGACCTGAGATTCTCATGAGGTTTTTGATGTCTTATTGATCTATATCTTTATTTTTTTATCACTTGCAGCATATTTCATCTCTATTACTCATAATTCATAATTTTATGCTCTGAATTCCTTTAGTGATGAAATGACTGTGTTTTCCTATGTTTTATGTGTGATTTGCCTCTGTTAAAGACCTCTATCTGCCTAAAATTCCATGTGAAGAAACATTGTCACTGAAACTATTGATTGTTGACTCCATAAGCCCAATGGTAGCAAGCCTGCATTTTTCAACCTGCAATCATAAGAAACAAGTTACAATTTCTATAGAGTTAGCCATCTAGTACTAGCATTATTCAACATCATAAACCCCCTTGAGAGATCCCTCTCAAACTGAAGAGTATAATATTTAGTTAAAATTGGTTTGAAACAGTTACACTAAGTTTTTTGATGAGCAGCCAATCAAATACAATTTTGTGATAACATTTTGGTGCGTCTATCGGGAGTCTGAAGACATATTTCCCAAAGTTCTTGTGCAAAAAGTGAGTTGAACTCTTGGAGGTAGTAGGATCTGAGAATCTATTCAAGGATGCAACTACCTTGGTGACTCCATTTCAGAAATTCATGCTTAAAGGTAGCTTTGATAACGAGATACACGAGGAGCAATCTAGATCCTAACCCACCTACTATAGTGGATACTCCAACCATAATTTCTATAGGCATTTAAGGAAACTCTTCACAATCAGGTACTCCATCACAATCAAGAGCTTTGTCCTCTGAAGTTTTAAGAATTCCTCAAGATAAAAAGTTTAAAAATAAAATTCAAGAAGTCTTGTTTAGGTCTGAAAATAAAAAAGAATTGACTAATATTGTTTTAGACCTGCAAAGAAGAGGTATTGATACCTCAGCCTTAGTGACCCAAAAAGATAAAAACGAATTCTGGGGGGAAGTCACAGCATATTTATTGTTAGAGAGTGAATATTTGGAGAAGTTGAAGGAATTAGACCCATTTGATATATTGCTACGAAGAAAATCTGGTTTTCCTTTACATGACTGGAGTTCAATTGTAACTAGACTATAAAGACCAACCAAACCACCTCCTAACATTTCTTCTTCTACTACTGTTGTCCCTAAAAATATCATAGTCCATATCATCATGGCTAGAAATGTTCCACCTCCACCTACTGCTGCACCTGCTAGGTATGCTCCACTTCTTCTCCCAGCTGTCCTAAACGCCCTTCCAAGAAAATATTTTGCTAGAATTAATACTTGGGGTAGTGATGAAGAGATTACATCTAAAGAACATGTAGACCAGTTTAATGACTTCATATAAAGGGAGGAGGATGACCATGAAGATGTCAAAATGAGACTATTTTCTCATAGTTTCACTAGTGAGGTCAGAAAGTGGTTTAAAGCCCCTGCACCGGGAAGCTTACATAATTGGAATGAATTTGAAGATAGCTTCTTGAGAAAGTGGGGAAATAGAACAAACCCTATGGAGGCCCTCACTGAGTACAATAGTCTGAAAAGAGTTGTAGATGAAACTATCCAAAATTTCTCTAAGAGATTTAATAAAGACTATGATTCCATCCCTGCTCATCTTAAGCCTCCACGAGGAGTAGCTCAACTGAGATATGCTGAGGCTTTTGACTATGAATTTTCTATCCTAATTAGAGAAAGAGAATCCCATTCACTAGAAGAAATGAAAAATGATGTTGTGAAGGTGGAAGTCAATATGCTAGGAGCTAAAATGTCTAATATGGGAAAAACAAAATTGAAAGAAGAAGATAAGCCTTCCACCTTAGATGACAAATTTGACTCCATGATGAAAACAATGGAAAAATTGATGGATAGGTTTGCCCTTGGAAATACTTCTACACCTCCTACACAACATGAACCACAATTTATAAATCCATAGTTCAGAAGACCTCAGAATCAGTAGAGACTAAGGGAAAATAGAAATCAGACTGACCCTCAAGTAAGGCCTCCTTTTCAGCAAAATTCAGTTTATGAAGAAGATCATACTAAGATACCAGAAGACTCCATTCATAGCCTAGATGAAAACATGTCTAGAATATTTTTGACTAAAGAAGAGCATGATGAGTCTGATCATGATGTAAATAAGAGTGAGGAACCAACCGATTACCTTAAAGGTTATCAACATGAAATATTTCAGATGCAGAAGCAATACAGCCTCAGAAATAGAAATGTCCCTATTACTGAAAATAAAACATAGCCCAAGAAAGATGCCCATAAATCAGCTAAGGTTATAAAATATCCACCACCTCCTCCTCCTATCAAAGAAATTGAAAATATTACTTTTGCTTTCAGTTTGGAGAATGCAATTTCCAAAATCAAGATCCCAGTACCTTTCGGAGAAATTCTTAAGGTGAATGAATACAGAAGTAAAAATATAAAAATGTTAAATTCCCAATGGGGAGTTGTAGACATCCTTAATGTACAAGAAGATCATCCAACCATCTACTTGGGGCCAATATTGGAAGACTAACAAAATGAAGAGGTACATCCTTTCTATGTTAGCCTTAGTATCAATGACATGACATTACACAATTCCATGTTGGATTCAAGGGCCTCTCATAACCTCATTCCTAAAGTGATTATGGAAATAATGGGATTGGAAATCATTAGGCGATACAAAGATTTGTTTTCTTTCGATTCAAAAAGAGTTCAATGCATTGGGTTGATAAAATATGTTGTTTTTGGTCTTACACAAGTCCCTGCCAAGACAGTGGTAGTGGACATTGTGGTAGCAGACATTCCACCCAAGTTTGGCATGCTACTATCCAGGTCTTGGGTAGAAAAGATCAAAGGTACCATGCAGATGGACCTAACATATGCCACCATTCCTATCTTTGGTGAGCAAAGAAGGTTGTATAGAGAGACAAGGATGGCTTATATGGTAAGTAGTAAGGAAAAACCTCAGAATTTCCCAATTTATGTTGTTGAAACTGAATTAGGATCAACAATTCTTTTCAGTGAGTTGACTGATGAAGAAAAAGATGAAAGAAAATAAAAAATTCAGGAGGTTGAAAATCAACAAGCTCAACATCAGGAAATTGTTGAAGAAAAGGCAGAGGGCTGGTGGTTGTTGCACTTTGATGGATCAACAAGAAGAGAGGGGGTTGGAGCAGGAATTTGGATCACAACTACTAAGGATGAAAGTAAGTTATATTATTTCAAACTGAACTTTGATTGCACAAATAATATGGTTGGGTATGAATCTCTATATTTGGGTTTATAAATTTTGAAAAGATTGGGTGCCCAAAAAATTTCAGTTTGTAGAGATTCTAAATTGTTTATTAAAAAATTTGAAGGTGTACATCAAACCAAGGATGTGAGAATGAGAGGATATAGAAATTTGATCATGGAGATGTTAGAAAATTTTCAAGAATACTCATTTATTGTGAAGAATAGGGATCAAAACTCAATAGTTAACTCCCTAGATGTTTTTGCAAGTCTATTTTTTTTCCTGCACATTCCACTGAAAGATATGAGGTTAAAGTTCGTCATAGGCTTGCTATCCCAGAAAACATAATTCACTAGAAAGTTTTTGAAGATGACCAGCAGGTCAAAAACTTCATAGAATTGAAAGAGGACTTTGAAATCACACAGGTAGATCAGCAAAACATGCTTGTTGAAACTAAGGGTAATTCTGAAGTTTTAAAGCTGAATAATAATTTTATACCCAAAGGTATCATCCCACTTGAAAATATTTTTGACCAAAATGATGTGTTCAAGGCTCTTAAAATGCAAGTTGATGATGAAGAGGTAGATATTTGTAACCTTGGTAAAATAGCAATGAAAAAAATGATTAATATTTCTAAGTTTCTTTCTGTAGAGATGAAACAAAAATATATTGAGATGATGAAAAAGTTTATTGATGTTTTTGCATGGAGTTATGTTGATTTGAATAAATATGATCCTAATATTATCCAGCATGCCATTCCTATTAAAAAAAATGATAATCCTTTCAAACATAATTTGATAAGGATTAATCCACTTCTCATGCCTCTAATTGAGAAGGAAATTAAGAAGTTCTTTGATGGCAAAATTATTGTCCCAATGAGATTCTCAAAATGAATTTCTAACTTGGTACTAGTCAGGAAAAAGAGTGGAGAAATAAGAATCTGCATTGACTTTAGAAACTTGAACAAAGCTTCTCTGAAGGAAAATTACCCTATCCCAAAGATGGACCAATTTCTGCAGAACATTTTTTGTTCCCAAAGGATGTCTATGTTGGATGGTTTTTTAGGATACAATCAGATACTAGTGCACACAGAAGACCAAGAGAAAACTGCTTTTGCTACACCATGGGTGACATTCATGTATGCCAAGATGCCCTTTGGTCTAATGAAAGCAGGAGCGACCTTTCAAATAGAAATGGACATTTCCTTTTCCGAGGAGAAGGATAAGTTGGTGGTTTTCTATCTGGATGACATAATAGTATTCTCAAGAAGAGAGGAAGACCATTTGAGGCATCTAGAGAAAGTTCTGCTGAAGTGTAGATTTTTTGGTATTTATCTTAATCCCATTAAGAGTATTTTTTCTTTAACTTTTGGAAAGTTACTTGGGCACATTATATCTAAATATGGGATAAATATTGATCCAAATAGAGTCAATTCCATTCAAAAAGTAGATATTCCTTGAAGCAGGAAGGAAATTTAGTCTTTCCTTGGGAGAGTGAATTTTGTTAGAAGATTTATTCCCAACTTTGCTGAAATTGTCAAACATATAACCAAGATGTTGAAGAAAGGAGCTGACATTAAATGGACAGTTGAAGAAAAGAAGTCGTTTGAGGAAATCAAGAAGGCACTCAATCAGGCCGTGGTGTTGATTAGCCTAGATTTTTCCAAGGAATTTTTGGTTTTTACATTTGCATCAGAAAACACAATTTCTGGAGTTTTGTTGCAGAAAGGACAGCAAGGTACTGAGAAGCCCATTTCATTCTTTAGCAGATCCCTTGCTAACTCAGAGCTAAAGCATAACATCTTAGAGAAATAGGCATATGCTTTGGTCAAAGCCACCAAAGACTTTAGAATTTATATTCTGCATTCGCATGTCATAGCATTTGTGCCTAATGCTGTAGTGAAGGACATCTTGACTCAAGTTGATTGATGGTAAGAGAGGGAAGTGAATAGCTAACTTGTTGGAGTATGATATAGAAATCAGAACTACAAAATTTGTGAAAGGTCAGGGGCTGGAAAAGTTGATGGCGCAGTCTAATTTTGACTATCTTGATATGAATTTTATTGTAGAAATCTCAGAATTATCATATGAAGATGAAGAGATGACTCCTATTGCAGATAAGTACATTTTATCTGACTGGCACAGAGACATTATTTTTATCTTAGATCATCATAGATATTTTTTTCAATTGACTAAATCTAAAGCAAGATTTGTGAAGTTGAAATCTCTGTGGTATTGCATCATACATAAAAATCTGTACTGGAAAGATATTGATGGCATCTTTTGAATTATTTGCTAGAAGAGGAAGCTGAAAAAGTGATTGAAGAGTTTCATAAAGGAGATTGTCTAGGTCATCACTATTAGAAGGCCACAACAAACAAAATTCTCAGAGTAAGGTACTACTAGCCTACCTTTTTCAATGATGTCTACAAGAAGATAGCTACCTGCCATGAATGTCAGATTTTTGATGGTAAGAAAAAGATTGTTCCTTTACCCTTGATGTCAATTTATGTTGAGGCGCCATTCCAGTAGTGGGGGTTATATTTTATTGGTGAAATTCATCCATCATCCTCAGGGCAGCATCGTTGGATCCTAACAATGGCTAATTATTTCACCAAGTCAATTGAAGAAATCCAAACAAGGCAAGAAAATGATGCAGTTATCATTCAATTATTAGAGAATAACATATTGTCTAGGTTTGTGTGTCCTATAAAGATCATGATTGACAATGTACCAGCTTTCAAATCCAAGAGGTTGATTAGCTTTTGTCATCAGTATCACATTACACTTGGACACTCTACTGCATAGTACCCACAAGGTAATGGTATTGTTGAATATTCTAACAAAATCATCATGGCATTGATGTCAATTTTCATTTCCCAAGTGTTTAAAAGATCATGGCATTTGAAGCTGAAGTATGCTCTGTGGGCTGATAGAGTATGTACAAAAAGGTTAATTGGTACTTCACCTTATGAGTTGGTATATGGAACTGAAGACATTTTTCTTCCATCCTTGGGAGTGCCTGTTATGAAGTTGTTACAAGGATTAGAGGAGGAGCCTAATGCTCTTCAGAGGAGAATAAACCAGTTGATAACTTTGAAGGAGCCCCCCCCCCTAGTGGGGGGTTTCGGGGGAAGCGCCCCCGAAGCTAAAAGAAGATGTAAAATTTCCTTGTAAAAGTATAGAAATTTCTAGTCAATCTAGGCCATTCATTAGGCGGATGATCTGAAGGTAGAAGTTATATTTAGTTTAGGGTTTTTTTTCACTAGGATGAAACCCCTCGCTTGTATGAGGGTATTGTATTGCGGATGTGTATTGTATGTGTATTCTCGGAGGGAGAAATAGATAGGGAGACTGTGAGAGAGAACATAGGATATTACAGAAGATCTTCTATAGGTTGTGTCTCTTCATTTTTCTATATAATAGAAAGGAAGGACTGGTTGTTCGGGGTGGACGTAGCCCAAACTGGGTGAACCAAGTATATCTGTGTCTCTCTAGTTTTATGTGTTTTGTGTGCTTATGTTTTCTTCATATTTTATGTGTTTCATTTCTCTGTAATATATAATTTTCCAACAACTGGTATCAGAGCCAAAGGTATATTTGGATGATAATCTGACAGGAAAGAAGGGCTTCCTGGTTCGAGTGGGAGAAATGGTGGAAGATAGTAAGTTTAGCGTCGAGAAATTTAATGACCAAAACTTCCTACTGTGGAAGATGCAGATGAAATATTATCTGTATCAGAAAGATCTGTACCTACCATTGAGTGGAAAAAAAAATAAGCCAATAGCTTTGAGAAATGCAGAATGGGAGATTCTCGATAGAAAGGCACTCGGAACTGTACGGTTGTGCCACGTGGCATCGGCAGCCTTCAATATTTCGAAGGAAAAAACAACAGAGGGTTTGACAAAGGCATTGGAAAAACTATATGAAAAACCCTCAGCCTCAAACCAGGTATTTCTTATGAAACTTTTATTTAATATGAAGATGTCGGAAGGTGGATCTATTAAAGACCATTTAAATGATTTTAATACAGTTAGCAGTCAGTTAAGTTCTGTAGGGGTAAAATTTGATGATGAAGTTAGGGCACTTTTATTTATGTGATCATTGCCAGAAAGTTGGAACGGTTTATTTATGGCCATTAGTAACTCTGTCTCTGGATCTAGTACTTTAAAGTTTGATTATGTTGTCGGTGCTATATTTAGCAAGGAAATGCGACGGAAAAGCTCTGGTGAGACATCAAGTAATGCTTTGAGTGCAGAGTCTAGGGGAAGAAAACTAGAAAGAGGAAAGAGCTTAGGATATCGCAGTAAATCAAGGAAAGGTAGATCCAAGTCCAAATCGGGGATAGTGTGCTAGAAATGAAAAAATAAAGGACACCTAAAGAAAGACTATAGATCTCGGAAGGGAAAAGAAGGAGATGCACAGAAAAAAAACAATCATGAAGCAAATGTGACAGGTGATGTGTTACAAGATGCTTTGATTCTTTCTTTCACAAATGTTACTGATTCTTGGGTTGTAGATTTAGGGGCCTCATTACATGCCACACCTGATAAGAAATATTTTCATGACTATGTTCAAGGAGATTTTGGAGAAGTCCATTTGGGTGATGATAAACCTTGTGAAATTTTTGGAATGGGTAAGGTTCTTGTAAAACAGCAGAATCGAAACCAGTGGCTATTAAAGGAGATAAGGCATGTTCCAGATCTGAAGAAAAATCTAACTTCAATAGGGAAGTTAGGTGGTGAAGGTTGTGTGACAAATTTCACAGATAAAACCTGGAAGGTCAGTAAAGGAGCCCTGGTAATAGCAAAAGGCGAAAAGGCTGGTACATTGTATTTATTCAATGATATTTTTAACTTTGTTAATGATTTAACTTCCAAACGATCAGATGCATCATTATGGAATTATAGGCTCGGACACATGAGTGAGAAGGGGATGAAGATTCTTCACTCAATAAATTTGTTGTCGGGTTTGAAGAATGTTGATTTAGATTTCCGTGAGAATTGCATTTATGGAAAACAGAAGAGAGTCATATTTTTCAGAGTTGGGAAAGTAAATAAGAGTGAAAAATTAGAGCTTGTGCATACATATGTATGGGGACTTGCTCAGGTATCATCTCTTGGTGGCTCTCGTTATTATGTTACTTTTATTGATGATGCAGCTAGAAAAATTTGGATTTATTGTATTCAGAATAAATATGATGTATTTGATATTTTCAAGAAATGGAAAGCTTTGGTTTAGATTGAGACAGGAAAGAAGTTGAAGTGTCTCAGATCAGAAAATGGAGGTGAATATTTCAGCAAAGATTTTGATAGGTACTGTTCTTGGAATTCGCAGAGAGAAGACAGTTCCAAGAACACCACAAGAAAATGGTGTGTCAGAAAGGATGAACAGAACAATCATGGAGCATGCAAGGTGCATGAGATTGCATGCAGGGTTGCCTTTACAATTTTGGGCAGATGCTGTAGATACTATTGTTTATCTAATAAACAGAGGGCCTTCAAGTTCCTTGGATGGTGGTATTCCAGAGGAAGCATGGACAAGTAAAAAGTTAAACTACTCTTTTTTAAAGCCTTTTGGTTGTGAGGCCTTTGTCCATATTAATAAAGAAAATAGAACAAAGCTTGAGGCAAAATCAAAGAAACATATCTTTATTGGATATGGTGTTAATGATTTTGGTTATCGCTTATATGATTATGATAATCACAAAATAATTAGGAGTAGAGATGTAATATTCAATGAAAAGGTCTTGTATAAGAATCAATTGCAGGAAAAGAAACAAGAAAAAGAAAACAAAGAATACACAGTTCTTGATGAGATCACAGAAAAGGTAAAGGTGTCTGAAAATAATAATAATCAAGAGCCACAACAACAGCAACCACCACAACAAAAATAGGCACCTCAAACACCTGAAAGTGGTGTTAGAAGATCTACCAGGATAAGTAGACCCCCTGAACGATAGTCTCCTTCATTATATTTTTTATTGTTGACTGATTCTGGTGAACCTGAATGTTATGAAGAAGAAATTCAGGTTGAAATCAGGAAGAAGTGGGAGCTAGCCATGGAAGAAGAGATGGACTCCTTAATGCATAACCAGACTTGGGACTTAGTCAGGTTTCCTGTAAGTAAAAATACATTGCAAAATAAATGGGTTTACAGACTGAAGGAAGAAGATGGAGGAAAACAGAGGTACAAATCTAGACTTGTAGTGAAGGGGTTTTCACAGAAGAAAGGTATTGATTTTGATGAAATATTTTCTCCTGTTGTTAAGATGACTTCAATCAGAACTATTTTAAGTCTTGTAGCAGCGAAAGATTTACATCTTGAACAGTTAGATGTAAAGACAAAATTTCTCCATGGAGACTTGGAGGAAGAGATCTATATGGAGCAACCAGAAGGATATGAGGTCAAAGGGAAATAAAAATTAGTGTGCAAGTTAAACAAGAGCTTGTATGGCTTAAAACAAGCTCCACGGCAGTGGTATCTAAAATTTGACAAGTTTATGTCTGAACAAGGTTATATTAGATGTCACTTTGATCATTGTGTTTATCTGAAAAAGAAAAATGATGGCAGCTATATTATATTGTTATTGTATGTATATGACATGATTTTTGTAGGATCTAACATGCAGGAAATAAATGTTCTCAAAAGAAAATTGGAAAATTCCTTTGCAATGAAGGATTTTGGAGCTACAAAACAAATCCTTGGTATGAGAATAACTAGAGACAGGAAAAATCGCAAATTAACACTGTCTCAGAATGTGTACATACAAAAGGTGTTGAAAATATTTAATAGGCAGAATGCAAAACCAGTTAGTACACCTTTTGCTAGCCATTTCAAACTTAGTAAGAATATGTGCCCCAAGACCCAAGAAGAATTGGACTACATGTATAAAGTTCCATATGCATCAACAGTTGCAAGCTTAATGTATGCAATGGTCTGCACAAGGCCCGATATTGCACATGCAGTGGGATTTGTAAGCAGGTACATGAACAATCCAGGAAAAGAACATTGGATGGCAGTGAAATGGATTCTCATATATTTGAGAGGTACCACAAATCAAGAAGTATGATTTGGTGGCTCAAACATTGATCTACAGGGATATGTTGATGTAGATATGGAAGGTGAGAGAGATAACAAAAGGAGCACTACAGGATATGTATTTATTGTAGGTGGAACAACTGTTATTTGGGTTTCAAAAATCCAAAGTGTTGTTGCATTTTCAACAACAGAAGCAGAATATGTTGCTGCTACAGAGGCTAGTAAAGAAATGATTTGGTTACAAAGGTTTATGGATGAATTGGGTAAGAAGCATGATATGGGCATGTTATACAGTGATAGCCAAAGTTCCATTCATCTTGCAAAGAACTCATAATTTCATTCCAGGACTAAACACATACAGCTCAAGTCCCATTTCATACGGTCAATATTGGAAGATGGAAAATTGAAGCTAGAATAGATACACACTAGCCAAAATCCTACAGATATGCTAACAAAAGTTGTAACCAAGGAGAAACTGAGATTATGCTCAGCTTCAATTAGTCTTCAAGGATGACGATGAATATGAGAAACAACCAGGTCCAAAGAGGATTCATTGTCCAGCAAATGAAGCAGCAATGCAATTGCTACAATCAGTCTCCAAGTGGGAGATTGTTGGGTGTGGAGCCTGATTATCTTGTTTATTTTTTTATCACAGCGTTGGACCCCTATACCTTAATGGGGTAGCATTAAATGCTGCTTGGGGGGTTCAGGGAGGGGCAGCTGTGACTTTATGGAGCCCCCACCCCCCCCCCGGCTGGGGGTTTCGGGTGTAGCGTCGCCGAAGCTAAAAACAGATGTAAAATTGCCTTGTAAAAGTATAGTAATTTTTAGTCAATCTGGGCCGTTCATTAGGCGGATGATTTGACGGTAGAAGTTATTTTTAGTTTAGGGTTTTTTGACCTAGAAGGAAACCCCTCGCTTGTATGAGGGTATTGTATTGCAGCTGTGTATTGTATGTGTATTCTCGGAGCGAGAAACAAATAGGGAGACTATGAGAGAGAACAGAGGATAACAACAGATCTACTGTAGGTTGTGTCTCTCCATTTTGTTGGATAATAGAAAGGAAGGACTAGCTGTTCGGGGTGGAAGTAGCCCAAACTGGGTGAACCACGTATATCTGTGTCTCTCTGGTTTTATGTGTTTTGTGTGCTTGTGTTTTTCGTGTTAGTGTCAGTCTAGTCATACTGCCATCAGTGATCAAAATTTCTCTTTTCAATTTTCATATTAGGAGTCCCATACCAATAAATTTCACCATTCCGCTAGGTCATGGATTCATTGATGGTAGTGATTTTTTCATCAGTTTTCCCTCATATGAGACTTGCTGATTCATCCTCTCTATAGTCTTTAGTAATGAGTTACTTTCACTTTGTGAGTCATGTTAGTAAGTCATAGGATGGGTCACAGTAAATTCTAGGATCTCACCATGGTCAAATTAATGAGTCGAGTGTCAATAAATATCAGCAAGGTCATGAGGTAGTCAATAAACTCAAAGTCACAGCACCTAAGTAGATCAAAGAAATATCTTATTTAGTTTGATGTAATTTTCACCTCAAGACCATTTTTTGAGGTGAAAACATGATACTTTGCCTTTATTATCATTTATTATGTAATTTTATGACATCACTTCAGAAGGCTGCAATCTCCCCAAAGTCATCACCCTACCTTTCATAGAAGTTTTCCATAGCATTTTCAGCATCAAATCATGTTCTATGTATTTTCAACAGAAAGAGCTGGAAAGACCTTTCCAACGGTATATCGTACTCTCAAAACTAACTTCTGGATTGAAATTTATGCCTAAGTGAACAAAGGTCCCCTATACCATAACCCTTCCCCTTTTTCCCATCTTTCCCTTAAAATTTATGTTATTAAAGTTTGATATTTTCTCTTATAAATCCCTTTTTCCCCTTCCGATCACATAATTGCATTATTAATATCTTTAAAATATATATGCGATGTATTAACCACTTCCCCTCCATACTCCTTTAAAACCTTATAATAATGTTTTAAAGTTTTGTTATTATAAAATCCCGTTAAAACAAATCACTTCCCCCACATGACCCTTTAAAACTTTATAACAATGTTTAAAGTGTTATAAAACCCCACTGACCCATGTCCCTTTCCCTTTCCATTGCAATCACAAAATTTAATATTTGTGCTCCGATTAGCCCATGCCAAAAACACCGATGTGATTATGTTAAGTCTCTTCCGATTGCACCTCATCGGATGAAATCCTAGCCATTGATCTACCATCTGATCGAACGACCCATACTTCATCGGTGCTTTTGATTGACTTCTCCTGACTGACACCCTCTGATTACATCCCCCACCGTTGATCTATTCGTCCAATCCAACGGCCTGCAAGCTGTCGTGCTCATTGCAATCGGTGATTTCCCTTTGCGCCATATATTTTCCCTCTGCCCTCCTCTGATCTCCGATGCCAATGGACCTACGGGTCCCACCACTTAAATCTTCCACCCATTCATATAAACGATGCCTTCCCTTTGTAAAACTTAAAGTGTTATTTTAATTTGTTTTATAAAGGCCTTTCCCCCATTGCTTAATCCCATCGCATCAGAGGAATTTCATTATGCAATATGCCCACCCCGATCCCCGAATTTGATTGCGATTCATATGCCCCGGTCCCACCTTAAAGGGCCCTCCCCTCTTTCAAACGTAAAAATATTTTCTCCCTTTGTAAGAAGCGAAAAACTGTTTCATTTGTTTTAAAAAAGGGATTTCTCCGCTTTGACTTTTCCAATCGCATCGAAGCTTTGTGGCTTGTTTCACATATATCCAAAACCCCCAATCCCGATTGCGATTTTAACAGTCCATTATATATTTCCTCCCCCTGCAATCTCGATTGTGATTACTCTTATTTATTAGAATGCATCACATAGCATATTACAAGGTTCTGTTATATGGTGTATCCCCTCTCCCAACCCCTTCCGATTCTAATTGTGATGCGAACCCCACCTCCTTCCCTTGGCTCCCTCCATCCAAAATCAGTTTTTCCCTTCACTTAAGGCATAGTTTCATTTTACGTTATGTCAAAGGTATTTTATTAAAAGTCAATTTTCTTTAGAGTAATAGTAGAAAGAGAAGTGACAGTCAAAGGCCAAGAAAGCTTATATATAACAGAGATTTCTATAGCAACAGAAAAAATATGGATTTGCTCCTCAAATTGCCTATTTTTCTTTCAATAGCGTGAGAGTGAATCTGCCAAACAGTCAAATGTAATGTTGCTCCTTCTTTTAGGCAGATTGTTAGTTCTCTTTTCTATCTTTAGATTTTATTTCTTGAGCTATAAAAACATCTCCTCTTTCTATGGATCTATGTTCTCACAAATCCAGTCTATTTAATGTAATTTTAAATTATTTGTAAAGTAGTCTGTAACTCAAAAGTAGGGGAATAGTGTGGAAAAACAAGGAGAACGCTCTGTGCTCCATTGTAATAGTTTTGGATAGGGAATTAATAAGATATGTAGCTCTGATTTGTGGGATCCATGTGGTATGAAATTTAGCATTTTTCTCTCCTTTGTGTTCATATGTAAATTATTATGTGTACCATTCATTCATAAACATATCTTTTCGAATGCTTTCAAGATAGAAATGTAGAATCCATTTTATATGCTCTGCTTTGGGTAATTCAATACTCTATATTTTTCTTCTGTTTGAAAAGGATCCATCTTCTATTCCCTTTTCAGCCCCTCACCAATCTTTCCATTCCATCATTATTTAAAATTTATTGCTAAAATTTCCTGCCTACCTTGCCCCATGAAATACGCTGTATCCTGATTTAATTCCCCAGTTTCAAACTGTCCCATTTGTTCCACACATCCATGAAAATTATTTCATTCATTAAAACATTTTCCCATTATTATACCTAGCCTAAAATCAGTTTCATAATTGCACTTTGATGAATATTTTTTAATGGAGAGAGACCTCTCCTGACCTTGTAGGGCTAGCCACAAGGCTGAGCGTGGTTTAGATGTTACCCTGATTTCCCTTTTTCAGCATGAGGTCCAGATTGGGTGCTAAAATTTCTGGCGACTCCACTGGGGAAATGCGATATGACTGTCTGTGAGCATATATTCTTAGCTCTTGAACTAAAGGTGTTTGTTATGTTTTCAAAGAAAATCATAGTCGGGCCCTCTGTTAATGAAGAATACCGAAACCTTTCTCTAAGGTTAAACTTTGGTTATATTGAACGCGACAAAACTTTACAAAACTCTGTTGTTGAAAGTAAAGAGCTTTATTCTTTAGCCGGCGGTGTAATATTAAGTGGGACCCAGCTTCTGAGTTAATGTGAGGATTTAAGCGCCAAACCACAGTTAAAGCGCAGTTTACTTACCACAAACAGGTTTCGGAAACCAAAACCGCCTTCATCGCGCCGCTTTTGGCCTGAAGCAAAACCACGCAAAAAGAACGCTATCCAATAATATAAGGGCATGTCGTCTCCTCAATACCGCCCATATCATGCAACTTTCATGCATTAACCCTCCACCTTTGAAAAAACGAGATACTTACGAGGATCGTTCAATCTGGAGGGCCTTAGATTTGACGACAATCGTGCGCTGAAGAGCACGAGCGATAAATTGAGGTATGATCCGACGTTTTTTCATTATTATATGTTTATTTTATTCATAAAAAGGAAAAATATGGATGCGTGGGCCCCTTTTGAATCAAATGTATGCCGCGCTTGGTAGAATAAGTGGGTTTTATGATACAAGTTCGAAGGTTGGTGTTTTTAAAAAAGGATCGCGCCATTGTTATAATTTGATATCACGACCGAATGTAAGGTTCGCTTAAGTGTTTAATGTGTTCCCCTATATTGTGTTAACCGTTAAAAATTTGTTTGAGAAGGCAAACATTATTAAAGTGTTGTTGGAAAGGAATATAATTACAAGCTCTCATTCTTCCTCAGTCATAATATATTTCTGGTATCAGAGCACAGAGACAGATCACCCCAGTAAATGTTTTCTTGTAAACTCCTGGACTCTGGAAGATGATGTTTAAAGTCTGCTAGGCTGAAATTTTTTACAGTAGAAATTTAACCACATTTTCTTCAAGAAGATACACAAAAGCTAATCTAGATCCAAATCCTCCCCCTGTGTTTGAGAATCCTAATATGATTCCAAGAATTGTCAGAAGACAAGAGGGAACACTAAGTCCTAGACCTATATTCAAATCCCATACTTCGTCCAGTGAATGGTTTTTTGCAGAAAATATTTCTTTTGATGAGAATTTTGAGCTTTATTTTTTTAGAAATAAGTCTGAAACTGCAGTTGATGACACAGTTTTAGATCCAGAATCTCTTGTAGATATTGAAGTTCAAAGAGAAAATTCCTCAATTAATGATTATATTATGAATTCTCCTCAGTCATCTATCAGTGTAACTGATATTCCTGAGCCATCAGGAACAACATTTCCTCTTCCTAATTCATCAGCATTCCCATCAGTCAATTCTCAGTTTTCATCTCCTCCATCAACACCTCCGTTAAATCCTAGTAACACAAACACTATTGTAAATCCACCTAGAGTCATGGCTTTCTAGTATGCACCCCTAGCTTTACCTCAGGTGTTGAATGATATGCCTGCTGATTATCAAAATAAAATTCCTATCTTTTATGCCACTCAAAGCATCACAACCCAGCAACATGTTGATAATACTAATGACTTTTTTGATCTTCATGAGGTAGAGGTAGAGAATGTAACCACAAGGTTGTTTGTCCAAAGCTTTGGGGGTGAAGTCAGAAAATGGTTCAGAGCCTTACCAGTAGGATCTATTTGCACTTTGCAGGAGTTACACACACAGTTCTTAGACCGGTGGGAGGTAAAGAAAAACCCACTCCAAATGTTTTCTGAGTATGAGAATATTAAAATAAATGTGGGTTAAATTGTATAGGATTATTGTCTAAGATTCAATGTTGTATACAATGCTATTCTAGCTAACCTCAAACCTCCTGTGGGATTATCCTTGCTTAAATTTCCATATGGTTTTGATGCCAATATGGCATATCAACTGAGAGAGAGAGATCCCACTACATTGGAAGACATGCAAAAGATAGCGGTAGGTGTAGAAGCAAATCTGCTAGCTAAAAGAGCACAAAACAGAGCTGAAAAGAGAGTCACGGTGAAGGAAGAAGCATCTCCTTCAGACAGCAAGATGGACAACTTGATTTGGATAGTGGAAAATATGGTTGATCGATTAACCATCTCATATAGGCCTGAACCACAAATAAGGAATCTGAATTTCAGAGGGCAGTAGCCACAATTCAGAGTTAAGCAGAGAGAACAGAGAGCACAGGACCAAGCACCACCATAACAGCAAATCAGAACTCCATTATAACAGAATTATGTCCAGGGAATAGAGACAGATAATGATGATGACCCTGTGATTGAAGCCAATCATTTATTTACGGTTGATGGCGCCCTATCTTTCTCACAGAAGAAGACGAATATATAGCGACTGCAGACATTCAAAAAGATGAAGATTTCATTTTTTCCAATGATGCAGTATTAGAAGAAGAATCCAATGATTACCATAGAGGGTACATCAACTTTTTATCGGCCCAAAAAACGAAATATTCTTTGAGGAACAGAGATGTTCCAATTAGTCCCATTCAGAAGAGAAAAGAGCACCAAATGAAGAATGATTCTCAGAAGAAAGGGAAAGAGCTAGCCAACCCTTCCTCCAGCAAATTACGTTCAGTGATTAACAGCCCAAATGAGAAGAACCAGCAGAGCACATCAAAGGAGAAAATAGAGAAGAAAGACCCTCCCATCAAAGAGGTAGAAAAATCTCCTTCTTTTAATTTAGAAAATGAAATTTCTAAGCTAAAAGTGTCCATGCCCTTGACTAAGTTGGTGAAAAATAGCACTTATAAAAATCAAGTGTCTAGAATTTTACAAATAGACTCTGTTTCTGATATAGTGAATGTAGAAGATGATTATCCTGAACTCATCTTTGGTCCAGCCACTGAATATCAATCAGAAGAAAGTGAATTCCCTCCCTTTTACCTGAGCCTTAGATTACATGAGTTCATCTTAAATAATTTTATGTTGGACTCTTGAGGCTCACATAATTTGATGCCCAAGGCCATCATGGAGAAATTAGGACTTGATATTACCCGTAAATATCATGACTTGTACTATTTTGATTCAGGTAGGATCCATTTTATTGGTCTTATCAAAGACTTGGTCCCAGCCAAGAATGTTTTGATGGATGTAGTTGTTGCCGATGTCCCACCACAGTTTGGAATGCTTCTATCTATGACTTCGGGTGCAAAACTTAAAGGGACCATGCAACTTGACTTCTCTTATGCCACCATTCTCGTGTTTGGTCAGTTGAGAAAACTATATAGGGAGAAGAAAATGAAATGTATGATTACTAGCAAAGAGAAGCCAGTAAATCATCCCATTAATGCAGTCCACATAGATTTAGAGTCTTTTGTCTTATATTCAGATGGTGGTTTGAATGATGAAAATGTTCAGTTGGTACAAGTAGATGAAATACCTGAGATTTCAGAGAATTTTAGGGAAGTCCTCAAACAACAAAAAGATAAAGTAGCAAGCACTTCTACGCCTCCTGCCTGCCAGCAGCAAAAGGACAGTGAACAGAAGAAAGATGTAGAAATTAGTCAAGATAAAGTAGAGAAATAAGCAAAGTTTCAACATCTGAAAGAAGAAGAAGAAGGCCTTTGGAGCATGGATTTTGACGGAGCTGTTGGTAAGGATGGAGCTGGTATTGGAATATGGATTTGGAGCCCTAATTTCCAGCCCAAAAAGGTTCCTAGTAATGTTAGAGTATGTTCTTATAAGTTGGCTTTTGACTTCTCTAACAATGAAGTAGAGTATGAAGCTTTGATGGCAGGTCTGAAAATTTTAAAGAAGCTGAATTCAAAAATAATTTATGTATATGGAGATTCGGAGCTAGTAATAAAACAGGTTAGAGGAGAGTACCAAGAAAAACATCCATGGTTGAGGGCCTACAGAAATGCGGTCCTGGATATCTTGAAGACGTTTCCTGAGTAAAATTTTACAGCAGTACCGAAAGTGCAGAACATTATTGTTGATTCTTTGGCCACTACAGCAAGCAACTTGAAGATTCCGATGAATTCTAGCAACAAGTTTGAGATCTATATCAAACATAGGCCCACTGTTCCGGACAATTTAAGGTATTGGCAAGTGCTTTGGGATGACAATGAGATCAATGATTTTTTCCAGACTGATGGAAAAGTCAAAGACACTCCAATAGAAGGTGAGTATGAGATTGATGATCAAGAAATTGAAACAAATTATATGGAAATATTGCAGTTGAAAGATAATGTAATTCTTAGAGGTGTCATACCTTTAGAGGAGCTTTTTAATTAGGATGATGTTGCTAAGAAACCAATCTTGGTGCCTACTGAGAAAGGAGTTGAAGATGTGAAACTTGGAACACCTGAAAAGCCAAAGTTTGTGAAGTTGTCAAAGGCATTGTGCCCTGAGGTAAAGGAAAAATATGTTAAATTTCTTTCTGAATTTTCTAATGTGTTTGCATGCGATTATTCAGATTTGAAGGTGTATGACAAAAACATAATCCAGCATACTATTCCCATCAAGCCGGATCAGAAGCCATTTAGACAAAAGCTAAGAAGAATCAAGCCAAAGATGCTACCATCCATAGAAAAAGAGGTAAACAGATTGTACAAAGCTGGTATCATTGTTCCTATTATATTTTCTGACTGGATTTCAAATTTGTTCTCGGTACGTAAGAAGATAGGAGAGATAAGGTTGTGCATAGATTTTCAGAATCTGAATAAAGCATCCTTAAAGGATAATTATCCACTTCCGAAGATGGACCATATTCTACAGAGAGTAGTTGGAGCATCTAGGATGTCACTACTTGATGGCTACTCAGGCTACAATCAGATCTTGGTGCATGAGAAACACAAAGACAAAAATTCCTTCACAACACCCTAGGGAACCTTCCAATATGCCAAAATGCCATTCGGACTCAAGAACGTTGGAGCCACTTTCCAGCGAGCAATGGGAATTTCTTTTTCCAATGAAAAGGATGTTTTTCTTGTTGTTTATTTGGATTATCTGACAGTATTTTCTGGTTCTGATGATGATAATTTGCACCATTTGAGGGTTGTGTTTCAGCGATGTAGAAAGTTTGGGATTTCTTTCAATCCAAAGAAGAGTCTCTTTGCCATGGATGAAGGCAAGCTGCTAGGGCATATCATCTCTAAGGATGGTATCCACATTGATCCATCTAGAGTGGAGGAAATTTAGCACATGGACCTTCCATGGAACAAAAATGAGATTCCAGCATTCAATGGTAAGATGAAATTCTTGCGCAGATTTATACCCAATTTGGCTGAACATCTAAGAGAAATGACTAACATGTTAAAGAAGGATACCACTGTCAAATGGAGTGAGGAAGCTATCAAGTCATTTAATCTGGTAAATTTTGCTTTATCCAATGCCCCAGTCTTGATTAGTCCAAACTATACTCAATATTTTATCATTTTTTCATTTGCTTCGGAGCATACTATGGCTACTGTTTTGATGCAAAAGAGAGACCAGATTGAAAAGCCAATTGCATTTTTCAGTAGGAATATTAGAGATGCTACCTTGAGGTACAACATTATTGAAAAATAAGCATTGGATTTTACAAAGGAATTGAAGGATTTTAGGCTTTATATTCTGCATTCACATACTATAGCATATGTCCCTAATGCAGCAATGAAGGATTTGTTGATGCAAACTGATCCAGAAGGTTGAAGAGGTAAGTGGATAGCAGCTATGTTGGAGTACGATTTGGAGATCAAACCCATGAAGTTGATTAAAGGACAAGGTTTAGCGAAATTAATGGCCCAATAAAATCTGCATGCCCTAGATATAAAGCTCATAACAACAATGGAAGAAAATGAAGATGAAGGTTTTCTTGTTCCAATTTCAGATATTTTTCTACAATCACCATGGTATTCAGATATTGTTTATGTTCTTCAGCATCTTTCACCTCCTCCAGGAATGTCTAAAGGTAAAGGTAGATCACTAAAACTTAAATATGCTACATAATGTATTTTGAACAGTGCTCTTTATTGAAAATATCCTAGAGGTATTCAGCTCAATTTTTTGGTTGAAGAAGAGGCTCAGAAGGTAATGCATGAATTTCACAAAGGTGATTATGGTGGTCATTTGTTTTGGAAGACTACAACTAACAAAGTGTTGAGAACAGGATATTATTGGCCCACGTTATTTTCAAATTTGTATAAAATAGTGATGAGTTGTCGTGAATGTCAAATTTTCCAAGGGAAGAAGAAATTGCTTCCTCTTCCTTTGAAACCAGTTTTAGTAAACGCTCCCTTTCAGTAGTGGGGACTCGATTTCATAGGAGAAATCCATCCCGCGTCATCAGCGCAGCATCGATGGATCCTAACAGGTACAAATTACTTTACTAAATGGATCAAGGCCGTCCCAACAAGGCAAGAAATTGATACGGTAATTATTCAATTCCTAGAATCGAATATTTTATCTCGTTTTGGTTGCCCTTATAAAATTATAACAAACAACGCAATAGCATTCAAGTCTAAGAAAATGGTGGAGTTTTGCGAAAAATATAACATTGTGCTGAGCCATTTGACATCGTACTATCCGTAAGGCAACAGCCTGGTAGAATCATCGAATAAATCTCTTATAAATATAATCAAGAAAATGCTAGAGGAAAATAAAATAAATTAGCATCGAAAGCTCATCAATGAATTGTGGGCAGATAGAGTTAGCAGTAAGAAATCCATAGGTATGTCGCCTTCTGAATTGGTTTATGGTACTGATGTTGTCTTTCCTACATCTCTTATAGTTCCAGTTATGAGATTATTGCAAGAAGTTGGTAGTGAAGGCGATGACAATCAGCGAAGAATCAATCAAATGATCCACCTTTAGCAAACAAGAGAGGAAGTTTCACAGAATGCTATTCAGTTGCAGGAAATGATAAAGAAGATCTATGATCAAAAGACCAAAGCAGAAAAGTTTCAGTTGGATGATGTGGTATTGAGATGGGATGCAAGGAATGAGGACAAATGGAAACATGGTAAGTTTGACAACCTGTGGAAAGAACCATACAGGATTTCAGCATACAGGGGACATAATGCTTTCTTGCTTTCAGAAATGGATGGCCAAGATTTCCCTGTAGGAGCAGTGAATGGTAGGCTTTTCAAGCACTACCATTGTTGAAGATAATGGATCACAAACTATGTCACCCTCATTGTATATACCATGTTATTTTTGGTCAGAATTCAAGTGCACAGTCATTGAAGTTTGGGGCCCGAGGTGAAGGCTATAAAACTTAAATGATATGTGTATGGTTTGCTTTTTTTTCAGTCTTTGTCTTGAGTCAGATTCATTTTGCATTGTGTCAGTTTTCAGTATTTTTGACTCCATGCCCAACGATTAGGCTACTTGGTCTACGGTGTTCTTGGCACCTCCAAGGAGCTACCATCCCCATTGGAGCCAATGTTAGTGTCATTATAGTCATACTACCATCAGTGATCAAAATTTCTCTTTTTCATTTGCATATTAGGAGTCCCATACCAATAAATTTCACCATTCCGCTAGGTCATGGATTCATTGATGGTAGTGATTTTTTCATTAGTTTTCCCTCATATGATACTTTCTGATTCATCCTCCCTATAGTCTTTAGTCATGAGTTACTTTCACTTTGTGAGTCATGTTAGTAAGTCATAGGATGGGTCACAGTAATTTCTAGGATCTCACCATTGTCAAATTAATGAGTCAAGTGTCAATAAATATCAGCAAGGTCATGAGGTAGTCAATAAACTCAAAGTCACGGCACCTAAGAAGATCAAAGAAATATTTTATTCAGTTTGATGTAATTTTCACCTCAAAATCATGTTTTGAGGTGAAAACATGATACTTTGCCTTTATTACCATTTATTATGTAATTTTATGACATCATATGTAATAAGTCACACTTCAGAAGGCTGCAATATCCCCAAAGTCATCACCCTACCTTTCATAGAAGTTTTCCATAGAAATTTCAGCATCAAATCATGTTCTAAGTATTTTCAGTAGAAAGCGCCCGAAAATACGTTTCCAACAGTATATCGCACTCTTAAAACTGACTTCTGGATTGAAATTTATGCCTAAGTGAACAAAGGTCCCCTATACCCTAACCCTTCCCCTTTTTCTCATCTTTCCCTTAAACTTTATGTTATTAAAGTTTGATATTTTCTCTTGTAAATCCCTTTTTCCCCTTCCGATCACATAATTGCATTATTAAAATCTTTAAAATATATATGCGATGTATTAACCACTTCCCCTCCATACTCCTTTAAAACCTTATAATAACGTTTAAAAGTTTTGTTATTATAAAATCCTGTTAAAACAAACCACTTCCCCCGCATGACCCTTTAAAACTTTATAACAATGTTTAAAGTGTTATAAAACTCCACCGACCCAAGTCCCTTTCCCTTTCCATCGCAATTGTAACATTTAATATTTGCGCTCCGATTGGCCCATGCCAAAAACTATGATGCGATTATGTTAAGTCTCTTCCGATTGAACCTCGCCCGTTGAAATCCTGGCTGTCAATATTCCATACGATCGGACGGCCCATACTTCATCGGTGCTTTCGATTGACTTCTCCCGATTGACACCCTCCAATTACATCCCTCGTCGTTGATCTGTTCGTCCAATCCAAGGGCCTGCAAGCCGTCACGCTCATCGCAATTGGCGATTTCCCTTTGCACTATATATTTTCCCTCCGCCCTCCTCCAATCTGTGATGCTGATGGACCTACAGGTCCCACCACTTAAATCTTCCGCCCATTCATATAAATGAGGCCTTCCCTCTGTAAAAATTAAAATTTTATTTTAATTTGTTTTATAAAGGCCTTGCCCCCATTGCTTAATCCCATCGCATTGGAGGAATTTCATTATGCAATATGCCCGCATCGATCCCCGATTCTGATTGCGATTCATATACCCCATTCCCACCTTAAAGGGCCCTCCCCTCTTTCAAACGTAAAAATATTTTCTCCCTTTGTAAAAAGAAAAAAAAAATTCATTTGTTTTAACAAAGGGATTTCTTCACTTTGACTTTTCCAATCGCATCGGAGCTTTGTGGCTTGTTTGACATGTACCCAAAACCCCCGATCTCGATTGCGATTTTAACATTCCATTATATATTGCCTCCCCCTCCGATCCCGATTGTGATTACTCTTATGTATTAAAACGCATCGCATAGCATATTTCAAGGTTATGTTATATGTTGTATCCCCTCTCCCAACCCCTTCCGATTCCGATTGTGATGCAGACCCCACCTCCTTCCCTTCGCTCCCTCCACCCAAAATCGGTTTTTCCCTTCACTTAAGGCATAATTTCATTTTACGTTATGTCAAAGGTATTTTATTAAAATTTAGTTTTCTTCAGAGTAATAATAGAAAGCAAAGTGACAGTTAAAGGCCAAGAAAGCTTATACAAAACAGAGATTTCTACAACAACAAAAAAAATAGGGATTTGCTCCTCAAATTGCCAATTTTTCATTCAACAGCGTGACAGTGAATCTGCCAAATAGTCAAATGTAACGCTACTCCTTCTTTTAGGCAGATTGTTAGAGCTCTTTTATATCTTTAGATTTCAGTTCTTGAGCTGTACAAATAGCTCCTCTTTCTGTGGATCTATGTTCCCACAAATCTGGTCTATTTAATGTAATTGTAAATTATTTGTAAAGAAGTATGTAACTTAGAAGTAGGGGAATAGTGTGGAAAATCAAGAAGAATTCTTTGCGCTCCATTGTAACAGCTTCAGACAGGGAATTAATAAGAGATGCAGCTCTGATTTGTGGGATCCATGTAGTATGAAATTTAGAATTTGTTCTCCCCTTTGTGTTCATATGTAAATTTTTATGTGTACCAATCATTCATAAACATCTCTTTTTGAATGCTTTTAAGATAGAAAGGTAGAATCCATTTTATATGCTCTGCCTTTGGGAATCATTCAATACTCTGTATTTTTCTTCTGTTTCAAAAGGATCCATCTTCTATGCCATTTTTAGCCCCTCACCATTCTTTCCATTCCATCATTATTTAAACTTTATTGCTAAAATTTCCTGCCTACCTTGCCCCATGAAATACGTTGTATCCTGATTTAATTCCCCAGTTTCAAACTATCCCATTTGTTCCATACATCCCTGAAAATTCTTTCATTCATTAAAACATTTTCCCATTATTATACCTAGCCTAAAATCAGTTTCATAATTGTACTTTGTTAAATATCCTTTCACGGAGAGAGCCCTCTCCTAACCTTGTAGGGCTAGCTACAAGGTTGAGCATGGTTTAGATGTTACCCTAGTTTCCCCTTTGCAGCTTGAGGTCCAGATCGGGTGCTAACATTCTGCATATTTTATGTTTTTCATTGCTCTGTAATATATAATTTTCAAATAGTGTTTACATTTGAAAAGGACACTTAAGCGAATTTTCACTCTTTTCGCAGCATTTTATACTGTGAAATAACAGTTTTCGCTACGAAACTTCCTAATAGTTTCGTAACGAAATTGGAAAAAGTTAAGCTAAATATGCTACAAAAAATTATTTTCCTGTTTGTCTTGTAAAAATCTATGCAAACTGTCAGTTCATGATTAAAGGAGTTAGGGTGTATGTAATTCTAGTCTGTTAGGGTTAATTGAAAAGTACAAGGTCATGCCTGAGGTCATCATTACAATTTTTGGCATGCATGTGTCATGATTAAGGCGTGATTTTTCATTGAAACCATAAAAGGTTACCCAATTAGTCTTTTTTCATTCTCCACTTTATCTTTACACGTTATTGGATTTCTGGAGAGCTGCTTCACCGAGCCAAGTAGGTTGCTGGCAGATTCAAAGTTTGCAGGTGTCATCAAGCAAGTGAGGCTGAGAAGATATAAAGCCACCATGGATGCAAGGAAGAAAACTAACAAAGGTGGTCATTTCCATAGATATGAGCCTATGGACATGAATTTTCTCAATGAAGACCCAACTTCCATGGAGGTATTCATAAGAACAGGTTGTTTGCAATTCTGTCAAAGCCTGCAGGGTTGTCATCTATAGGTTTCTAAAGATTTTGCTAAAAGTTTCATTGGAACAGCTTCAAAGGTGGGAATGCTAAACCTAATAGTAACACCAAAAAACATTTTAGCAGCAACAGGAATCCCTACAGGAGGGTAACAGTTGTTTAAAGGCATAAAATTCACCATGTAGGATTGCAAAGAGTTTATGAAGCCAGAGCATAGTTAAATTAATCTCATAAATGATATCGCAAGGAGTTACATGAAGGAAAACTATTCAAATCTATTGATGATCATCCAAAAGTACTTCACCTATGAAGGAAAGTTTCACATGGTCTACTCCTACCACCTTAGGCTTCTGTTGCATTTTGTGGGTAAGAGGTCTCTTGAATTTCCTTTTTACTTATATAGAAGTCTAGGTAAAATGTAATATAAGGTCCAAGTTAAAATAGAAGACAATGTAACTTCTCTCTTTCACCATGGTTTGATTAAATTGTTGTTGTTAGAGGAGTTGAAGAGATTAGGCAAAGATTGGACATCCTTTCTTTTCATGAGTGATTATGAAGTTGTTTTTTTCACTCCTAAAAGAGTTCCCAAACCTCGATGTATTTCATCACCAATAGTGTCAAAGGAAAGTGAAGAAGGAAATAGATCATCCCCACTAGGACTAGTGAGCATGGAGACAGAGCCTTTGTAGAATATTGACACACCTAAAACCACACCTACAAAAAAAAAGAAAACAGTGAGAAAACATAAGCAAGCAGTCAGCAAACAGAGTAGCAAGAGAGTTACTAGGAGCCAAATGGTAGTTAAGGGTAACTTAGAGGACATCCTGCAGGAATTGAGATTGAAGAAACTCCCATTGTCCAATATGAAGATGTTGAAGATGGAGGAAGAAAGCTAAAGAAAGGCAAGATAGCTAAAAAACTAGAGTTTGCAGGTGATGATGCTGGTTTCATGTTTCAACATGGAAAACTAATGACCAGACATGCAAGAAAGGTTGTGGAAAATATTAGAGAGTCTCATAAGGTTAGTGAAACTTCTCAACCATGACCAAGCATCATAGACCTCTCCACACCTGCAAAAGAAGAGCTAGTCATCAAACAAAATAAGGGTAAAGAGAAAATCACAGAAAAATCAGAAGTTGAAACCCTTAAGGAGCAGTTGAAAGAGGCAGGGGAAGAGATATCAGTCTTGAAGAAAGAGGCAAAGAAGCATAGAGCTGAAAGGGTTCATTTTGAACAAATGAGGAAAATATGGGAAGATCAATTCACAAGTGTCTCAAAGACCTTGGATAATACAGAAAAGCTGATAAAGTGGACTCAGCCACTAAGAAGAGAGGTCAAGCACATAAAAGATTTAAACCTTCACTTTCAATCCAAGAATAGGAAATTGAAGGACCAAGTGAAATATCTTCAAGAACAATTAGATCTGATTCATGAAGAGCTAGAAAATAAAGGTTTGAAAATGATTGTGGTGGAAGAGCCTATTAGCCAACTGATTGTTAATGAGGAAGAAGCACCACAGGAGTAATAACTTGATATTAGATATGCCTTATGAGGTCAATAACATGCAGAAAATAAAAAATTTGCAGTTGGAGGTCAGTTTTTGAAGACAATTTTAAAAGGGGCAATTTTTGGGTTTTTACACAGTTTCGTAGTGTACTTGAGGCTTGAAGCCAGAAATACGCTACGAAAAAACCTGTAGGTGTCCTTTTGCTTTTAAAGTCATTTTTTGCATGATTCAAGGAGGGATATCCATTATGATAAGGTGTTATGACATGATTGACATGATGGAACAACGAAGAATTGAAAAAGATAGATGGAGAAGCCACTTTTCCCATGCTACCAAAACTCACTAAGAAACTGTCATTTTTTCGTAGCGAGCAATTGTTGAAGGTTTTGAGCATCTTAAATGTATTTTTTTCCAGCTAGAGTCCTCCAGCCTATCAAGGGAGCTTATAATTATATCTTTATGACTCAAAGGGAGTTCCATTAAGATAGGTCATCAGTCAAAATAGCGTTGAAGATAAGGGTCATCCATTCCTAAAAGACAGGGTTATGCTCCACAAGCCTAGGGATGTTTTAAATATGTAAAGTGGAGGTGAATTTGGTCATGAATCTCTCGAGCATATGATATTTATTTTGTAACCATCATGTAATTGTTTCTCATATAAGATAGAGCAATGTAATAAACAGGAGTTAGAATCCTATTAGGAGATGGTTTCTTTAAAGGGTAGCTGTTAGTTTTCTATTAGAAGTTATGTATTTCAGTTATGAAAGATGTCATAGGAGAAATCAAGGATCTACTACTAGGAAGATCATCCTTGTTGTAAATAATGTCTATTTAAAGAAAAAAAATCAAAGTAGTAGGGAGTTGGAAAAAATTTGCACCAAACGGTTGATTTTATGTTTTTAACCTATATCAGTAATAAAAAGTGATATTCTTCTTGACAGACCTGGGATTCTCATGAGGTTTTTGATGTCTTATTGATCTATATCTTTATGTTTTATCACTTGCAGTACATTTCATCTCTATTACTCATAATTCATAATTTTATGCTCTGAATTCCTTTAGTGATGAAATGACTATGTTTTCCTATGTTTTATGTGTGAGTTTCCTATGTTAAAGACCTCTATCTGCCTCGGCTTCCATGTGAAGAACCACCGTCACTAAAACTACTGATTGTTGACTCCATAAGCCCAATGGTAGAAATCTTTCATTTTTCAACTTGAAATCATAAAAAACAACTTACAAGTTCTATAGAGTTATCCATCTAGTACTATCATTATTCAAAATCATAAGCCCCCTTGAGAGAGCCCTCTCAAACTGAAGAGGCTAATATTCAGTTACAAGTGGTTTGAAACAGTTACACTGATTTGTTTGATGAGTAGCCAATCAAGTAAAATTTTGTGATAACACATATATTACATCAGTAAAAATTCAAACACGGTCAAAATTTATGTGAAAATTTTCCTTCTGGAGAAAGCGTAGCGAGCTCAGGAAAATTGAATTTTGGAGGCGTTCCAGGTGTCCAGGTTAGGATTTGAAGGTACCATTGGAAATATATGGATGTATGCTACATTATAGGCTCATCAAGCACTCAAAAAATTTTCTCCTAGCCCTCCAAATATTAATTCTCCTAAGAGTACTCAGAAAGCGTAGCAAAGGCTCCAAAAACAAGGCAGAAAGGTGATGTTTTGCATGTTTTTGGGCATTTTGACCCTCCAGAAATAGCTGACATGGCTCAATACCTAACTCAAATTGATGTACTCATCAAAAGGAATCTAAAAATTTTGAGTGTTCCTCCAATGCACCCCGCAAAAAAAGCGTAGTGTGGCTCATGCTATGCTTTTTCCATTATGACTCGTTTTCTGAATTTCCAATTTTCACCAAGATTTCGCGAAAACCAAAATTTGTTCCAAAACTCCTAAAAATTGGTCCATAGGTGCCTAAGAAGGTATGTTATACCACTAGGGAAGCATCAAAAATAATATCCAAGTTTTCCTTCTCTTTTTTACTTTTTAGGGTTTCCTTCAATTTGTCTTGCAATTGTTTGACTTTGACATTGCAAATTTGATTTCTTGCATAGTAGTGGCTAGCCATGTGTTTTTGCATCTTGTTTTACTTTTTGGCCTTTTCAAGGATATTCTCCAAGTGAATATTCACATTCTCAAGCCAAAACTCCATGTTTTCATTGATTTCCATGGCTATTCTTTCTTCAAAACTCAACTCTTCATCTGGTGGATTTTGTTCTATTTCCTTCTGCAATGCTCTTTTGAGACCCATGGTCCTTGGCCTCTTCCTTGTCACCTAATTTTCATGCTTTTCTAACTCTTCATTTTTAATCACTTCTTTTCCTTTCACATCATCCATACTAGCCTCAAATTGACTTTCCTATAAAGACAATTGTTTTTCCTTCAGTTGATTGTTTTGTTTCTCTAGGAAGGAAATGATGAAATTAGCCCTTGCCAAGTTCTCTTTGAGATATTTGATTTGAGAATATTTTTTCTTGATTATCCTCTCTAGTTTTTCATGCTCTTCACTAGAAACCAAGTCTACTAAGTAAAATTGATGCTCCTCATCATGCATAGATGTCTCATGCTGTGAATGTAATCCCTGCTCTACTAATGTGGGCTTGGCCCCTTCCTCAATTTGAGGAGAAAACACAAGCCTTATTCCTCATTGGTATGTTTGGGTGACCTCAATCTTCCTCCTTACTAAAATTGTGCTAGGTGAGCCAACCTCCCCATTTCTATATGGTGTTGAAGGTCCTGATGGTGTTGATCGAGAACTAGGACTAGTAGGTTGGCTACTGAAGACAAAAAGACATCTGCTTCCATGAAATTTTCCCAAGTAATGTTATTATGTTCAAGATGGTGTAAAAAAATGATTTTTATCAGAGCATGGTTGAAGAGTTTACTTTCGGGACTAATTTCCTTATGCTTTACCTTTTCTGTCATCTTTGCCAAACTTCTATAGACGTAATAGGGAAAATTACGTGGTTTTACCCTTGTGAAATGCATGAGAAGTCTGACATGATACCCCTATACTCTAGAAAATATTCCCTCATAGGTAAGGTACATCATGATGATCTTCATGATTTGTGTGTACTTCTGAAGGAGGTGTCCAACAGGAAAAATATTCTTCATGTGTTGTTAATGATGTCTTCTGAGGTAGGGTTGGTAGTTTTGATGGGCTATATATTAGTTCTTAAACTATTTTTCACCATGATTAGGTATGCCTATGGCCTCAACTACGATATCAATTGATATATAAATTAACCAATGCAATTTTTACTTGGTTCCTTTTGAGTTGAGTGGCAAATAATTTGGTCAATGTGGCATTGTATTTGACTTTCTCAACTAGTTGACAAAAATGAAGACATCCTACTGCTTGAAAACAATGCTTGGAAAGTGATGTAGAAATCATTTCAAGAGTGGTTAAAGGATCATCTCTTATCACTTGACCTCCTTTTTCATAATATTTCTTCTCCTCCATTTGGTTGTTGGCGAGGGGAAAACCCCTAATATGAAAAAATAGGGGAAGAGAGAAAAGGGATAAGATGAAAGGGTTAGGGAAGGGATATGGGAGTATGAAAATTTACTGAGATGGGAAGGGGTTTTACGGAGTTATGGGAAGTGAAATAAAGTGAAATGATTGAGGGAAATGAGCTAGGAAATTTTTACACAGTCCTAGCTAGGAAAACTACCCAAAATTGCAAATTTAGGATAGGGTTTAGGGTTTGGGATTTAGGAATTGGGAATGAGGGGATGTGAAAGCTAGGGGAGATTATTTTGGATGTGATGTAGGGTTAAAATTCCAAGGGAGAGTGTATTTACCTTGAAAAAAATTAAAAATAGGGCTAGCCATTAAAACACAGGAGAGGCCAATGCAAGGCTTTCACACTAAAAAATGAAATTGAGATGCAAGGAGGGGTTTAATTAGGTGTAACTTACTTGTTCACTGATTTTAAACACGTTGAAAACCTAAAGAAGCATCCATAACTTGGTTTGATTCCTCCATGAGAGAAAATTCAACGTTGCGAAGAAAGTGTAGCGTGGAGGGAAGAAAGCGCAGTGTGGCTATTTTTGGCACCAAATTTGGAGTGTTTTTTACTAGAAATTGTTGAATTTTCACTTGATGATGGATGAGAGCTCTTACTCAATGAGGTGAATGAAAAAATTAACTTGAATTGGCCTTTTATAGCTTTTATTTTTCACTTTTCTTCATGGTATTGGGATGGCCCACTACATGTCCTTTTCACTTTTCTTTGTAAACTTGTAACTTTGACACTTTCTTTGCAAATTTAGGAACATACTGAAATTATTACACATTGAAACATGAATTAAATTTTAACTCAAAATTTATTGAACAAATTTACCTATTACCACTCCTCCATTGTCATATTTTATGCATGGAATGAGAGATTTGGCGGCTGAAACCCTAATGACCTAATGGAGACACTGAACTGAATGAAATCATGATGATGTTGACTAGAGTGATGATGATGACCTTACAATGATGGTACACTCAGTTGAGTGATGACAAGGACCAGCATGTAAAAAATTTTTAAGGAGTGGAAATAGCCCTATTCATACTACCCAGTGACCAAATTTTACTTGAAGGCCTAATGAAATGACAAAAAAATGATTTTGAGACCCTAACAAGACATGATAAGAGCCTATTTTATCACTGGTGACAAGTTGTATAGACTGACACTAACACCCACCATTTGGAATTTGGTGATGAGGACTACGAATCCTTTCCAATAGCTAAATAATTTGAAAACCCATGAGCGACGCCGAAGAGATTCTAAGAGATTTCATGTAGAACCTAGAATTGTTGCCATGTAATAGGAGGGGTGGGAGCCTATCAACAGATTGCGTCAGGCCTCTGGTAGATATTAGATGCAAGAGAGCCTACGCTTCCACGTGAGGAATTCCATACCCAAAGGAAAGGAAGGCTTGTGGGGAAGGAACCTCTCAATTTAGCTATCACCAAAGATTAGAAGGGGTAAAATCATGGAACATCTTAGTTTGAAATTAACGAGGTTGTTAGATCTTGACATAAATCTAGAGGCCAAGTATACCTTTGAAACCAAGTTTTTTTTGAGGATATAGGCTCAAATAAGTCTTCATAGTGGTAGATATGGTCTTTGGTAGGAGAAAAATGGTCACTACTGAAGGCTTTCCATGGTGTAGAGTCAAATTCCTTTGGCTGATCCATCAGAGGATGATAAAGGAAGGCATTCATTGTAGCATAAGGGAGTGAAACCATGAATTTATAGGAAGGATTATATAGGCTTATCCCATTGAATATTAGAACCTCAAGCGAGAAAAATTCATATTGGAGCGGTCATATTATCCTCTGGCACTATTGGTCTAAAGAAGAATGACATGGATTATCTATTGGGTTCAAAAAACCAATCATAAAACCCATATTTTAGAGTTCAAAACCAAATATAGGTGGTGGAATAAGTAAATGGAGGCTAACCCCAACTTAGTCAGACGTTGGAAGGTCATGCTATGTGTTGAAGGGAGAATGCACAATTAAAATTATGACCTGAATAGGTTGAAGTTCGTGGGTCAGGTGGTCGGGGAAAAGGTAAGTATTGAGTTCTAGGATGGATCAAACTCGACTAGGTTAGAGGTTGGGAATTCAAGAGTCAGGAAGCAAGACGACATTGTGATGTAGGATATGCATATGTGATGACTACCTTCACACCTATCAATTAGATGAGCCCGTGTTGAACCACCACATCGTAGCATGTGATTGGTGAATGCCATTCCTTGTGCGTAGGAAAGGGAAAGAGGGAAACGAATGGAAGTAAATGGAGAGGAAGAAAAAACTAATGGTGCAACCCTCCTAATCATGTTTCCATGACTAGAAAATGGGAACCAAATTTTCCAGTAACCTCTCTCTTACCTCGGTAAAGTAAGGGGGTATGCTACAGAGTGGTATAAGAGCACAAGTTCAAAGTTTTACTGGATTGGTTCTGTCATGTGAAAGTGATAAAAAAATAACGTCGGAAAGTATTTAGCTAAGTAACTATTTAAATTTTTTAAAACAAACTTGAATTAACGTATTGATCACTGCTTTGTTGATAATATGGAATTAATGAAAATTATCTGAGAATAATGTTATGGTCGTATTATTTATTTTGGTGGTCATATGACATATATATGTTTTGGTTTTGATAATTATGATGAAGATATTGAATTATTGATGCATATGGCTTATAATTATGTTGATACAGTAACATGATTATTTTTTCACAGCAAAATACTTCATGGTAAATCACCAACCTAATTTTGAGTTATCTATTTTTCATATATATCTAACAATGTGTGTGATGGATAGAACATCACAAGCACCATTAAACAAAATAATTCATGGTGATGAGGATCAGAATGGTTGACTACAGTTCTGATCAATCAGAACATGGAAGTCATGGTGTGAGAACCAATGAAGGAGAGAGATTCTTCGGCCAAGGGGGGGGGGGGGGGGGGGGGGTTATTCCCATGAATAGATGAACACCTTGAGAAGGTTAAGTGATGAGGTCATAAAATTTAAGGTTGATAATGAGATACTGGTAAGAGCCCAAGAAATGCTAGCATATACTAGTGTGATCATCATGATAATTCTCTCGGATTAGCAGAGGAAAAGGGAATCAAAGATGAGGGTGAGTCATAATGACAGAAAAATCCTTCAAGAAACAAAATAAAAAACCAACAAAGTAGATGGTGGCAGGTCAAAGAAAAGGAAAAAGAAAGGAAGTGAGGACACTGTCCTAGGAGGTGAATGTTTGAGCACACCAAGAGAAGGGACCAACACATAGGTGCATCCCTCCAATAGACCATCTAAATTGGTTTCCTGGAGGTATCACCATTCTCGACATCACCATAACTCTAAAAGAAAGGAAAAGGAAAAATAGAATATTCCTAAATATTTTAAGAAGGAAAATCCACCTACATTTGATGGGCATAGGAAGAAGGTTGAAGATTCAGAAGCATGGTTATTGGGAATAAAGAAATTTTTTAGAATCCATTACTATTCTAAGAATATGAATCCTAGAATTTTCATGTACATATTGAAGGGGAAAACAGATATATGGTGGGAGGACTTGAATAATGTTAGAGCCATTACCGATAAGGATCAATCATGGGGAGAGTTTGAAAATGTATTCAGAGAAAAATACTTGTCTAAGATATATTACGATAGAAAAACAAACGAGTTTTATGAACTCAAAATGGGTCAATTAACGAGTGATGAGTATGTCACTAAATTTTTGGAACAGTTGAGGTATGTACCATATCTCAAGGATGAGAAAGGTAATATTCAAAGGTTTATCGACGGGTTTCCTATAGCATTAGAGATAATATTGAATAGTTGGAACATAAAACTATGAAGGATGCTATCAAGAAATTAGAACACTGTTATGAGCAAGAAAAACACAGACATGAGATTAGGAGTAGCTGGCAGGCCAAGAGAAATGTTGGAGATAATAATATTTGCCCCAAGAAAAACCCAAACAGGAGGGAACTAAGGCAACTATCTTAGACATAGTAGTTTAAGCAAAATTAAATTATTCCTAGCAAAAAAAATGAGCAGAAACAAGAAACAACACAACCCAGGTTTGATGGTCGAGACCCACTCAAGTGTTGGACCTATGGTGGGCACCACAAGAGAAGACATTTCCCACATTATAATAATGTTTAAAATATACAACACTCAAGAGGAAAGCATAGTGGGTGAAGTAGCTTAAAGTATTCCTATAGTTTACGCAACAATGGGCAATCACCAAATAGATCACCAGACATTCATTATTGAGATGGGAGGTAAGCTACAATAAAAATTCATTAGAGGAAATTTCAGCCTCAAAGTGGCCTCCTGAGGAAAAATCATAAAATAATAGCTAAAATAATAAAATAAGAGTTATGATTTTTGGAAGGAAAATAATAAAACTATATTTTTAATTGTATTGTTGTCTTATCTCCATACACGTTTACTAAATTTTTAAGTGTAGACACTCATTAGATGCAGAATTAAATTTCACATCCAACGAGTACCCGTTATGCATACTTTTGAGAAGACCCACATTGATAAAAATTGTAGATACATTAAAAAAGTGTGTTGAACATGATTTTTTAATGTATCTACAATTTTTACCAATGTGGGTCTTCTCAAAAGTATGCATAATGGGTACTCATTGGATGTGAAATCTAATTCCACATCCATCAAGTGTCTACACTTGAAATTTGAGTAAACCTATAAGGAGATATGCTAAAAATACACCTAAAAAAATAGTTTTTCTTATTTTCCCTCCAAAATATTTACATGTACCTATTTTTAAATTTAAAGTATTTTCATTGGCTTACATATTATGACATGGAAATTATGTGAAAATTTCATGCGAAGTTTTAGGCTAAAATTTCCTCTAACTGGAATTTCCAATTTGATTGACACAGGTTCCAATTATATTTATATCAGTCAAAAACTTGTGAAGATGTGTGGATTGGTTCAATTGGAAAATGGAACAAGTAGGATAATCAACCATTAGGTAAATTCGTATGAAATCAAGCTCGGTGGCATGCCAATGATAGCCCACTTGAATGTGTTACCATTGGTTGGGTATGACTTATTAGTGGGCATGGATTGGTTGCACCTACACCACACCAAGGTAGATTTCTATGAGAAAACAATGGAATGCTTGGATGAGCAAGGACCCAAAAGAGTGTTTCAAGGAAAAATGAAACCCATATCAGTGAGGCTAATGACTTCCATGCAAGCCAAACACAACAATAGAAAAATATGCATGTTGTTTGTAGCACAAATTTTCCAAAGTGAGGAAGCTACTAGAAAATCAAAAGACTAGGAGGCTGAATTACTTTAGAAGTACCATGTTTTGTAGAAATATGAATATTTGTTTCCAATGGAGGTTCCTGGATCACCTCCTCACGGGGAGATAGATTTCCCTATCGACCTAGTGTTAGGAGAAGCACCAACATCTAAGGCTCCACGTAGAATGAGCACGCCAGAATTGGTTGCGCTCAAATTACAACTAAAGGAGATTCTCAATAGGGGTTACATCACGCCAGCGTGTCTCCTTGGGTAGAACTAGTATAAGGAAGAAATACAAAACCCTTCAATTGCACATTGATTACAGACATATCAAGGAAGTAACCATTAAAAATAGATACCATTTACCAAGGATTGATGATCGCTTTGAACAGTTAAGAGGAGCAATAGTTTTCTCCAAAGTTGACTTAAGACCAGGTTACCATCAAGTGATAATTGAAGAGGAAGATATCTATAAACCACCTTGTGAATAAGATATTGGATCTATGAATTTACAGTGGTGCCCTTTGGACTCACTAACTCCCTATCCACATTCATGTTCCCGACGAATGAAGTATTACGTCCATACTTGGATAAGTTTGTCATAGTATTTTTTTGATGAAATTTTAATATATTCAAAACAAAAATAAGAACATGAAAATTATTTGGTTGCAACGTTACAAATTTTGAGGGAACATAAGCTCTATGAAAATCTCAGCAAGTGTGACCTTTTCAAATCAAAGATACACTAACTAGGGCACATCGTCTCTAAGGAAGACGTATGAATCAACCCCGAGAAGATCAAAATCATGATAGAGTGGAAAACTACAAAAAACGTGGATAATATTAGATAATTCATGGGGTTGGAAGGATACTATAGGAGGTATATTCATGATTTCTGCAAAATCGGTCATCCCATTACATAGTTTCATAAGAAAGAAAATATTTGAATGGACTACAAAATGTGCAGAAATCTTTGAGAACTTGAAACAATTTCTCACCAGTGTAATAGTATTGAGAATCACAGATCTAAATAAACATTTCGTGTTGTGTACATATGCATGCAGAGAGGGACTCGATGGAGTCTTAATGCACGAAGGATAAGTAGTGTGCTATGAATCCATAAACTTGAATAAGCATGAGGAAAATTATGTGGCACATGATTTAGATTTCCCTTCTATAGTGCATGCTTTGAAAATGTGGAGGAACTACCTCCTTGAAAATAATTTAATGCTCATGTGAGACCATAGTGGACTCAAGTATTTGTTTCGACAACTGAAGTTGAATGATAGGAAAGCAAGATGGCTGGCCATGCTCAGCGAGTTTGACTTTGATTTTAAGCACATAAAAGGAAAGGAAAAAAAGGTTGATGATACCTTGAGTAGGAGAGCAGATGTAAATCACTTGGAAATGGTAATTTGGTATGCAACAGACTGGAAGAAAGAATCAAAAGTGTTTGGAATTTGGATGAGAAGTACCAACAAATAAAATAAAAGTTGCAAAAAAGAGGCGGGGATGAAGGATTTCATCTCAGTAAGGACAACTTAGTCAGTTTTATAGGAAAAATTTATATGCCTAACAGTGATGATATAAAAAGGCTAATAATGAAGTAAATACCTATTAGCCTTAGTTAGGCCACCCATGATATCAAAATACCCTCACAACTGTCAAAATATACTATTACTATTTTAATATGAAGAAAGAAGTGGAAGATTTCATAGAAATATGTATGGAATTTTGGCAGGTAAGGATGAATTCTAACACCTGGTAGGATTGTTGCAGCATATCCTTATTCCAGAATGGAAGTGGGCAATATTCTCTATGTATTTAATTATAGGATTTCCAAAATCATGTAAGAAAAAATCATGTAAGAAACATGATGCAATGATGCTGGTGGTGGAAAAACTTAGTAAGGTTGCTCATTTTGTGGTAGTAAAATCCACCAATTCTGCTAGTGATATAACACAAATATTCATAAAAGCGATTGTGAGACTACATGGCATCCCAATGAAGATCGTGTTAGATAGAGATGCTAATTTTACTTCTAGGTTTTAGAAGGAATTGTTTGCAGTATTGGGAACATAATTATCATTTAGTACAACCTATCATCCACAAAAAATGGGCGAACAAAGAGGATTAATCGGATCCTTGAGCGCATGTTAATGATGTATGTGATGCATCAACCAAAAAAATGGGAAGAATATCTTCTACTTCTGGAATTTTTATATAATAATGGACACCAAGATTCGATAAGGATGAGACCCTTTGAGGAATTGTATGGTAGGATACTCCTATTAGCTGGAGTGACCCAGTTAACAAAGTGCATGCAAGACCTAATATTATTAGGGATATGTAACAACAAGTTCTTAAAACAAAATATAAAAGTGGTACAGGATAAGAAAAAAAATCTATGCAAATAAGCATAGGGTGCACAAAGAGTTCCAAGTGGGGGAACATGTCTACCTAAGAGTTAAACCCAAGAAGAGTCCCCTAAAAATGGGGATATGTGCCAAGTTTGCACCATGGTATTGTGGACCATTTAAATTTTTTGAGAGGATTTGACCAGTAACATATAAACTGGATTTACCTCCATCAATTATAATTCATGATGTTTTCCATGTTTCTTTACTTAAAATATATGTACAAGATTATCATCATCTGACTGATTGATTTGTGCTACAAGTGAAACTAGAGGGAGAGTTCCAAATAGAACCAAAGTATGTTCCAAACCAAAGTCTCATGCTCCAAAATCAAGTCATAGAGAAATTCAAGGTGTAGTGGAAGCACTTTGGGCCAGAGGAGACCACTTGGGAAATGATCGATGCCATGAAAGCTAATTATCCTTTCTTATTTGATGATTAAAAATGAGTGTGTATAATTGTAAACACTGCATAGATTTGTGTGTATAAAGCTCCATAAAAAAAATTGTAAACCACTTTAATTCTGGTATTGTATAGGTCTAAATGAACATCGAGGGAGATGTTCCCTAAAGGGGGAGGGGATTGTGACAACCCCCATCCAAATTTCTCGTATGATCTGAATTGAAAAATTATGTAAATATTTGCAAGTTTCGAAATAAGAGAGAAAAAAGGGAAACATATTCATGGGAAACAGATTCCAAAGCTCGGGATGGATAATTTTTTCTTTGGATGTTATTATTTCTTGTGTAAAGAATAAACTTGAACTATAGGATAATAATTTAAGGTTGTTTTGTGCATGAAGTAAAGAGTTTAACTCCTTAAATTTAATGGGCTAAGAAAATGTACTTAGGCCCATGCTTACTTGAGAAAATACAAGAAGAAAAAGAGGACAAAATTTATGAGGGGCTACAACAGCAAGGACACGATAGTAAAAGAACTGTCTATAACTCCTAATTGAGGTAGAGAATAAAATAATTGACAAGATCTCTTAATAAATAATTAGAATAAAATGAGGCAGAGTGACAGACTCGAAATCCTGGGTGGAAGCATTCAAATAGGAAGGGAAAGTAGAGACCTTTCTTCCATGGGGAAAGCATATGTTTCACTTCTGTTCAGGAATCAGACCAAGGAGGGACAGAAAGTTGAACCTGAAGTAGAAGCTTTCAAAAAGCCACAATGAAGATAAGAGAAGAGAAGAGAAGGGGGTTGGTTCTCTGTCCCTGGAGGCTGTGGGTTGAGTGCTAGTCTCTAGAGCCCTGTAACAGATTGGGTTCCTGAGAGGTTGTGGGTTGAGATATTATTCCTAGAACCCTGTAATAGCTTGGGTACCTGGAGATTGTGGGTTGAGACAAGAGGTATCTATAGCCCTCTAATGGCTTGGGTCCCTAGAGGCTATGGGTTGACTAAAATCTATGGAGCCCTCTAACAACTTGTGATTTGTTGGAGGTTATGGGTTGAGCTAGCTACTTTGGAGCCCTATAACAGCTTGGGAGGATACCATCCTAAATTCCAGACAAAGACAAGTTTTATCATGGTTCCTGGTTAGTTCCTTGACTGAGATAGTGATTTCTAGACTCCTTGGGAGGGGGTGGAACTTTGTATATGCACTAGGGGGTGAGGTTTGGCACCTCTAGACTACACGTGCATACAAGAAGGAAGTAAAACAATTGTATGGATTGAGGCAAGAGGTCCTCGGGAGTCCCTGGCTTATATAAAAACATGATTTTGGTCCCATCAGTAAGAATCCCCCCCATACTCTATAATTTTTCTCGGGGATGACAGCTGGAAGTAGCAATGGCTACAACTGTCTAAGGTTGGGAGGAGATTAGTAATCCCAAACTTAGTTTCCCTACAAACTAAAAGATAATTATTTTTGAATATTGCTTGCAAGTTAATGAACTATGTTGCATTTCCATTTGTAATAGATATGGAAAAATGGGGATTGTTATTGTGTTGTCATGTGTATACTTATGGTGCATTTGTGAATGGATATTTCCCCGATTTGTATGTTGAATATGTCTATGTATGTGTGTGTGTACATGTGTGTTGTGCTTGCACTTAAATGTAAGTAAGTTAATTGCCATAGTAATGGAAATCACTGAGTACCTAAAGTTACAGAGTGGGAAAAGAGCTCCATAACATTAGTGCCTAAGCTATAGAGAACATGCAAACTCTCACTCTGAATAAAATGCTTAACTATGTCAGAAACAATACAGTAGCTAAAGAAAGAACTATCACCCCTCAATGTAACTATCACCCAAGCTCAAAAGGGGTAACATTATGGAACGTCTTAGTCTGAATTTTACGGGGTGATTATATCTTTACATAAATACAGAGGCTGAGTAGACCTTTGAGACCAAGTTACGGTGGAGGATACCATCTCGAATAATTATGCATAATGGTAGATTCGGTCTTTGGGGAGACCAAAATCATCACTACTGAAGGCTTTGCATGATGCAGAGTTGAAGTCCCTTGGCCGATCCATGTAATATTCCCAATTAGCTGCTGCTAGTTGGAATATTATATGTTTCTCTATTTTGTAGCTTAGAAGAATAAATAGGGTAGCGAGACCCTTAAATCTCTTTAGTAGGAATAAAGCATTCCCAATGTGAAAGGGGATCAATATAGGTAGCAAAAATAAATCCACCTTTGGTGTAAAAGGAGGAAATTCATGAGAATTGGATCTATGTTGACCAAATCAACAGTGCTTCTAAAAGAGGAGGGAAACCAGTGGGGACATCGCAGTTTTGATGGAGGAATCTTTGCAAGGAAGTAACCTCATGGATGTGTGGGGTCCAGGGTGAGGAGGCTCACCAAGAATAAAAGGAAAGGGATGGAAACCATGAGAGACATTTATAATATTTTCTATGTTTGGGTCTTATGACTTCTTGCATCCTTCAGTAGTTTAGTTGGGTTTGTTGCACTATTTAGTGCAAGCAGATTCTCATGCGGGAGTTCCATACTATTTCTTGGATCAGGTTGTTGAAGGGATCTAAGAGGATAATTTTGGGTTACATTTCCACTATCATACTTGGGGTCAAGCATTCACCAACCTCTACAATGCAGTCTCTTGCAGAAACTGCATCATTTTTTAATGTGTTGTTTTGGTAGAGTTAAATCCCTTGACTGTGAGCTATTTTCTTAGGGAAAAAGGTCCCCCCTCTCTTGGAAGACTAGTAAGGAGGATATTTCATCTAACTCATGTAATATTCAGCCATATCAATATAGATTTGTAGTATACTGCATGATTTTCAGCAGATCTACCATTTTATCCTTGTGCTTTTCATGAAACCCTTACCGGGTTGTCTCCATATTCTGTAAAAGGGGTTAGACCCCCATTTTCTTCGCTCTTTGAATAATATAATCTCCAAATTTGTTATTGTTCATATTTTTCTACAGAAACCCTAATGGAATAATTCTTTCACATGCTTCAGAAATTCTATTGGGTCAAAGTCATGGGGATTGAGTGCTTTTGAGCTATATTGGGCTGCGGAGATCTAGTTAACATAGCTAGAATGATTTTTTTCTGATCCCATTCTATATTTAAGGGTTCTAATGCATAAAATAAAGGATCCAAGTCCTATTTCTCAATTCTATAGCGTAATTTTCTGAAAACAACATTTTTACTGTTTATGTTGCTGAAATTCCTAAGAAGGAATATTACAGTGGTATCAGAGCTCTGTTCTTGGCTCAACTTTTGGGAGACATTAATATTCTAAAGCTTCTCCTTAAAACCATGTATATTATTTCCAAAGATATCAAGGAGATGAGGCATAAGGAAGCCTGTAGAGGGTTTTGTCACGAAGCAAGCACCAGCACATCACATTGTTTGGAAAAATCAGCCACACATCCTTCTTCACAATTTTCCACTATGCCCACATTCCTATCTAAGGAAGGGGAGGAATAAACCCTTGGTGACTATTTTGTGGAATATGAATCCCAGTCCCAAAGATTCAAAGAACACTTGCACTTTCAGAAGTTTTGTCAGATCAAGGATGGAAGAAGGACTTGTCATCACCAAAATAAAGGAGGATTTGTGCAAGGATCAGGCCTACAACATAGTATTGGAAGGTCCTTCTTGCCTTCATATGATGGATCACCTAAGTGCATAGCCAAGGCTTGGGTGGAAAAGTTGGATACTTATTTCCAACTCAACAGAGTTTCTGAAATAGAAGCTATCAAAATAGTTGTGCTGCACTTGGAAGGGGAGGCTCATGAATGGTGGTTCCATGAGTTGACTACACTTGGGCATGCTCATATCACTTCATACTCAGTTTTCAATAGAAGACTAGTAGAGAGATTTGATCCAAGGGATTTGAGGCTCACTTTTTTGAGCTAACCAAGCTCAAACAAAAGGGAGATCTAGAATATTATATTGTTGAATAATTGAAACTCTCAGTGATGGTATCCAACCTGACTATGAGCAGGAGGATCTGCATGTTCGTTGATGGGATATCTCAACCATTGCATGGGTTGGTGAAATCTACTCAGCCTACTACACTCCAAGAAGCTGTGGAGAAGGCTAGAGATTTACAACATGCTTTGCCCAAGACAAAAGAATTATTTCAGTAGGAGATTTCTTCATGGTCAGGAGAGGTTCAAGGGAGGACACCTCTTAAAAATTATCAGAAGAAATTAAGGAAGGAAAAACTTTGCCTCACTTGTCAGAAACCATGGGTGCCAAACCATCAATGTTTTGTTGGAAAGGCACATTGCATTGAGATATTTTTTAATGAGGAGGAGAGGGCTAGCACTGTACCACCTACAGAATATGTATTAAAGACTTTTGCTCCAAAAGGATGAGCTCTTGCAGCATTAAGAGGGGTCCCTAAATATCTTGCCTTGAGGGTTAGAGGCACTATTATGGGGCAAAGGGTATTAGTACTAGTAGACAGTGGAGCTACTCATAACTTCAATGACTCACAGCTAGTACAAAGAAGGGGTATCCACATGGAAGACTTTGGTGGCTTCTCAGTTTTGGTTCTAGGAGCTAGAAATATGCAGTGTGCCAAGTATGTTCCAAATTTTTTTATCACCATGGGAACCTACACTCTTACAGACCACTTATTTGTGGTTTATATTCCTGACACCAATGTTATATTGGGTTTCCAGTGGTCAATCACTCTCGGGAGAGTTACCACTGATTGGGAGACTCTAGAGATGGAATGGATAGACAAAGAGAATGGTAAGAAACAGAAAATCAAATGCATACAGTCTTACCCACCTCAGATTGTTTCAGCCCACAAGATGGAGGAAGATTTACGTAGAGGAGACATAGAGTGGGTAGTAGAACTACATTTGTGAAGCTAGAGGAAAGGATTCACCAGTACATCTAGATGTACAATCTCTCTTAGATCAATACTTTATAGTGTTTGGATATATCCCACTAGGGAGGCCTCCTGATCGAGGATTTGAGCATACTATTGAGTTGGAAAAAGGAATTCAAGCAGTGATTACCACCCCTTATAGGCATCCCAAAGCTTATAGGGATGAGATTGAAAGGGCCATCCAAGAGCTATTAGCTCTACGACATATCCGCCCTAGCACTAGCCCTTTTGCATCTTCAGTAATCTTGGTAAAAAAAGAAGGATGGCACATTGATGATGTGCATTGACTATAGAGCATTGAACAAGAAGACCATGAATAATATGTACCTAATTCCTAGTATTGATGAGTTGATGGATGAGCTAAGAGGATCCAAATATTTCTCCAAGATTGATTTGAGATATGGGTATCATCAAATCAGGGTAAGAGATCAGGACATCCCCAAAACAGCGTTCAGGTGTCACTATGGGCATTTTGAGTTATTGGTAATGCCATTTGGATTGACCAATGCCTCTAAAACATTCCAATCTTGTATGAACCACATCTTCCATGGTCATCTGAGAAATTTTGTATTGGTCTTCTTTGATGGCATTCTTATTTACAGCCGCACATGGGAGGAACACTTCCAACATATTGAGACAGTTTTGCATATTCTTAAGGAGCAACAATTCTATGCTAAGCTCTCTAAATGTGAGTTTGGACTCACAAATATTCTTTACTTAGGCCACATTATTGGATTGGATGGAGTAAGATTCCATGAAGAAAAGATCAAGGCTATCAGAGATTGGCCTAAGCCAAGGAATGTTATAGAACTTTAGGGATTTGTAGGCATATGCACATATTACTAGAAGTTTTTCAAAGGGTTCTCTCAACTAGCAGAACCACTTACAGATTTGACAAAGAAGGCAGATTTTAGTTGGACACCTACAACATAGAGAACCTTTGATAAGCTCAAAGAGGTAATCAGTAGTTGGCCAGTGTTAGTTCTACCATATTTTTCCCAACCTTTTGTGCTGGAGTGTGATGTATCAGGGGAAGGTATTGGAGCAGTCTTGATGCAAGGAGGGCATCTTATAGCCTTTGAGAGTAGGAATTTGTTGCCACATGAGAGGTTGTACCCCATCTATGATAAAGAAATGTTGGCTATTATGCATGCTTTAGCCAAATTCCGGCAATAATTGGTGGGGAATAAATTCAAGGTGAAGACTGATCATAACAGTCTCAGATTTTTTCTTTAGCAAAAGCAGCTCCAAGAGAGACAACAAAAATCACTAGTACATTTGGCGGAAATTTCGACACTATAGTTCTGACACTTTTGTCGTATTGTCAGAAATTTCCCCAAATTTTATCAATTTTTCAAATCCCGCCTCCAACCATCGCTATACCGACATTTAGGGACATCTTTGCTTTTGTGAAGTTTATGAATGTCGTTAGAAATGTGGCGTTCTAAACTATTCGTCAGAAGAGCAACATTTGTGGGACATAACGTCAGAAATGTGACGCTTCTAAAATATGCATCAGTATTGCGACAATTTGGATAAAACGTCACAAGACCGATGTTTTTCTCCAAACCGTCGCAATACCGACACATATTTTAGAAGTGTCGCATTTCCAACATGTCTAAAATATGCGTCGGTAGCCAAACCTTACCATACGTTTTGACATATGACATGGAATATGATTTGTCATTAATTTAAACCTTGGAACTTTGGAACTTTGGGTTAATATATATAATGTGTTAATATAGATAATATAACTTTGGAACTTTGTTTTTTCAAACCTTGGAACTTTGGGTTAATATATATAATGTGTTAATATGTATAATATAACTTTGGAACTTTGTTTTTTTAAACCTTAGAACTTTGGGTTAATGTATATAATGTGTGGAATTATATATAATATATAACTTTGGAACTTTGTTTTTTTAAACCTTGCAACTTTGGGTTAATATATATAATGTGTTAATATATATAATAGAACTTTGGAATTTTGTTTTTTTAAACCTCGGAACTTTGGGTTAATAATATATAATATAATGTGTGGAATTATATAATAATTAGGTTTGTATTAAATACGAATATATATATTATTTTAAAATATTATTTTTATTAGAAAATATTATATACATTTTACTATATAAATAATTTTAAAAATAATTTTATTTAAAAAATACATTAACTCTTAACCTTTCACTTAATTTTCATCAAAAGAGTGCCTTTGATCTTTCATCGAACGCATTTGTCGCCTTCTTGCATCTCGCCGGACAACCAAAACACCTCGCATTCTTGCCTCTCGCTGGAAAAACAGAACACCTCGACTTCCCCTAGAGCCAAAGGTTTATCATTGTTAAGGTTTTCCCCACGGCGCACTCTCCTTCCCTAACAACCAGACCTTACTCTTACTGCAGGCCCTTCCTCCATCAGTAGGCAAAATGGTAAGATCTCAACTTTGTTGTGAATTTTCCTTCAGTCCAGTGAAGTTAATAGAATAAGCAGGGTTTGGTAGCAATGGTTTAGTAACATATTCATTGAATCAATCAGTAGAAAACTTTAGGTTCGATGCCCCAACAAAGATATGAATTACTATTTCAGATTAGGTTGGATGAACAAAATTTAGGTTCGATGCCCTAACAAGTCTCCAAACACAGTCTAAGGATGTTCAAAAGGAGTATAACTAAGTCCTCAATTTCTTCGTTGATCTAAGAAAGGGATCATCATGAATTTATTTATTTTTTGTAGTGGATTATTTGATGAGGATGAAATAATAGTACAATTAAAAATAAAGGGATCAGTATAGCTTCAAGAGGAGATTTATCTGAACGGATCCCAAACCATAAAGAATAAAACAAAAGGCCAAACCCTGTAATAAATGATCCAAATGAATTCCTGAAATGAAACCCTAAAAGAATCCAATTTTTTTCCCAAAAACATATGCCAAAAACAAGAATACTTTAGCTCTTTTGCTAGTCAAGAGAGACATTCTATTTGTTGTTTTAGAGAGCTTCATATATGCTTGAATAATTTCCCTAAGAAGGGCCAAGTCCCTGCTTGTACAATGCACCACATACCTGATCCAACGCTAAACCTTACAAGGGTCAAATTTTAGAGTAATGGTCACAATATATTGTTCGTTGAAGTGCTTTTAGGAGAACTAATTAATAGTATTTATATAGTTCTTCAAGGCTTGAGAGAGGGATTCATAAGGTTATTCGTTGGAGGATTTCTTATGAATTTAACTTTTAAAATTTAATTCCTTAGGACCTAAGCATTAGCCCTCATAGAAAATATTGACATTTGACAAAGATCAAAGCCCCTTGTAATACTTTAGATATTTTATAAAATATCTTTACCACACCTAAGATGGAATAACACTTCTTCCTTGAGTTAAATAAGTGTTCGGCTATGGCAGGGTGCCACATCACCATGCATTGGGTTTTAGCCTATGACTTGGGGTTTTAAACTTCAAATGAGGATATCTCACAATCCATGAAGAACCACTCGGCATGCCACATGGAACTAGAAACATATCGATAAGGAGAATCTAATGGCAAGGATTTTCATGACAAATTCTAAATAATTGTTTTTTAAACCACCTTGACTTTCTACTCTCTCCTCAAAACCACATTGAAAATATGGGAGATTTCTCAATACTCGTGTTCACACATCGTCCACTATCATAGGCCCCACTCACCCTCCTTGTTGCTATCCCATGAACAAATTGTTCAATAAACACTAATGTCCCAATATCAATTTTTATCTTTCTCATCATCGTGATCTTGTCCTAGATACTCAAATGGATTACCATTGTTTTCAAATGGAAAGAAATTAAGCTTCTTGCTTGTTAAAAGGAAATAGACTGTGTTCACCCTTCAAGCCTTCTCCAACACCTCCTCATCCTTCTACTTAAATTGGAGCCTCCCTCTAATATCAATCCCATGATCCAGTTGAAAGCAACAGTAATCCAATTGATTGTTATTCTAATTGCACAAAAAAAGATAGGAACTGCAAGCCAAGAGAAGCATTAGTGAGTAGCATAGGCATTTTCTCATTTCAATTAGGTAGCTTAAACTAATGGACAGTAGTTGGGAAATGAGACACCCTTAGAATTTCTAGGTGTTAATGGGAAATGTGAGCAGATAGGTGGCAATCTGTAATGAAAAAAATAAAATCTTTAGACCCTAGCTTGGTGTCAGCTATTGAACTAGGAGAAAAGTTGGAAGGATAAAGAAGAGATTTAAGGAAATAAAATAAGTCAATTTTCTGGGAATTTCGTTGGCAGGGAGGCATTACCAAGTCACCCATAATACTGGAAAATTTTTCTAGTGGGGAGACATTGCCAAGTGACAAAAGTCATTGATGGAGATGAAATACAATCTAGGAGGCAACCAAAATACTAGAAGATTTTAATATTATCATTGGAGGTAAGAGGTACACTCCAAGAGAAAGCCATAGTATTCTATTCCAGTTAGTATTCAGTAAAAGGTGATCCACTAGTGGGAGAGAATATTAGATTGTGAGTCCCTAACAATCACAAATTCCAACACCAAATAGATATGATTTTTAAACCTTATCTTTGATGAGGTGTTGTCATGATCCACTAATGAATTGTTAGTGAGATCCAGATCTAGAATGTTTCAATTGATGTACTATAAATTCAGATGATGAGATCAATACAAGAGTAAGAATATGGCATAAAGTTTTCTCCACCATTTTCTTGTTGTGTCTTGCTTGTGCTTAATTATTAACATGGTACCAAAGCCATGGCTAGCTGATTATGAGAAAATATATGTTTCCCCACCAATAAAATTGTGGATCTACATCCATGAATGTAATAGAGAGGGCACCAATGAGATGATTAGTGAATTGTTGTTGGCATTGTCCACAGCATAAGATCAAGTCCAACAGTGTGTACCTAGATCAATATCAAGGCTTCTCGAAGGCATGCTATATAGCCGCTCTTTCGATGAAAGCCAAGCAAGATTTGAGGTTCTCTACTAGATCCTTTCAGCATTTCGAGCTCTTTTTCTGTTTCTTGGTCAAGTTAAAGTCAATCCAATACTTTTTTGTTTCTAATTCTGAGTATCTTGAACGAAATTCTTTTTTCAGCTCTTTTTCTGTTTCCAATCCTTTATTTCAATGTTTTATCTTTTTCATTCATCCTGCGAATCAAATAAAAGAGCTTTCTTACAAGCCAGATCTAGTTTTTGAAGTTACAGGTACTTAATTCAATGAAATTTGATCTGATTTGTGTTGTTGGGTTTTTAAAATCTATGAAGCCTAATAAATATACAGTGAGGCTGATCATCAAGATCTACATCTTACAAAATGCCAAAAATCTATCACAAGCTTACCATGGCACTTAGTATGGCCCTACGAAGGAAAACTGTTATCTTACCCGATCAATGGTTCTTATCTCAAGAACTACTTAGTTATTTTTGAGGGATCTGTTCATGTATGAAAATGTTCTGGACATTTTTCATTTTTTTTGTTTCATTTTATTTTATGTTTACTCTCTTTTCATGTTTTATATTGTTACCCTTTTTCCTACATTCGATATGTCAATCCTTCGTTGATACATTAAAATGTCAAATATGTATTTTTTATAAAATTAACATAAGAACACCAATTTGTTTTACTCGCTACAACCTACCGAAAGGTGAAACAAGCTCAGAGGTATAACTATCACAGTTTTAACATTACTTGATTTTAAGCTTGAGTAGTCCTATCATAGTTCTAGTATAATCCTTTCATGACCCTGTCACTTTAATGTGACGTTTCATTTTTTTTAAATATGTGTAAACTTTCGTCGGAAGATGTTTCATAATCTGATATCTCTTGATTTATGCAAGCTCCAAAACATAAAAGTGGACAGCAACAAAGAAGAGGCTGCAATTTGCAAATGGAACATTGGACTTTGGCATTATACATGGGAACAACAAGGACTTTATTTGTATGGTTTTTCATACTTAGAGGTAACTAGTACACAGCATGATCTATCTTACCACCACTAGACCCAATTCAAGCTATGCAGCCAGCAATATCTCCCAATTTATGCAAGCTCCAAAAACATAACACTAGACAGCAATAAAGAGGGTACTACCATATATAAATGGGACATTGGACTTTGGATTTTATATGGGGAAAGCAACAAGTCACAGTTGTGCTTTGTTCAGATTCAGATTGGACACGATCCATGGATGAAAGGAAGTCTACAACAGGTTATGTGTTCAGTCTTACTTTTAATTATACTCAACCACTCCAGGGCCTCTTTAATGCGCAAATTTTATGTATTAGAAAGGTAGATTTAGAAATTATTTCAGTTTTCATTTTGTGTTTTCAAGTTAGATATTGTTTTCAAGTTTTCACATTTCTAATTTTAGTGCAATATGGCAGACTGATCAGGGCAGTACAGTAACAACCCCGAGACAGGATGATCGTGGAAATGGGCTAGTGGAAGAACATGTAAAGTTCCATCATTGCTCTATCTTCAGGTATTTTATTTATTTACATAATTGAAATAATATTAATTTTGTTCAAATATGCAGACACCTAGCCATGGTACGCCTGATGATTCCCTATACGAGGAAGATCTTTCTTCATCCCCATGTCCATTTCTATTGTTGCGAAAAAAGGCGTGAAAAGAAAAGTTGGAATTTGAGTGTTTGCTAGATGTGCCTCAAACACCTGAAATAGAAGCGAGGATAACATAACTTATGACCCAGCTAGAAACATATAAGTTAATAATAAAAAATCAAAATGATATTTTTTTTGTTCTGCATGAAATGAATTGTGATAGTTTGATTTTAAATTTTTACATTAACTAAACTAACAAAAAAATTCTTTTGTATGTAGCGTTATCTTACACCTGCTGCACCCGGTGTTGGTGGTAGTGGGACACAAAGGCAAGAGATTTCCGAGTGACCCTCTCGTACACCTTTTATGCCTTTAGGTGGCATCCATGAAACACACCCTGCCCAAGAACACACCCAACCAACTATGAACATGTTGGCAGTGATGAGGCTGAAATGGCCAACTATATTATTTTGTTTCCTGGAGCTACACGTGTCAGCTCCACGGGGACCATTGATGGCACATTTTTGGTGAATGATGAAGGTGTCCCCATAAAGCATGTACAACTCCCAGGTAAGTTTTAATATTTTAACTATTTCATGTACTCTATCTAAACTATATTTTATCATGATTTTTATTTTTAAATTAATCATAATATCTTTTTTCTGTGTAGGAAACAATGAGTTCTACAAGTTTTTGAAGAGCAAGACGTTGATAATTTTTGGCCCAACCATATGCACAAGGTGAAATTGCCATAATTCCAACCTGAAAAAGAACTTCTAGATTATCTAGAAGCCATTTTTGGGGTGGGCACATTTGACAGAACAACGATGGCTTGGGTAGTTGGAAAATATTTTAGATATACCAGGGACACCTATAGGACGCAATTGAAATTTAACCATAGATACAAGCGTCCTCTCACACTTCTACAGAATGAGTGGATAACACTCATCCATGATGGAAAAGAGAAAAGGGCAATGAAAGAAGGAAAAATGCTAACTGGACCCGCAAGGTAAATTACAATTTTAATTCAATAGCCTTAATTTTCTGTATGTCTAAAATAAAAGTATGCTATGTCATATCTGAATTAAATATTTTGATGATAGGTTTCCTGACACCTTGAAGGAAACCAAAGCTAGGGTTGAAAAAAAGGGCCATCACAAGCTAGGCCAGGGTGGCTACTTGAAATTAGCCGCAAGAATTGTAAGTAGCTAAACATCTTATAATTAATTGTATCGCCTTCCAACGTTTTTGTAATCCCATCAAATAGCATTAAAAATACACAATCGTATGTAATGTAGGGTGATGAATTTGGAATGGAAACTACAAAGGAAGATAAAAATATCACTTTCCATTCTGGCTATCAAGCCGTAGTTGAACATCGTAGAAGCTTGGGACAAGTTCCAAGATCCAGAATGCCTAATAAGGTAAAACATTAACCTTCCAATATGTTTTTTTTTGTCCATAAATTTAATGTCTAACAACTTTGTTTAAATCAGGGGAGCAGCACTGTCGACGAGCCAAATAACCCAGTTGTAGAGCAGTGCGTTGAGAGCGAAATATTGCCACATGTACATGTTCCTCACGTGCAACCTGATCATTGGAGTGGGGACTAGGCTGACAATGCTACTATCAGTGAGGGTCGTGATGGTAATTAGTTTCCACTTATAATTTTTTATAATTATACCTTGATGGTTGTCCTTATAACATTTTTTGTTTAAATGAGAGAGAATATTGTACTTGATGATCTTACCACCAGAGAGGAAGACAGGGCAACGGTCCCAATGGCGATAACTGGCGCACTATGTAAATAATCTCATTGCAATTTTTTTAATTAATATTACCGAACTAGTTCAATGATATTTAAAATCTGACAATTAAAATTTAATATTATCTGTTTTTGTGGGCAATGCCCCGTCACTGTATGAGACCAGATGTCGTGACTACGTAACTAGGTCAGCTATGCGGGAAAGGCACGAAATAGGAGTAGAGAACGATGATGTTGATGATGTAGTTATGAGCTTTAGAAGTAGGAAGAAGAAAAATAAAATTTGATAATGTAAAATATTGTATTATTATAAGACAAATTTTACCATACTTGGAACATTTTTTGCATTATATTAAAAACTCATTTATCATACTATTTTTATGTCAAACGCTTTCAATTTTTTCTTGCATACTTTTTGTTGCATTGTTTTTTTATTAGTTATTGAATATTTCTTTTATGCTCATGAACATAAAAAATGAAATATAGATTGGGTATTGGGGAATTGAGAGTGATGTGGGGGGGGGAGGGGCCATAAGAGCTTCCACCTTCACGTGGTTGGACCTGTTTAGTAGAGAATAATTTTGAGAGATTTAATCTTGGAGCAAACCTCCCTTGATCCAACGTAGCAACAAAAAATTCATTGTTGACTTAGTTTCTACTCTTTCAGATCATGGGAGGCTTGTTCCAAGTTCATGCGACTCCAATAAATTGTTCTTGAAATGAAGAGGAGCTTATTTAGGTATGTTTTGAAAGTTTCAACATATGTTCTAACATTATCATAAGAATGCATCTTAGAGTAAAAAATACTACATCAATTACTTGTATTTATTGTATAGATAATTATGGATTTTGATTGACTTGGCAGTGCAGGTACAAATTCTCTTACATCATGAGCAATACAACTTGTCAACCAGGGTCATGTCCAGGATATTTTTGCTTGTGCGCTTGACCAGGTTTGTAATGTCACATTTTGTAAGTTCCTTCACAATTCATAATTCAATATTAAGCTTGTTCATGATTATTATCTAGGTTTTTTGTATGTGTTTTTTCATCTATTTGATTGTAATCAACTCTGCATGTTTCCTGTTGTTCACTATGATTTCTCCATTTACCACTCCCAGAATGAATCTGACTTTATTGTCCAATTTTAGCAAATCAAGTTGAAGGTTGTCCAATTGGACATTAAGCAGTTCCTTGGCCTTTACGTTCAGCTGGGGAATCAATAGCAAAGGAGATTGTTCCCTATCCCCCAGGGGAAGTGGCCTGAGAAGGGCCGGCAGTGTCTTTTCCCATCTCTGTAGCATAAGGCCTCCAAGATACCAAAATTACCTTCTTTATATGAGAAAGACAAGTTTATATGCACAAAAAACCCAAAAAAATGGTTTGCAGTTTGTTTAAGAAGATAAGATTGAAATAAATATAGGATATTAGTGCCTTTTCACTCAGCATATGGGTCACGACTAAGGTTTCCCACTTCTAAATCTAGAAGACCCACCTAGTACTTTTTGCATTATTAATGAATTACATAGGTAAAATTAAGAATTATAGTACAATTTAATAAATCCAAAAAATAAAAATTCGTATGGAACTTCTATTGTGTTTTTCAATATACGGCGGCGGTGGTGGTGAGGGGGTGCGGGGAGGGTGGTACTGGTTATTGGACATGTTGTTTCCAAGGAATTCATAACTTCTATAGGCAATGAAATAAAATTTTGTCGAAGACCCATTTGAGGTAGCAAAGAGATCTTTCTATTGGTATATCTAAATTGTTCTTTCGTAGCTCGTGGAATGGGGAAATGTCCACTGGAACTAAAGGTATGTGCAACCTTGTTGTGTTATATACCTTTAGAGATACAATTGATGATATATTGCAATTCGGGGAGTGAAATGGAATCTTTTGAAAAATCAATTTGGAACAATACCCCTTTTCTCCCAATGATTGCATTTGTGATATTTTCTCCCAATGATTTCTTTTGAATATTTTATATATATCTTGGTAGTAACTTCTAAGTTAGGCTACGCAAGATCCCACATTTCTTTATAGTATTCACAACCAATTCCATTAAGGTTATTGTCAGGACATCTATCGTTGATTCTTGATCACATTATATTTTAGGCTTTGGGGAAATGCAAGGTGGATTGATGTGAAGGTATCTATGCATGACCAGCCTGCTTTCCTCAATAATTCTCTAAGTGCTTTGGGGATTCTTTCTTCAAAATATTTTTTTCTTGGTGGTACGAACATCAGCTTCTTTCAAGGAAACTATATTATTCTTTACATCTTTAGGCATTAAGGATTTTAAAAAGGATTTGGTGTGCCTATTCCCTGACATTAATCCATCTATTTTGGTTTGCAATTGGGCTTTCTGAACCTTCTACATTTTATCCACTTGTAAATCATGTTTGAGATTGGATCCTGACGCTGAATTTTGTTGTCATAGGGTTTGAGCTAAAGCCTCTGAGGAAGAAGTTCTAGCTCATCTTTAACAGCTTTGTGATGCTTTCACTGATGGTGGAAATCTATCTCACATAGTCATGTAGGAAGGTTGATAACATTTCCCTAACAGGTAATACATCCTTTAACCTCCCCTTTCTCTTGGGAATAAATTCTAGATTATTTTGATAAACTCAACACAAGTGAGATTTGAGTATGAGACGTAAGTAGTAACGAAAATTATGAATGCACTTTTTTTCAGTACCCCATGAGATGGATAAAACAAGAGGTTGATGGTTGGATTGGAAATTTTTCCCATTAGTACTTGAACAATATGTCTACCTGCATGATCTAAGAAAAAATATTTTTCTTGAATATTAGGGTCCTGTCAAGTCTGTACAACACTCTAGTTGATTTTTTTGCAAGTTGACATGTGAACCATAACTCATAGGAGACAGGGATTCTAAATTTATTGGGTTTGCAGAGGCCCAGTCTAACGTTGAGGGATTTTCAGACAACACATTCCCACTAGGGGATTTGAATGACTAGTGGCTCCTTGTTGTCATGAGTCTCAATCATGTTAAAGTCACTACATTACTACCTAGTTCGCATCTGGAAACTCATCATTCGTTTAGTGTCCAAAGGTTGTGCATTTTGCAACATAATTTCAAATATAAATGTTAGCTAGAAAAAAAATTCAACTTTCAAGATTCACGAACATCCAACTTTCCATATTCGTCAACATCTAGCAATCCAGATTCAGCAACATCCAAATTTTTCCCAAACCAACAGTTGAGGGTTTTGTTTGGGGCATTAATTACTTTGACCAACCTAAAAATTCCCTAATTGAGTGTCGCCCCTGCTGCATACCTCTAACAACCACTGCAATACCTTCCTTCCTTGTATACGATTTTCAATAACTTTTGCCATTTGTTATATCTATCCCCCAATTCTGATGGTAGCTCCACAGCTGCACAAACAAAACTGTAATCCAATGTATGTTTTTATCATAAACACAGATTCCCATTGATCTCAATCTCTTTGGTTTTTTGGGTGGCTCTGTTTATATATCATAAGTAGGAGCAGGAGACAAAAATGAAGATAGTGGGTAGCAGTAGATGCATATGAATCATCTTCTTGTGGGTGTTTTTCCTCTCCCATTTTCATTCTTCAGCATGTGTGGCAGTTAGCCAATAGGAACATTACCCTTTGGGGGGATCTCTTTGGCCTCATAAGGACAAATAGAATTGAAATAGTCATGTAACCTAGGCATAACTTTTAACAACCATGCTGAAATGTATTATCTTTTCCAAGCATCGTCCTGGCTTGATTTTAATAGGTGACTTTAATAACTCCTTCAGTTACCTTGCTATGGAAACTTTTGCTTTGGACTCATGCTTTTCCATCTTTACGAAATAGTTTTGAGTTCACTTGCTTGGATTCCTCACACTCAAGTCAAACATGTTTTAAGAGACCTGAACAGGGAAACAGAAAAGTTGGAAAATATATCCTTATCACTCCCTTCTGGAACTGAGGGTAAAAAGAACCCTACAGGAAGAAATGCCACCTTAAAAATATGACAATGAATTTCAATTCAAATTTTTTTACTATAAGACTATTTGCATGCCATGAACACTACATTACAAAGGCATAAAGAATGCATGTGGATGTCATTATAATAAACATTCTCTCTACACATCGATTTCAAATTTAAAATACAAGTATTAACATGCAACATCTTTAGTCTCAAGTGTAGTAGTTATAGGCAGTGTGACAGGGAGGAACTCAAGGTAGTGAGCACAAAATCTCTTTTGTATTCTCGGCCCAATCTACCCCAACTGAACTTCCTAATCTTAGTCGGGTAGATTTTGATTAAAATTTGATCATTATAGATGACTGGCAGTCAATGCTTATTATATTTTGATGCCAGCTAAATGTTACGATGCTAATGGCATTTTCTATGGATTGTATCCATATGTTTTTTTTGGAACTTAGTATTACGGTTGATGCACAGCTTGTCTAGCCATACTGGTTTAATCTTAAAACCCCTTGAAATATTCTCCATGAAACTTATGGATGTATCTTATCTGCGCTTTGACACATTTTTTGCTAATATAATATGCCTTGTTATTGTTAAAAAAAAATGATATTAGAGGTTACATGCAATATTTTTTTGGTTCTAGGTAGATCTGTCTTCTTGTTTTCAGTATTTTGCCTCAGTGGTCCTCTTTAGTTTAAATTTTCAAATATTCAAACAAGTGAGAAGAATCATATGATTGTTAAGAGATTCTTCATTACCTTCATCTGAATTCTTGTAAAATATTCTCTTAGATGATGATAATTGCTTTGTTTTCATTTTAGTTCTTGCAATTCGTCTCTTAGCATGTAGTTTTAATAGTTCAAAGCTTACTTTATTTGCCTTTGTTTATACAATGTAATATATATATATATATATATATATATATATATATATATATATATAGTGGATAGGATTTCATCGATGAATCATACAAGGGACAGGAATTTATGGTTGTTTATGCACGTGGCAACAGGAGAAGCACAATATGAAGTTAAGGTCCAAAATTGTTGGAATTGATTAAGTTTTCTATTATGAAAGCTAAGCAAAGGTGATGAATCTAATCTGCCTTGAACAATAGCCATGTTAGTATGTGCTTTTGTAGAGTCATATCGAGATACCTTCTTCAGTTTTACATAGGTTATTTAGTTTTATATGTGGGAGTTTTTTTCTGAGATCATTAATTATCTAGGGCATTGGTCTCACTGCTGAATCTCCCAATTGTAAAGATTTTGGCTCAATAGTATTTTGTCAAAGATGTTGAACTCATTGAAACCTACTCAAGCAAAGGAAAATAATCATTTTTTCTCAATCTTTTATTCTCATTTTGGTCTCAATTTAAAATATATGTCTGTGTCTGTCATTTGTATGTCAGAGGGAGGGGGTGTTTGTATTGGTTTACACAAGTGAATCTTGAACAAACATATCATTAACGCTTGATTAATCTGAGTAAATAGAGAGTTTTCTGTGAACAAACATGTGCCCTTCATCTATCAAAAGAACATCACCTAAGAGTTTTGCGAAATTTGTAGCTATTGGTATTGTGATTCCTGTGAAATCTTGAGTGGCAGCCATATAACTTCTAATGAATAAGATGTATCTTTTCAATGTCATCAAATTTTATCCTCCTTGACAGCTTACCTAGGTTTTCTTGTGGTTAGCCTCTTGGTTGGTACAATATTTCACAGACCTTAGAGTACCACGAAGTAAAAACTCTAGTATTTATCATGAAAATTTTCCTTGGGCCTCTCCTGTGCTTGGTGTATTGTTTGAAGGGTATTCCAAAAGAACAATGGCTTACAAATTCAGGAGTATCCTGATGGACTGGAAGGATTGCCTAGGGACTATCTTAATGATCTATTTTTTTATAGCTTTCATGAAAGGGCAATGTCTCATAGACAAGTATCCCCATTTTTTGCTTTTGCTCTTTGGTAGAAGGCAGTAATAAAACGAGCTTTGGGTATCTTCTATTTATCCCTTCACAATTTTTATTTTGGGTCTAGATAGCTCCTAATTCCCAAATAAAGTTCTTTAGTTTCTCATATAAGAAGAATGCGGAGAATAGAATGTCGCAAAATATTTATAACATCCATCAAGCTAAAATAATAAGTTATTACTATGCAACGTGATTATTGCAGGAGCCTATATAGTCAAAAAGCATTGGCAGTTTCCAAAGAGCTCATATCACTTTTGAAGTGGTGAGAGTAGTTGGATTTTATTGATTTTTTCTTTATATTTTAGGTCTTTGACATCAAACAATAGAAATTATTTTCTAGGACCTACACTCCCACTCCCATTATGTACTATTTCAATTTTATATTTTTTCCTGCAAAAGGAAACCTGTATTTTCATTCATAAAAAATTGAAATACATTTGTATATACACATTTTTCATGTCTATTCTTCAAGGATGGGCCCCGACCTTTGTGTGGAAAAACTATCAAAAAATTTAACAATTATCTGTACACATAAAGCATACAATCAGTGCTAACATATCAAAAAGCATACATGAATACAATTTCATGTTTGTACAGTATCTGAATCATGTGGGTTTATAAATAGTCTATTATATAAACATACAAAAAGGTTTTCCCGGATGTGATAACCACCTAAAGCACCAACATGGGAGATTTTTCTCCAACTTAGCCAATAACCACTGCTAGTTGACTTTGTCATAACAATTTGGTTTTTTTGAAGAATATCACCTTCAGAATTTTCATTCTTCAGTAGTAGTGGCGATTAGCCAAGAATCTAGACCACACAAATTTCTCAAGAAGCTAGACCACCGTGCCATCATTGTCTCTTCAGAATGCACAATGGGATAAATTTTCTAGACCTTTTAATCAAACTGAAAAGGAAAAGTCATCCTTAAATGTTAAATACTCTGAACATTGCCTTGAATTTGGTTATTCAATTTGCATTGAATTGTGAAAGGCATTGAAAATGAAGGATGAAACCAAATTTTATGCGCGGGATGAAACCAAATATGGATGAAGACAATCCCCAATCGACTCGTTGAAACCTCCCTACACAGACAAACTTTGATAGCAATAAATAATAATTTCCATTCAAGTGTACAGGCCTTAAATGATAGCAAACTTTGTGCACATGAAATACAGTAGTAGGCTAGAACATTTGACATGGCATGACTCCAAAACATACCTTAATGGGTGCTTATTTAAGTGCTTGTTGTGGAGGGCTTGAATGGTGTTTTTCCTTCATTGTCTTGATCCTCTAGCTTTGATGTCCTTTGCCATTATAAATTATTGATATGATGCTCAATGTTGACCTATCTAGTTCCTTGCTGGCAGTAATGAGTGAGGTTGGTGTTGGACTGTCCATTCACTTATTTTGTTTGCCATCTCTTATGTTGAAGCCATATTAAAGAAATCACTTTGTTGGTTATAGCTTATAATAGTAGCATAGACACACAGGTTACATAACAATACTTGTAAAATAATGCAAATCAATTTGATAAACTAGAGAAGCCATGGATGGCTAACATGATCTCAAATAAATTAAAGGGCTAGGCATATTAGATTTCTTTACATTGGCATGCTTGTTGATTGTTGCATCCAAACTAGGTGAATTTTGAGATTGAAAACACATAATTGTAATCTTAATCTCAGTACTGTCATTTTCAACAGGGCAATAAATATACCTTTGTTGTTGGGTTGGCAATTTGGAAAACCTTACTACTTTGAAATTTTCTACTATCACGGTTATTAGGTGATGAGGAAAAATTTGATGGGATTATCTTGGTTAATTTCAAGTTACCTAAGTTCTAAAACCAATTTCAAATAACTTTGTTTCACCAGACTGTAAGACAATGCAAAAGCAGGTTAATCGAACAACTATGAAATTCTAAGAATTATCTCAGGCTTGTTATCATCTTGTGCTATTGTCAATCTACAATTGTCTGGTCTAAGTTGAAGTCTGAAGTCCAAGGGTAAATGAGGCTTAGTCCGAAAGGATCCTCATCTGAGGTATGAAATTTCATCACAAGATCTGAGGTAAGGATCTTGTCAAAACCTTATTGAAGTTCTCCTTTTTGTGTGACATTAAATACGATGATCGATTTACAAATATTTGAATATGACACCTTTTTTCGAGCCTCATATTTCCTACGTATATCTCTGCATCTTTGAAAACATACGCATTATTTCTGTGGATGGTAGAGTCAATGTGTCTTATATATATAAATTTAAGCACTGATAGAAAGTCAACTTTGGGAATCCGAACTTATGGGGGTAAAAATTAAAGTGTTTTGTGGACTATTTTCATCATTCGAGCTGCAGTGAGGTATGGTCACTTGGTTATGTTACAAAGATAAAGGAAGACTATCACTTTGAATCATAGATTGTGTATATGCTTTTAAGTTTTGGATTGAAGTAGCCTAGGAAATATGTTGTATGGTTGTAAGGTCGACGTTAGACATTTTTAAGTTCTTTGTTATTGTCCTATAGTGCATTTTCATATCTTGTAGTAAGCAAGGTTTCTTGCATAAACTAGTTGTTAATGCGTCAAGATTTCAAAGTTTTTGTGGCAAGAGATATTTGACTATTTTTTTCTCTTGCGGGAAAGTCTTGGCTCCTTTTGATTTATGAGGAAGTTCATTACCAAGAATATTGATTCTATGGCAAGTAAAATATAAGGCCATGAGAAGAATCTAATCCCAAGTTGCTTGGTCCAAGCATAAGATGTTTCTATAGGTCCCTTGGGGTGAAAAATACCCACACCCTCCACCTCTTCGCACCTTCCAACCCTGGATTATTATTTGAGGCACCATCAAAACAAATAATAAGATGGGACTAAATAGATAGCCATTGATAAAACTACTTCTAGGGGAGGGGTGGCTACTAATGTTCTTTGCAATCCAAAGTCTTGAAAGAAGAAGAGGATGGGATTGAAGCTTGAAGGCAGAATTATGATAGCAAAGTCTCTTCCCTAGGATCCATTATTTGAGATGGAATGTTAAAAATGGATTTTTCAAGATAATATTCTAAAAGAGTAGAGAGAATAATTGTAGCAATGGAGTGGGGTTGGGATTAGCCTTCATGAAAATTTCCTGATTTTTTGCTAACCATAATTTCCAAAAAATAGATTTTGGCAGAGTCAGCCATAATTTTTTGTGATAAGTCTTGCTTTGAAGTTTCTAGCATAATTTTTATCCCAAGAATAAAAAATTATAAACAGAATTCGGCCATACCACTCTCTCTACCAAGGGTTGCAAGACGAGGTCCCATATAAACATTGTGAAATTGCATTCAGGGAATAGGTGTTGAATGAGGTGCATGTATTGCGGGATATAAAGACAAAAGGGATTGAATTTAATTGGGTTGGGAGCTTTCTGCTATCATACTTAAATTCTAGTTGGATGACTAAGTGATATGATCTTCCATATGATTCTTTTATTGATTTGCACTTGCCCACTAAGGAGGGTAAGTTATCCTTCACTAAGAATCCATCTGGTCATTTGCCCATTCATTCTTGCTTTATCCTATTGTTTGTGTAGGTAGTATTAGGCATGTTGGTTTCCACATCCACTAAGGCAGAGTCTTTTCAAAAGGATCATAAAACTTTGAAATTGGATCATTCCTTTCCTTAAGTCCCATTTCTTAAGTATCAAATTCAGATCTCCCCTAATTACGAGAGAGGGGGAGTCTAGTAATCCTCTGAGCTTAAGCCCCTCAAAAATTTGTTGCGGGTACACTTGAGGCCCATAAGCATTTAATAGGTTCAAGGGTCGGTTCAGTTCCTTGGAGAAAGTGGTTATCAACATTTTGTTTTCTGATTTTAGATTACTAAATAGGTCGAACTCTGGTTTTCAGCCTACCACTAGTCTACTTGAAAGGCCTTGTGCATTGGAACAATCAAATTTCCAGTCCTTTTTATGAATCACAGTCTCTTGAATGAAAAATATCGAAATTTTGTGAACAAAATGAATATTTTTAATGTACCCAGCAATAGAATTCACTGCTTGAGCTCTGTCAGTAGTGGGTCACCCCTGAGCTGGGTCTATGACTTCACAAGGGCAAAGGCTTAACCAAAGCTGGCTATAGTTACCTAATCAGTACCAAAAATGGTCAGGGCCTAGGTACGAAACCCAAAAAATTACTCCAACCTACATTCCCTTATTCCCCATCAACCTACACAACAATTTCAGACTACCCTCTATGTTCGCTGACAAACTTTGTGGTTCTGGTGATTATCTGATATGTCTTTTCTGTATGTGGTTGCAAGAAAACATATGGAGGAAAAATATTTTTGTCAAAAATATCTATTTTGTAAAACCCAGGTCATATGAATTTACACATCTATGGATATCCTTACAGACTGGTTCACTAGTCTCAATATAGAGCCTCTAAATTCATTCCCATTTAGTCATCTAAAAATAGATGCAATGGATGCCTAAAAACAAGCAAGAACACTTTTCAAACCATGCATGTGCCATCTATTTGATAAGATATTGGATGCTTCTGTTGATGTATTTTCCACAAAGAAACAAAGCTACTGTCCTAAGCTCACCTACATAATACTTACTCATGACTAATTAGCAGGAAGCAAGATCCCAACAAGGGAAACCTTGCATCAAAGGATTTGAGACCTGCTCCATCCGAAACTTAGACAGGGTATGCCAAGGATATTACAAGCACACTGTGAGCCATATCATCAAGACAGAATGTCTGTAGGCTGTGACTATCAAATATCCAGGCACATGACATATCTCCTAAAAACTTATCTTTTAAAGGATATAATCACAAACATGCCATTTTGGATAAGAATTGGTTAGTTCCACACACAAGATCATTTGTCAATAGTTTAAGTCTCATGACCAAAATTTTGTATTAAGAAATATAATAGGCCAATTTTAGTTTTATTAGAGTTGGATACCATACAAGAAGCACCGCACAGAACAAAACATATACAAGAGGGTGAAAAAAACTGAAGGGAACAGAATTATCACAGGCCAGGGGTAGCTCATTGTATACATATGTATACAAGTATATTATTGGATCTTTATTACATAGATGAGCCTCAATGACTAATTTACTCTTCATAAATCCAAAAAGATTATTAGAGTTTTTCAGTGGAAAACTAGGAATCAAATGTGCATGGTTCTTATAACTTTCAACTTCTTGAAGTCATTGTATATCAGTGTGTAGATAAAACTGCATGATAGCCACAAAGAAAATATGCCAAACCTCTTAATTGGACTCGAAAAATGGATTTGTAGTCATTGAAGTAAAAAATGATCATTTAACACCATGTTACCCAATGAAATATTAATGATATTCCACAATGGATAATTTCGTAACAACCAGCTCCCTATGGTTTATGTCACCAATGCCAAATGTATTCGTGCATTGATTCGATCATTGTGCCTTCTTGTGGCATTAGAAACAGCTATATGACCAAGCTTGTCCACCTCCTTTGAAAATTCCCTCTTGTTCATAGCGGTATAGTGCTCTGATTTTCACCCTCCTGAAACTTCTTTTTCACAGGGGTATAATGCTGAAGCCACACCCTAGTGTACCAATATTTTTGTGGCCTAATGAGTTTTGTATTTGGATCATAAACTAAATCCTTCCAATGAGAGAGATAACCAACCATTAGTGGAATGGAAAAGGATGCTAAAGGATGCCACAAAGTAGCTAAAGGATACCACAGAGTAGCTAAAGGATGCACAGGAAAAGTGACGTTTCATTTTAAAAAAAATATTTTTAAACTTTCATTGGAAGAGCGACACTCCATTTTGCAGTGGAAGACCGATGCTTGATTTTTTAAAATATTTTTAAACGTTAATCTAAAGAGCAACGTTACATTTTTCGTTGGAAGACCGATGCTTTAAACTTTCGTTGGAAGAGCAGCGTTCCATTTTTCATCGAATGACCGACGCTTTAAACTTTCGTTGGAAGATCGACGTTTCATTTTTCGTCAGATGACTGATGCTTTAAACGTCAGAAGAGATAACGTCGAAATTTCGATAGTGGTTTGAAAAATTGATAAACATCGACAGAATGACACTTTAAACGTCGGAAGAGCTAACATCGGAATTGCGACAGTTTTTTGAAAGCCTGATAAACGTCAAAAGACCGATGCTTATGGATCATCGGAAGACTGATGGTTTAGCTGACATTGGATTAGTGACGAATTTGATAACGTCGGTGTTTCAACGATTTGGCTAACGTTGGAAGAGCGACAGTTGTTTGGAAACGTTGGAAAAAGTGTCGCTCTTCCGACACTTTATTGAAGTGTCGGAATTGCGACGTAATGGCTAACCATGTTTTTCCTGAGCTCAAACTATCACTCTTGCGACTCCTATGTGTTGGAATAGCAACGAAGTGGCCATCCGAAATTGGGCCAAATATACTAGTGAATGGGTAAGAAAAATCCAAGCATATGACTTTGAAATAGAGTATTTCAAGGGGAAGAGAAATGTAGTGGTTGATGCTCTATCCAGGAGGCCAGTAGTGTTGTCCTTAAGGGGCATGGACGCAGATTGGAAGGCTCAATTTTTGGTTGATTATTCCGATGATAACTTTTCATGTGAGATACTTGATGGGGTGATATATGATGAGAGGTATAGAGTGATGGATGAGATCATCTATTACTAGTACTGAGTCTTTTTGGCTAAGAATTCTAAGCTAAAAGAGAAGATCTTACAAGCATCACATGATTCCCCACTTGCAGGGCATCAAGGATTCACAAAGACTTATCAGGCCATACAGGAGAAATTCTCATGGAAGGGTCTCAAGGAGGATGTACTCCAACACATTAAGGAGTGCATAGTTTTCCAATAGAAAAAGGGAGAGCACACCCATCCTGCAGGTTTATTGCAGCCACTTCCCATTCCAAATGGAAAATGGGAGAGCATCTCCATGGACTTCATCACCGGTATACCTACCGTTCAGGGTAAGGATTTAATTTTTGTAGTTGTTGATAGACTAACAAAATATTCACAATTATTTGCCATTTCTACACGTTATACTGGTTCACAGGTAGATGAGCTCTTCTCCAAAGATGTGTTTAGGCTCCATGGTCTCCCAAAGATCATAGTTAGTGACCGAGATAGCCGCTTCATGGGTGGCTTTTGTCAAGAACTTTTCTGGTTAGTGGGGACTAAATTGACACCAAGTACTAGCTATCACCCACAAATCGATGGAAAAACTGAAATAGTAAACAAGTGGCTAGAAGGCTACTTGAGAAACTATGTTTCAAGACAATAGAGGTCATGGTTGTGTTGGCTCCATTTGGGGGAGTACTGTTACAACACCACTTACCATATGTCCATTGGTATGAACCCATTCTGAGCTCTCTATGGGTATGATGCACTCTCATTTTTTTATGTCATGTTTGGAGCAAGAAAGGTTCCCAGAGAAAAATAATGGATTCAAGAGAGCCACGACATACTTCGGGCCCTCAAAGACAACATTACTACCACACAAAACCAGCAAAAGATAAATGTTGATCGTGGTTGGATAGAGAGGCACTTTGAGGTAGATTATTTGGTATATCTCTGTCTTCAGCCTTATAGACAATCTACACTCAAAGATAAGGGGGCTAAGAAGCTCAAACCACATTTCTATGGGCCATACAGGGTGATCTGTTGTGTTGGGGAAGTAGCATATGAGTTGGAGCTTCCTAAGGGAAGCAAGATCCATAACATCTTTCATGCTTCATGCCTCAAGAAGGCCATTGGGAAAAATATAGTTGCCAATATGGACCTCCTACCTATTGATGATGAAGGCCATCTAGTTTTGCAACCAGAGGCAATCTTGGATACATGGGAGAGGCAGCTAAGGAACTGGGTGATCAAATAATATCTGATTCGATGGAAGAATCCTCCTAATGAGGATGCCACTCTGGAAGGAGAGAAGATCTTACAACATCCTTCTTTGATGTTGCTTGAGGACAAGAAAATTTTGAGAAGGGAGGACTGTAATATTCCCAATTAGCTGCTGCTAGTTGGAATATTATATGTTGCTCTATTTTGCAGCTTAGAAGAATAAATGGGGTAGGGAGACCCTTAAATCTATTTAGTAGGAATAAAGCATTCCCAATGTGAAAGGGGATCAATATAGGTAGGAAAAATAAAGCCACCTTTGGTGTTAAAGGAGGAAATTCATGAGGATTGGATCTATGTTGACCAAATCAACAGTGCTGCTAAAAGAGGAGGGAAACTAGTGGGGACAACGCAGTTTTGATGGAGGAATATTTGCAAGGAAGTAACCTCATGAATGTGTGGGGTCCAGGGTGGGGAGGCTCACCAAGAATAAAAGGAAAGGGATGGAAACCATGAGAGTCATTCATAATATTTTCTATGTTTAGGTCTTATGACTTCTTGCATGCTTTAGTTGTTTAGCTGGTTTTGCTATACTGTTTAGTGCAAGGGGATTCTCATGCAGGAGTTCCATAGTCTTTCTTGGATTAGCTTGTTGAAGGGATATAAGAGGAGAATTCTAGGCTACATTTTCACTATCAGACTTGGGGTCAAGCAATCACCAACCTCTATAGCACAGTCTCTTGCATAAACTGCATCATTTCTGAAGGTGTTGGTGTGGTAGAGTTAAATCCCTTGATTGTGAGCTAGTTGCTCAGGGAAAAGGGTCCTCCCTCTCCTGAAAGACTAGTAAGGAGGATATTTATGCTAAATCATGTTATATTCAGTCATATCAATATAGTTTTAGTAGACTACATGATTTTCTGCAGATCTACCATTTTATACTTGTGCTTTTCATGAAACCCTTACCGGGTTGTCTCCATATTGTGTAAAAGGGGTTAGACCCCCATTTTATTGGCTCTTTGAATAATATAATCTCCAGATATGTTATTTTTCATATTTTTATGTAGAAAACCTCATGGAAGAACGTTGTGACATGCCTCAAATTTTTTTTTGGGTTAAAGTCATGGGGATTGGGTGCTTTTGAGCTATATTGGGTTGGGGAGATATGTTTAACATAGCTAGAATGATTTTTTTCTGATCCCATTCTGTGTGTAAGGGTCATAATGCATAAAATAAAGGATCCAAGTCTCATTTCTCAATTCTATAGTGTATTTTTTTGAAAACAACGCTTTTAATGTCTATGTTGCTGAAATTCCTAAGAAGGAATATTAGAATCCATCATAGGATGCTAAAGGAAGGCATTATTTGTAGCATAAGGGAGTGAAAATTTGAATTTATAGGAAGGTTTAGATAGGCTTATCCCTTTGGATATCAAAACCTCACATGGGAAAACTTCTGATTGGAGAGCTCGGATTATTTTCTTGCATTATGGGTCAGAAGAAGACCGAAATGGACTATCATTGGGGTCCATGTAGCTGGGAGGATAACCTAGAGGTCGAAGGTCGGAACCAAAGTTCAGTGGTGGTATAAGTGAATGGAGGTCAACCTTGATGGGTGGATGTGCAGTTGAAATCTTGACCTGACTAGGTTGAAGGTTGAGGGTCGGGCGGTCGGGGAAAAGGTAAGTCTCATGATATAGGATGGATCGGCCCTGACTAGGTTGGAGGTTTGGAATTTGGGATTCGAGAAGTGATATGGTGATGTGACTTAGGATATGTGTATGTCCCAACCATCCACTAACATGTTGATTGGACCAGCCCATGGTGAATCGTCGTGTGGAATCATGCAGTTTTTGACTTCCATTACCTATGCACGACGAATGGAAAGAGGGAAATAAATATAAGTGAAGCAAAAGAGGAAAAAAAAACTGATGGTGCAACCCTCATAATCCGATTTCCATGACTGGACAATGGGAACCAGATTTTCCAGTAACATCTCTCTTACCTAAGTAAAGTAAGGGGGTATGTTACACTACAGATGAGAAAATTAATCAAAATTATACAACACAAAGCTAAGAATATGGTTGTAATATATTATTAATGCCTAATGGTAACGTACAACACAATTTTTAGGGAATAATTTTATCCAATTAGCTAATAAGGGATGGAATGAATTTGATAGCGTAGTGGAGTCGCCAAAACTAGAGTGTGTTTTGGGCCAAGAAGGATGACCAAAAACAGTTAGTCATAAGAGGTGGATACTAACCTACAAAAAACAAAAAATTATTATTAGTGAGTTCAAAGGAAAAGAGATCTTATGCATTAATAATAAGAAGAAAATATGAATTAAATTCTAAATAAGAAACAAACATAAACAATAGGAACACAAATATAAAAATGGAAAAAAAATCCTTTTATTTCAAATGGAGAAGGAGAAAGCACCTTGAATGAGACACTAAGGAATGTTTGGATGGATGTTGTGAGTCCTCTTCAAGCCTTTCAAGTGAGGGTCAATTGATGAGGTTTGGATTTATCTCTCTTACTACAAGACGATTGGGAGCCTTTACAAGGGTGAAGAAACTCATGAAGGGAAATAATACTACTACATTGGAGATTCAAGTTTCTTGGGAATTATTTTGAAACTAAGGTAACATAACTTTGCATTCAACTTACCTTTTTCAAGGGTTTACCCATGACTCTTACTTATAGTTATTTCTCAATCCCATTAAGAGTAGTTCATGGTGTTAATGGTGCTCGAGTCGATTGTGGTTTCCCATGCATGAAAGGAACATGATAAGAGCCTTAAGTTACAAAAATTAATTATCATTAAATGTCTTAGAGCTTTGAACTATCCTTACTCACACTTATTAATTTAATTTTTATATAATATTCATTATTTACATGTCATTCATTAAAAATCTATAAAACAACATGAATTGCACAAAAATTATACTATGACTTTTCACAAATGAATAAAATGCCACATTTAATGTCTTCTCAACTAATTCTAGGTTGTTGATTAACTTTCATGGATAACATTTGTCTCGTTGTATCGATGATATTTTTTTATAATCACCCATTGATGCAAGGTGGTCCCCATAACTCGTATACAACCACTACAACAACTCAATCCCCTTTGATGCAAAATTCTTGGATTTATATGCTAGTGTAATAGAAATTAAAAACTACATGTATAGGGAGGAAATTGAGTAAATTAAATAGATACAAGACAAGAGAAAAAAAAAATCATTTTATTCACATACATAACACAAGTTATCTTACATATTAGAGTACAATTCTACCTTGCATCATGTCTGAGCATACATGTTTTTTTTGTTTCACACTAGACTCAAATAATGTTCTCTCTTTTTTATTCTAGTTATTCCAACTTCATAAGCTCATTTTGTTCCAATCCCATGAGCTCTTATTATTTTGAATACTTTAATTTATTATTTTTTGTCTCTCATTTTATAGATTACTCTTCTGGATTCATAGCTACCAACTCTCTATGGTTAGAACTATATATCCCTCCTCATGTTCACCTTCATTCATAGATTTTAAATGATATTTGGAAGGTTATACTACCAAAGTATTTAAATTTCCTTAGTTGTTTCCCTAGTCCAATCATCATTTCCTTAGATGGTGAACAATCACTGTGGTTCAAATCCATAGCCAGTCATCACATATTTATATGGTTCCCTAGATAATCATTTATTCTTTGTTAACTAATCATTTTTTCTATATATGGATAATCCATAAATCCATCATGATCCACTTGAGACACATGAAAACATTACGATTCATGTTCCACATAAGTTTAGTAAACATTTAGCATAGAACGACATTGGTTTCACAATAGTTTATTGGAAACAAAGGTGTTACAACAACAAGGTTGCAAGAATGTAGCAACAAGGAGGTGTTATAAAAATGATGTTGTAGCAGAGGTGTTATATTAATAGTGTTGTAGCATTCTTATTTCACATGTTAGGATACCAACCAAAATCAACTGATGTGGATTTCTTTTGACCAAAAATGCTCCTACATTATACACCCTTAGTAAGAAAAACATGAGCTCTAACTCATATGGATGTGACTATAACAATCACAGGTGATGAAAGTCATTAGAAGTGTGCTAATTATTCTTTAGAAACCCATGATGCATGCTCAGAACCTCTATTCCTCCATACGAACAAATAGCCCATAATACTCCTCGGTATGAGTTCTCTTTCTAACTCTGTTTACCAACAATTTCTCTAAACCTTCAACTAGATTAATGGGAGACTATTTATTCCACTCATATAGGGCACCTCCTTCATCATCCCTTTCTCCTTTCTGACACTCCCAAAACATTGAATATCAATGAAATGTCAAATTCCTCTAACAATCATACCTTTTATGCATTATTAGAAATATTATATGGGAGTCAACATGGTCCAATTTTCATGTACGTTAGTTTACTATATGTACCCTTGGTAAATATTTCCTTCCTTAAATGTACCATCAACATCTCTCCTTATTCAATATATCTTTGTCTCCTTCGTAAATTGTCCCCTTGCTTATATCTAGCACTACTCCACTTCAAATTTTGTTTGACCTACTTATGCATTTTTTGCATGTCCTATGCAAATTAACTTACATAATCACTCCTTTTATCTTCCATATTTAACAACTTAGAAAAATATAAACCTATGTTTGTTGAACTTCCATAAATAATTTTATCTAGACAATGAACCTATTGATTCAATCATCGTAAGAAAATTGAATCGATGAAAAAACTAGATCCCATTGTCCTAGTTTTTCTCCATTCAAAGTTCTCAACAAATTCCCAAAAGTCCAATTTACCACCTTGTTTTTTCGATCCATTTGTGGCTAGAATGAAAAAATATACACCAATTTGGAAGAAAATTTCCTCCAAAATATCTTCCAAAATATCCAAGGAATTTGGTATCTTTATCAAATGTGATACACCTTGGAAATTTGTGTAATCTCACAATTTCAAGGAAGATAAAATAGGCAATTCAGTAGGATCATTATTTTCCTTGCATGGTATGAAAGGTGCCATTTTTGAAACTACAACCATCAGTAAATAATGACCTTTTTGTGTTCTACACAGTTCCAAAATGAAGTCCATACTTACATCTTCCTAAGTCCTCTTAGGTATTGGTAGTGCAGTATATAAACCTATGTTCTAAATCTTCTCTTTCACTAACTAACAAATCGTATAGAAATAAAAAAAAATTGTATAAATTATGATGTATATTTGCAACTAATCATTAATTTTTAATCAAAATCACAAGACAAAAACCTACTCTACTTCTCTGTGGACATTAATTCACAATTTAGAACAAAACTTTTAGACATGCAATAAGTAATCAACACATGCAAATGGTATTTTTCCTGGGGAAATTAGTCTGCTAAAAAAATCAATGCATGGTTGCATTAATCTATTGAATAGAGATGTATTACAATATATTTTCTTAACTTAGAATAACTTGCATGTGCATAACCTCTCTCTCTGCTCACAGAGAAGCTCTGATCCAGACTTGGTAAATTTTTACCTTTGTTTGAGAGTTTATTTCCTTGAACTCTTTATTGAGAAATTAGGCCTTGTTATTTAGGAATTTCTCGAAAATGTATTGCATAGTTCCTTAGGTTTATAATTTGACTACATGCAACATATGTACACTCAAGACTAGTCTACAACTGATTTTACCCTTCCTTGGAATATCCACCAAGACAGGGGAACTCAAATTATTTGCATGCACTAGAAATTTTTGGTTGATTCATCAGTTAACTAGATTCTCACTGAGTTTTACTGAAGTCCCATTGCTTAAGTGATCCTCCTCTAGTTCCTTCAACATTTGGAACTAGTGTAACTAAAAAAAATATTAAAAAATTAAAAATAAATTAAAAATAAATAAATAAATAAAACCTTAGATAACTAACCTTGATTGCTAAAAATTAGTAATCACACATGCTTAACTGAATTCTAACTCCTCCAGCTCAAATTTACTAAGTAAATTGGGTGACACAAGCCATGTCACACAAGTTAACTACATCTAAGTTGTCTGTTGTAGTTGAAATACAAAATTTCTCAATTTAATCAAAGAAAAATCAAATTAAAAATTTCTTACTGCATTTTTCAACACTCCCTCTCAACAAGAAAGGGATTATTAACCACCCCTATCCTTGACTTGTGGAACTCAAACTTCCCTCTTACCAAGGCCTTTTGCAAAATGTTAGCATCTTGTTCCTTCGTCGAAATGTACTACAACAACATTATACACCTTTTCACATAGTCCCGCAAATGGTGATATGAAATATATATATGCTTTGATCAATTGTGAAAAATAGGATTCCAAGAGAGCTTGATGAAACTTTATTTATCATAGTAGATCATAGTTGAATTCATCATCTTACCAAACATTGCAACAAGTATTTTTCTCAGCCATATCACCTCACATGTTTCTTGACTTGCAGCCATGTATTATGCTTCTGCTGAGCTTAGCGCCACATATGTTTGCTTCCTATTGTACCAGGAAACTTCTACAGACCCAACACTAAAAATTCCAGCTGATGTACTCTTTTGGTCTAATGGAATCCCCTCCCAATATTCAATTGTGAAGCCACAAAACTTCACTCCCTCTATCCTTCTATACCATAGTCCAACTATGTACTGCATCTAAGGTACCATAAAACATGCTTAGCTTCCTTCCAATATAATTTGGTTGGCTTAATGATAGGTTAGCTCAGTTGGTTGACTGCATAGCACATGATTGGTCATGTTTTCAAAAGTTACATCAGTGAGTCCCCCAGCTGTCAATAAATGGCCGCATCCACTTCCTCACCTAAAGTGTCATCCTCCTCCCTCATTTGGTTGCTAGAGGTGTCTACATGGCTTTGAAACTCTCCATGAAGAATCTTTGTAGTATCTCATTTGAATACTTTTTTCTATGCAGGAAAATCCTCTCTGCGGACAGAGACGATCCCTCTAGCCCTAGAATGGGTCTAGTAACAACAAGGAACAATCTAATGCCTACTTTCCTAGATTGTAAATGGGCATAGATCATATATATATGGCCTACCTTGATATGGTGTTGCCCCTCACTCAATTCCTTTGATAATTTTCTCTTCTTAGTCAAATCCCCATTGTCACCAGTGCTTAGTTACCTGCACAAGAGATCAAAAAATACAAAACATGAAATAACATCATGTATTTCACATAAACAATCTATCTAGTTGATCAAGGAATACTAGAAATCAAACCATGTATCATAGAAAAGAGTGGAAAGTAAGAATCAGTTGTATCATATTAATATAAGAGGGGTAGTTACAAACTGCACCTTGATGCCACAACTCTCCTTCAATGGGTCTGGATCCAGTCACATCTCCAAAGCGCTCGTTTCAATTTGGTACAAAAATTCCAAAGGTCTAAACTCTCCTTCAATGCCTATAGCAACAATTCTCTCTCTGTTGTCTTCTATCTATGTTCTAACTAGTAGAGGCATGGGAGGATTTTCATTTTATAGTGAAGGGATAGGGAACATGGATCCATTTAAGGTGGGGAAAAGGTTTATCTCCTTGGGTGGTTCCTCTTTTGTAGGAACAAGAAGCCCAAAGGGAGAAGCTTGGCCCTGTACACATGAACAAACAATGAGCTCTCCGCCCATGAAGCTTCTATATCTTGAAGATTCATTTCCATTTTTAAAAACCTTCCAGAAGTGGATCGGCGAAGGTATGATCTTCATTTTAGCACCGATCGGTGCTGCTCGAGGATTAAGATGAGGCATCAATGCAAGTGAGAAAAACAAAGGGTGCGTTGCTCCAAATTAACATGTTTTTAAGGAGATACTCCAAGAATGATTAACAAAGATTTTTTTCAGTATAATGTAAAGGATATAATGGCACATTTTCATGATGGAAAAGAGACACAGGGGTCACTGTTGAAGGTCCTCTGGGATTCAGGGACAGGGAGTATAGGGACAGAGACAAATTTCTATGTATCTGTTTCCCCCTAAAGCATGAAGGCCAAACGAGAGTGAGGGGTGAAATTCTTTACGAGTACGTGCCAGGACCAAGATGTCGTCGTTGGAAAACTTGTGAAATCAAGCACATATATATATAACTAAAATCTATGATATAAACACATGACATGAGGTATGAATGAAACCATCCATAAAAGAGATCATGAAATAGGATCTGTTCTATGGTCCCAACCATAAAGCAATAAATAGTACCACAAATATGGACTCATGTATAGTCGCATCCATCCAGATAAAAACGTCATTTGTAAAATCATGAATAATACATATCACATGGAAACCTGGACTTTATCAAACAAAATCTAGGGTCTTGCACTCTGCCACGACCCAACCAAGTACAAATTCAGGCATGTGAATGAGTAATTTGGAGTTGAACATGCAATAAAATCAACTAATTACCAGTCAATGATGTAAATTGTTAACAGGCATGAGAGAGAACACTGATAATGAAAATGGCCCTCAAGGTATTACCAGTAAAATCCATGAGATGAGAATAAGGATTTTACGTTGAACACTCATGAAATCATATGGTTGAAGGCCAATGATGTGAACCTATCATCGGATGTGAACAACCTATCATTAGGGCATGCAAGCTCTAAGGTACTTAAAAGGGATCTCTAGATCTATTTCCCCTATAATGAGTTGAAGTCAACAGGAAGTGATCCACCAAAGGAGGGTTGTAATGTGTCCCACATCATCGACATGAGACAAATGAAATAAGATAACGATGAAAGTGAACAGAGAACCAGCCAATGAATAGGACGCAGAAGGAACTTCTCTTGAACATATTGGCGACACGACTCTGGAGCCTAGCAGTATTTGACTCAAATGGAATCAGAGGTCATGTTGACGAAATTGATAATTGAATGAGAGGCAAACAAATTTCCGAAACCCACAGAGGCAAACTGATGAATGTAGGATGTCCCCAACCCGACACGAAATAGAGGATGTGTCATGTTCAACAGAGAAATAATGTTGACACAATTGATAAATACTTTCATTTTCCCCAACCATTTTTGGCAAGTACCCCAATTATTTTTTAATACAAGCTTGAAGAGGATAGCATATGATTTTCATATAATTTTTTCCTTTGGAAAAATCCATCCTAGCACATTTTAGGAGCCCTAAGAATGAGGAAAGCGGTAGCATCATGGTGATGATCCCAATGTCATTAAATTTTTAATCAGTCCAACAAAGGTGAAACTTGACGCCTTTTCATTTTTAGAGACTTTGAAAAGAAGAGAAAATAAAAATCCGTATGGCCCTTATCTTAAATAGTTCCTCGAATCCGAAAAGGTAGAAAACAAAGTTTGACACTACCTATTAGCTGTGATTGACTAAGGTATTGCTTTTTCATAAATAATTTATCCCAGACCAAAAAATGGGTAAACGTATACTGGGTAAATGATGTTTAGATTATTTTAACGAGTTTAAAATGACAAGTACTCGAAAATATTTTCATGTTTCGAGAGATAGAAAAGAGCTTAAAGGTGACTCCTCCTGGAGGAACGAGTGGTATAAATGATAGCGACTGGCTCTGGTTATGGTGGAACTACTTAGAATAATTAAAGGTCAGGATGTTGGCTAACAAGACCACTTATTGCAGTGGTTCCTCAGGAATGGGTAAAACAACCAAGTGAAGGTGTATGATCGGCCAATAATATGGTGACAATGGAATGAGAAAACCAAGTTTCATCTGGAAAAACAGGCTGATAAAATGAAAATCACTAGTGGTAAAATGAGAATGGTTTCAATTTTACACAAGCTTGAAAACACAAAAAAATCTACTTGGAATTGGTTTCAATTTTTCATGAGCGTGAAACAAAGACAATCTATGCTTGGAATAAATTTCCATGTCCCCAACATGATGACTCAAATCGAGGTACATGCCCCCTAGCTTCAGACCATTCACCTAAGTAGACTACAGGTTATTAACAGGTGGATGGAATGAAGGTTCATTTACAAGATCAAGTGAAAGACTCAACTGGTATTTGACGAGATCTAATCAAAGATTCATATTGAAAGGGAACTTGTTTCAATTTTTAACGAGGTTGGCATAGTAAAAGAACCATCCTCTGAAACATAATTCATTTTTTAACGAGGTTAACATTGCAAAATAACTATCTCATGAAACCTTGTTTTATTTTTTAAAGAGCTTGACACGAGAAAATAACTTTTCTCTAAAGATCTTGTTTAATTTTTAAGGAACTTGAAACAAGAAAAGGAGCTATGCTCCAAAGGGCTTGTTTCATTTTTTAAGGAGCTTGACACAATAAATGGAACTATGCTCCAAAGTGCTTCTTTCATTTTTTAAGGATCTTGATACAAGAAAAGGAACTATGCTCCAAAGGGCTTGTTTCATTTTTTAAGGAGCCTTACACAAGAAAAGGAACTATGCTCGAAATACCTGATTATGATATATAAGAGTTCATGGCTTCCAAGAGGTTCTCATATAATGGCAGAAAAACACTGGAAATCGGGGTGCAGTGCCCACAGTACACGGTACACGACATCACTGATAGCACAATCACTGTATGCAGGTAATGAACAGGTGGCCACATAATTAACCAGTGGCAGGGAAGATACCATGGGTGGGTAAGAACCATTAATGAATGATGGTAAACTAGATGTCACATTAGGACCAATGAATGAAATTTGATTAATGGTCATGATCTGAACTTCATGTGGAAAATAGATCACATGAAAGAGGGAAGAGACAAGCTCTCCCATAGCATAAGTATAGTCATTCCCTAGGAGTAAGTTAAAATCCAAAGGGCCTTGGACAACCATCACGTCTATAGAGAATATTTCCTCCCAAATTAAGAGGAAAATTTGTAAGGATCCCTAACAATTGATTGGTTCGTCTATTAAAAGCCAACAAATTCTGGGTAGTGGGTACAAGCTGCGGGGAACTGAAATCTTTCCAAGTAGTTGAGGGTATAATACTAATATATTTTCCTTCATCTATAATTGTGATAGGAATGGCCACATTATAGGCTTGTACCATGATCTCAAAAGGCACGTAAGAAGGAAGATGATATCCTTCTAGTCGACTCCAATCAAAGGAAGTGACCAAACTACATGGAGGGTGTGCCATAGGAATAAAAGGACTATCCCCTTGTGTTATGAGAGAATAAATACCACTCTCATGGACCTCAGGAATGGGATCAAGAGGATTAACTTCTTGGGTTGCGATGACAGGAATCAAAGGATCATCCGCTTGGATCCTGGGAATGGGAGGATCTCCCTCTGGTCTCGAGGAATCAGAGGAAACAAAGAGAACCTGATTGGGATGAGAACCACTCTCTACAAAAAAGACCTGATGAACTGCAGTGGAATCAGTTCAACCCTTTTCTCAACCAATGATTGGTCAAAAATGGACTCATGAGATTGACTTTCGAAGAGAGAAGAATTGACCAAAGATGGATCCCGATCAATTACTTGATCAACTAGTAGAGGACTCAAAGAAAAATTCTGGTAACCAATAGGAAGATAGGATTCAGATGCTGAAAGGGTATCCAACACTTTAGATGGTTCATCCAAATAGGGACAGAGGTGATAAATATGGTTCCCTTCACATAACCTATAGGGAAATTTGATCTTCCCTTATTTCTTACGAATCTTAATATCCTTAGCTAAATTTTCATCATTAGCATGATGTCTAGAGGTTGATGACAAAGGATGAATCAGGCCAACGGAACATACTTATAACACCATGGGAATATCAGGGCAGTCTCTAAGAAGATGGTCGCCCTCACATAACTTGCAAGGGAATTTGACTTTATGTGATGAAGTGGGATTTTTCGCAACATTAATTGCATGGGTATCAATGGTTGCAAGTTTTTCCCCCTTCTTATTGTCCTTCTTCTTCTTTGTCTCCTTCTTCATCTTCTTAGCCATCTAGGTACTAGATTCTAGACTTTCACCAGGTGAAAAAGAAGAACGAGGCGAAGAAATGAGTGAAGAAGGTGAGTGGTCAACCTTAAGATCAACATGGGGTTGACATGGTTCAGGCAAAGGAGAACTTGGTTGAGAAACAGTCTGTGCATTCGAAACCATAGGGGTCAAAAATAACCAAATCGGTAGACCAATGGTTAATCTTGGGAGGGACAACGTTGCCATATACGGAGCACCAAAATTTCCGAAAGAAGGAAATGGTCCAGGATTCCCATCTAAGGGGATTCCTTGGCTGGTAAACTAAGGAACCGTTGCCATTAATCTTAAGCTAAGATCAACTAATGTGATGTGCATGGCTAAATGTCATCGTGGCTAATAAATTTTATAAATTAAACACAAACTGAATCAAAAGGGATAAAATAGGCAAGAGGGTTTACCAAGTATCTGTGAACTACAATATACACCTTAGAAAATAAATTTACCAAGGAGTTAATGTACGACAGCCAATCTCCGCGAATTCTGTGTTTGGTGTATCATGCTTACAAGGCGCCAAACTCGGTTACCTATGGCAGGTTTGCAACCTAATGGTGTCTCCCAAAATAAACTTGATGGTATGTGGGACTCAAAGTCCATAGTAGTGTTTTTTGATGCATAATTGTTCGATGAGAGCATCCCAAATATACTTATCATCTGTCAATATACTTCTATACATGGGACGGGATATCACCCCTGGGCTGTAACATAGATTGTTAGCGACAACTCCTACATTTAAAGACATTGGAACACGTCTCTAGCCTAGACCTCTAATTTTGAGTCGTTAGGTTCCAAATTCTCGTTAGGTTGATTGAATAAATTTTAGATTTTATCTTGAATTATGTCTTGGTTTCAAATTCCTACCGATGTCACCTGAATCCCTAGGATGCAACTATATGAGAGAAGAAATCATTCATTTCGATGAAAAATACGTTAATTGGGGAGAAACAATTCATACAATCAACGCAGAAAGAAAACAAATGCATAGAATGATGTTTCACTTGTTTTCAAGTGCATAATCCTAAAGAGAAATGAAAATATTTTCAATTTCTTTTCTTTCACTAAACGCACTAGAAGCGAATCGAAATGAAACTTTTCATTTTTAAAGTAAAAACAAAAGAAAAAATTCTTTTTGTTTTTTTTATAAGCACAATTCAAAATGTAGAATGAAAATCAAAAGTAATCACTCATTTTTAGTACTAATAAAATCTATCAGAATGCTTCAAGGGGCGAGGATCCAAAAATCAAAGCGAAACCCAAACTCATTTCCTAAAAAAAATACACTCTTCATTTCATACTGATCACCACATAATTAAAAAAACTTCAATAGAAAGCAAGCAAGTATGATCTATGCCTGTTGGCGCAAAGAGACTGAAGTGCACACAAGGTTAAGACTTGAAAGTTCTAATCATGAGAATCAACTGAAAAATGAACTCAATAAAAAAAAAAACCTGAAAGATATGACAATATTTGACTCAATAACAAGTCAGGAAATCAAGAAATCATGCAACCATTTCGATTGCCTGAAAACACCAAGAAACCCTAGGACAATAAGGATGCACTTGCTTTGAAAAAGAGATGACCAAAGATGGAGAACTCAAGTCAAAAATTTTATTGAACATAGAAGAACAGGATTTATTCAAAAAAAAAGGAAACTCAGAAGGATAGGACACACTGGTAGACAAATAGGAAGAAACTCTAAAAGGATACACATAGAAATCAGCACAGCTGTGAGGGTGCAACCCACGCTAGAAGAGGAAAACTACGACTGTGTAAATGCATTCAGCATTGATCCACATGACTGTCAGAGAAATAACAGCGCCGATCGAGGAGAAAGACAAAAAATGAAAGGGTTGCTAAAATGGAACCAGGCTTATCACTTCAACAAATTTATGATTGTCTGCAAGCTGTTACAAAAGCCACAAATAAAAGGAGATGGACACTCGACAAAATATCAACGACAAAAAGAAAAATCAAATAGTGAAAACAGGAGACTGAAGGCAATCTTCCTTGACGGAGTCGCCAATTTTTTATGCAGGAAAATCCTCTCTATGGACAGGGACAATACCTCTAGCCCTAGGACAGGTCTAGTAACAATAGGGAACAATCTAATGCCTACTTTCCTAGATTGTAAATGGGCAAAGATCATATATAGATTACCTGCCACAGTCTGATGCTGCCCCTCGCTCAAGTCCTTTGATCCTTTACTCTTCTTAGTCATATCCTCATTGTCTCTAGCACTTATTTACCTACACGAGAGATCAAACAACACAAAACATGAAATAACAACATGTATTTCACATAAACAATCTATCTAGTTGATCGAGGAATACTAGAAATCAAATCATTCATCATATACAATAGTGAAAAGTAAGAATCAATTGTATCATATTAATATAAGAGGGGGAGTTACAACCTGTGCCTTGATGTTGCAACTCTCCTCCAACGGGTGTGGATCCAGGCACATCTCCAAAGCACTCGTTTCAACTTGGTATGAAAAGGCCAAAGGTATCAACTCTTTTTCAATTCCTATAGCAACAATTCTCTCTCTCTTGTTCTTCTATCTTTGTTCTAACTAGTAGAGGTATGGGAAGATGTCCATTTTATAGAGAAGGGAGAGGGAACATGGATCCACTTAGGGTGGGGAAATGGTTTATCTCCTTGTGTGGTTCCTCTTTTGTAGGAACAAGAAGCCCAAAGGGAGAAGCTCGACCCTATCACCATGAATGAACAACCAACTCTCCACCCACGAAGCTTCTAGATCTCAAAGCTTCATTTCCATTTTTAAAAACCTTCTAGAAATGGATTGGCATGGGTATGATCTTCATTTCCGCATCGATCAGTGCTTCTCCAAGCTTAAGATGAGGCATTAGCATGAGTGAGACAAACAAAGGGTGCATTGCTCCAAATTAACATTTTTTTAATGAGCTACTCTAGGAATGATTAACAAAGAGTTTGTTCAGTATATTATAAGGGATATAATGGCACATTTTCATGATGTAAAAGAGACACAGGGGTCACTGTTGAAGGTCATAGGATTCAGGAATAGGGAGTACAGGGATACTGACAAATTGTTGTGTAACACTTTCTTTGAGAGAAAAAAAGTTCCCTGTCACCTTTCCTTACTTCCAACCCGAGGAAGTAGTGCATGAGATCCATGTCCTTCATTTCAAATTCTCTTGCAATGTCCCTTTTGCAAGATTTGGTCATTTTTTCACTGCCAATTAAATTCAAGTTTTCAACATATAAGACAATAATAATCAATTTAACTTCTACAAAGATATGATATAGGTTTACATCCTCTTCACTTTTGGTGAAGCCAAAACCGGTGATATAGCTATCGATCCTAGTGTAGCAAGCAAGAGGTGCTTGTTTGGGACCACACAACACTCGCTTGAGTCTACATACATGAGACTCGATCAAAAGCCTCAAAGTCTTCTAGTTGCTCAGTGTACACCTCCTCCTCAATAACTCCAATTAGGAATTTTGTTTTTACATCCATATATCATATCTTTCACCCCATCTGGGCATCAAGAGAAATAATTTATCTAATGGATGTGTACCTTGCTACAAGAGAAAATGTCTCCTCATAGTCAATTCCTTCAACTTTAGAGTACCCCTTAGCCACAAATATGGCCTTCTAAAACTCTATGTTTCCATCTATTAACTAATTTACCTTGAAGATCCATCATGAACCCACAAGTAATCTATCTATTGGTCTTGGGACCACTTCCCACACACTTCTCTTTACAATGGATTTGTATTCCTCCACAATTACATCAACCCATATAGATTTATCTATTTATTCCTCAAAATAGGATGGCTCAGTCTCTACAAGCTAAGTCATTAGATCCCTATATCCAATGTACCGATTATATGACCTTCTATTCCTATGCAAATTTTAAGGAGCACCCACATTCTACCTCGTGTCTTTCACAAGTCTCTCAGCTTCCCTAGTTATTTTCCTACATTCTCTGGATGGTTATTCTTGGATGGTGGCCTCCACTCTCTACTCCTCAATTTTTGGTTGGTCAAAAACTTCTTGAGGTTCTTCCTTTGGAGCTAAAAGCTCCTCTTTTGGTGAGAACTAAAGCTCCCTCTCAAGAGAGCATTACATCGATTTCTTCTCATAAAATTTTACATCCCTTGGCACAAATGTTGTTCTGAGGGATGGAAAGTACACACAGTATTTGTGGGTAGTTTCTATGCGACATGTAAATCCACCTAATTCTATTTTCAGCTCAAGCTTCTTCCTTTATTCATTGGAGATATGGTAGTAAACATAGGCTCCAAAAATCTTGATGTGTGACACTTCTGACTTCCTGCTTGAGAAATCCTCCTCCACTATAATCATGACCAGAATCCGATGAGAAATTTGGTTCTACAAATAGATTTTTGTGTTGCATGCCTTGTCCCAAAAATGCAGAGGTATTCCTTGGTCATTAAACATTTCCTCCCTACTCCACTAATTCTACGGTTCTTTCTCTTAGCCACCTCATCATGTTGTGGGTTGTGGGTTGTTTTCAACTCTCATCGAGTGCCTTCTTTTGAACATAAATTTTTAAATTAATTTAACATGTAATCACCTCCAATGTCACTCCTGAGAGCCTTCACCTTCTTGTCAGTTTCTTTCTCAATCAGTTCCTTGAATTCCATGAACCTGGAGAATTAATCACCTTTATTATGCATCAAGAAGATCCAACACTTTCATGAGGAGTGGCAGTGGAGACCATTGAGAAAGGTCCATAGACATAAGAGTGGATCCTTTCCAGGACTGCATTTACTTTTTGTCTCGACCATGGAATATGGATTTTGTGTACTTCACCAAATTACATCCTTTGCATACATCCTACTACTCAAGTTCTCATTTAGGGAGGCATGTGGTTATTTTTTGCATAATCTTGAGGGATCCATGATGAAAATGGCCGAGTCTTCTATACCCAAGTTGAATGACATCATGGCTCTACACCTTATCTACCTTTGTGCTTAATGCACCACATTATTCCACATGTAGCTTATATAGGTTCTTCACCTAAACCCCAATATACTTCACCTATCTTATGGCTATGTCTCTCAAGAATTCCTTTCATTTTTTGAATATCACATCATAACCATGGTCTTCCAAACCTGCAACAGAGATAATATTTTTCTTTAGCACAAAAATGAATATGACATCCTTGAGCCTGAGGGGGGATCTTGACTTCCTCTGAAAGGTGACTATACATCTACAAATATTTTTCTTCCAGGTCACTGAAAAAATCTCTACACCCTATCATGTGCAACAATGAACCTGTGTTTAAGTACAACATGCTTCCCATCACTGTGTTGGACATGCATGAGATAAGGATAAATTCAAGCTCAAATTGTGAAGCCAAGGCTTCACCTGCTACTACTCCTAAGGTCTTGTTTCTTTCCTTTTTGTGTGGACACTTCCTGCCATAGTGCCCAAATTCATGAAAATGGAAGCATTGAAATTTCAAAAAATATTTCTTCTTTCCCCCTTGGTTGGACTCTATCACTCGGATTGAACCTCGGGTTAAAGAAGGAAATTTTGAGGTAACCTTAAACCACGCTTAGCAAAGTAGCTAGCCCTACAAGGCTAGGAGAGGGCTCTCTCCATATAGATCACAACCAAAATTACTGCGGAGAAAATATATTAGGCTAGGTATAGTAGCTCAGGGTTTTTGATTTTGATTGTGTGGGGTTTTGCTAGATCAGGAGGATTCAAGCGGTTAGAGCAAGGATTAGGTCAAAATTTGCAGGGTATTCTATGGGGCAAGGTAGGTAAAATGTTTAGCACTTTAATTTTTTGATGATGGGATGATTAAGATAGGTGAGGAGCTAGAAAGAGCATGGTGAATTCATGGTTTCTTTCTAAACTGAAGAAATTACAAATTATGAATGTTTACCCAAAAAAGAGCATAGAATTTATGGATTATGTTCATATAACTTGAAAACACTCATTTAATAGCAATGAAATGATGGATGAAGTAACAAAATATTCTAACATATGAGCACAAAAGAAGAAACTAGAACAAAACACAATACCTCATGGATCCCATAAAAATAGCTGCAAATTTGGTTAATGTCGAGGCCAAAACTGATACAAAAGAATGTCGCTTGAGATGCCAAACCTCTAAGTGAGTCCAAAAATTACAATGATTGATAAAATACATCATATATACCTCAAAATGTTAAGTCCCTATATTAATAGTGTAGTCCCTTACTATGTTAGTGTAGCCCCCCTTATTTTTATTGTTGTACCCCTGTAACCCTCGTATTTTTATTATTGTGCCCTTACATTATTATTGTTAGGTCGGCTAGGATTACATTGTGGCCCCATGGACTCCTATATATAGAAATAAGGTTTTGTCACTTGTATCATCCAAGAATTGTTTATTTATGTAATTTATTGGAGGTTTCCCCCTCGAAGTGGCTGATTTATAAGGCTTTGATCTCTCTTTTCTTCTATTTTTGGAGTTGGTTTCACAACATTTGGTATCAGATCTTTGGATTCTAGGGTTTCTCTGCTCCAAACAGGTCATTGTGGTATTTTCGCTATAACTTTTTTCTACGAAGGTTCAGAAGCTGAAATTTTTAAAGTACGAAGCCAAAATCCTAGGGAAAATTTTTCGCAAAATTTCAGAGCTTGGTTTGCAATATCTTCGAAGATATAATCTATGGAAGTTAGGGCTTTTTTTAGGCTCCTGAATTTCACCTAAACAGATCATCACAGAATTTTCGCTATAAAATTTCTTCTAGCAAGGTTCAAAAGTTAAAATTGTTAGAGTGCGAAGCCAAAATCCGAAGCAACTTTGTCGCAAAATTTCAGATCTTGGTTCACAATATTTTCGAAGATATGGTCTTTGCAAGTTAGGCCTTTTGCATGCTCCCAAATTTCATCTCAAAGAGGTGATCGTCAGAAATTCTTCATAACTCTTGCTCTGAGAATCGGATTGGAATTTTGTAAAAGGTGGCCACAAGTAAATGTACTGCAGTTTCCTATCTATCAATTTCAAAGCCTAAGGAGGAAACAGTGGCATGTGGAAATTTGTACAAGTTTTCTTTACTGAACTAGTCCATAATTAGGTCATCGTAGGAGATTGGGCACAACTTTGTCTTCAAGAATCCAAATCAGGTCAAACTTGTGGAATTAGAAAGAGAATTCAGAGGACTACCATAGTGCCAAATTTCAGATATTGAAGATCCAAAATTATAAAGATAATTTATTTTCAATAATGAGCTCCTCAAAATGAAGAAAAAGGTGTGTATTTGGTTTTTAAAATTGCATAACGTTTGTTTAAAAAATAGTTTCAAGTGATTCCAAGGGCATAGTTTAGAATTTTTATTAGTATTGGGTTCTAAAATGTCTCCATAAAATAATTCCATACCCATTAATCCCTTAAAATCTATACTATGATGCATGAAGAGGAAGAATTGCAGTATGAGATATCAAAATTACGGTACCAAGTGCAACAAATTTCGCTCTTTTGAAGAGCAACCGAAGATGACATAGATGGTTTAAAAGTAGAAATGGAGGCTAAGTTGGATGGTTTGAAGGATCAAATAATAGCTAATATGGATGATAAATTAGTGGAATATTACATCGAGCATCAAAAACAAGTTCTCCAACTCTCAAAGGATAACCTAACTTTGGTGCAGAATCTAATGAAACAACATGAAGATCAACATCACATCAAAATAAGTTTTGAAGAAGTCATAGAAACAAGAAATCAACAAGTACGATCAATTTTAGAGTATCTCAAAAAGTGGAAGAACTTTCCAGTAGAAGATTCCACATGGGAGGATGATAATTTTATATAGAAGCATTAATAAATAATCAAGTGTTGAGGACAACACTTGTTTGAAGGAGAGGGGAATGTTAAGTTTCTATATTAATAGTGTAGTCCCTTATTATGTTAGTGTAGCCCCTCTTATTATTATTGTTGTACCCCTGTAACCCCCAAATTTTTATTATTGTTCCCTTACATTATTATTGTTAGGTTGGCTAGGATTACATTGTGGCCCCATGGCCTCCTATATATAGAAAGGAGTTTTTTTCACTTGTATCATCCAAGAATTGTTCATTTATGTAATGTATTGGAGGTTTCCCCCTCAAAGTGGATGATTTAGAAGGCGTTGATCTCTCTTTTCTTATATTTTTGGAGCTGGTTTCATAACACAAAACCACTCTCTCTAGCCTCAGGGGGTGAAATCCACGAGATAAGAATTAGTTTCACCTAATCCCAAACAAGAAACTGAAGACTAGGAAGACCCAACAATTTTCCTCTAAAAGAGAGGAAATTGATTCATTTGACCTCTAGAGGACTCACCTAATGTATCTACCTTAGATGAAATTCAAAACATGAAATTTACATTCACCATGACCATTTACATCAGTAATTTCTTCATTTTACCAATTAAAAAGTCAAACTAGAGTGAAACTTCAAAAATTTGTTGAAGATGGTGAAAATGAAATTTTCCTGGCAAATGTGCGGCGCCCTAACAGGAAAAATAGCCTCTTTTGCAAGCCACTTTTAGAAGCCTTCCTGGTGTCAAAATAAGATCCAAGATAGCTCATTGGAAATTTCTTGGAGTCTAGTTTCCAAATATGTCTCCAGTTTTCAAAATGGTGCTCATCTGCCCTATCAAAATGTGAATCTCCCAATACTAGTAAACGCACAATGCCTAGGTAAAAAAGGAGGCAGAAACATGAAAATTTGTTGGTTTTTTTCACTTTTGAGGGAGCAGTTCTCCTCCAAATTTTCTAAAAATTACTAGGGTTTATGTATTAATAATTGTGAACATGATGGTGGTGGTTAATTTGGATGCCCCAAAAAAGAGCGCAGTGCCTAGGGAACTGTGCATTTGGCAGAACTTCTGTGTGCCAAAATTACTCAAAAAATGAAAAATGCACTAAAGTGCCAAATGTGCCAAATTTTTTCCAAAATTGTGAGGAAAATTGCTTCTCAAGTGCTTGAGGCATGAAGAGACACCTTAGAAAATATGTCCAACCTCTCCTTCTCCTTTTTCTTGGTCAAAGTTTGCATTTTTACATGGGCTTGTTTGAGCTTGGTCCTTGCAATTTTGTTCCTCATGGCGTAGTGCTTTTCCATTCTACTCTGAATTTCATTGTCATTTTTGGCCTTCTCTAGAAAAATATCTAGATTCAAATTGGCTCTATCAAGCCATGATTATCTATCCTTGCTAATCTCTAGGGCAAGCAGCTCAATTGGAGTGAGTTTCTCTGCCAACTCAGCTTCTCTCTGCCTCTCAAGGGCTATAGATCTTTTCAGCCCTCTAGTATTTGGTCTCTACCTTGGAGGCTAATCCCCCTCATCATCAATCTCACCAAATCTTTTAAAGGTCTCCTTCAACAAGGCCTTGGCCATTTCTGCCTCTCTTTTTTCTTTGATGATCCTGACCTCATTGATTATATGCTCGGTCTTTAGCTGCTGATTTTATTGCTCACGAAAATCAATCACATACCTTTCTCTGTCAATATTAGCTTGAAGTTCACTAATATTTTCTTCTTTGCCTTTAATTGTCACATTGATGATTCTTCCCTCATCCTCCTCATCTAGGTCAATCAACTGAAACTCCTACTTTGTTTCATGTTTATCCTCCTGTTCATCAATGATTGGCTTTTTAGCCTTTTCCTTGCCCTTGTCCACCTGATTTTTTGATGAATAAGGCATGGCCCATTTCACTCCAAGTGAAGCAAATGCATTCCTATAGCCTCTCTGATAGGTCTTGGGAAATGGCTCAACATCAGTCACATTAGCCCAAGTTGCCCCATTGTCCTTCTCACTACTTGATGACTCAGTATCATGATGTGATGATGAAGGGTTATGGAAAGGTGAAGAAGTAGGATCAACATGAGGTGAATGAATCTGACTAGGTGATGATGTATGAGCAGTAGGCTGAGATGGAGGATTCGATATGGGAGGATGAGATGATGAAGGGATACTCTGCTCCTACTGACTTGGTGGGGTAGTGACTATTTCGTTTGTTATGAATGTGTCGCATGAAATGTTCTTTTGCTCAAGTTGATGCATGACTATCATCTTGATGATGGAATGGTGGAAAAGACTCTGCATTTGATTATTATAATCCCTCTTTTGTACAATGTATTCCATCTTGTCAATGTTGCGGGAGATATAGTAAGGTATGTGAAGCATTCTGACTCTAATGAAGTGCATGAGGAGTCGGATATGATATGAATAGAGTCGATAAAACCTCCCCTCATAGGTGAAATATTTCATGATTATATTCATTAGAGGGACATATCAGTCAAGAAGATGAGAGAAAGGGAAAATGGTATTCTTGTCATCCTTGTATCTAGGTTTGAGATATGGTTCATAATAGCTCTGATCAAGGTTTCCTTGTTTAAACCATTTCTCTCCCACCTTAGGGATCCCTGTGCAACTGAAATGGAATTAGTGGACATGGTAAAAGTGACCCCAGCAAGAGTGACCTGCCTATCATGAATATTTTTAATGAACAACCTTGTCAACATAGGGTGATATTGAATCTATTGCACTTTCTCGCAAAACTCAAAACAACCAACATGTTTAAAACATGACACAATGCGAGGAGAAGCCATGAGCTCCTTTGTGGTTACTAGTTCATATCTGATAATTTTCCCTCCTTTCTTGTTACTTCTCTTTGGTCTGTGTTCCTCACTAACACCTCTGTCCTCCTCTTCAGACATTTTGAATTTGAAGGCTTTAGAAACCCTATGGTAAATGGAATGAGATGAAGGGAGTGAGAGATGAGATGAATAGCTTAGGAAAATGGAGGGAATGAATTTAAATGAAAACCTAGGTCTATGAAAACCCTAGGATTCAACAATATTTATGACTAGTATGTGTTTAGGGACATGAATATGGATATGGTGCATGAAAAATGGGAAGGAAATGAAAACTAGGGTTTCATAGAAACAAGTACTTCAATATTCTTATGGAACATCAAATATATTAGAGGAGAGGTGATTTAGGGTGAACTTACTAATTTAAAGCCTCTTGAAGAAATTGGTGAGGAAATGAAGCTTCTTGGAGGTGGTGAAATGCTTTAGAACCCTCCCTATGCAAACGCACAATGTTCTGGAGGAACATGCAATGCTCGAGAAAATGTGCAACGTCTCTATGAAAACGTGCAGCGCCTGTGTAAATTGGTTTGGATTTGTCAGGAAAACGAGAAACACCTTTGGGTAAATGCGCATTGCGTGGTCAAACGCACAACGGTTGGGTGCAAACGCGCAACGGCCTTGAATTTTTCTCAAAATGCTCAAAAAAATTAAATTTTTCTCCTCTGCTGGAAAATTCTAATGGATAAATGGATGCAGCGACTTTCTTTGAGGTGTTTTGAAAGGCTTTATAGCTAGTGGATTTGAAATTTTAATTTGAATCACCCACTTTTCTAATGTTCACTTTTCCCTTTGGACTTTGGCATTGATACTCTTTTAAATTTCTAACTTTTTCCCATTGTAGGTTGATCAAACAGGGAGTTTGGTTTTCTTTGCTCGACTTAGGCCGGACATGAGTGCATTGACAACTCGGGATTGAATTTATTACATATGAGAACATAAAATTACATTTGGAAAAATATAAATAAATTACATATTGAATTTTATATCAAAATGACATTTTGATATAAAAAACATTAAACTGAAAAAATACAACTTTGAAAGTATGATAATTACATCATGATGATCTTATTTAGTCCCTCTCATATATGTGCTGACCTCATCTGAAATGAAGGAGTGACCTTGAGAAATATAAAAATGTAATGACCTAATGGGACTGCTTTAGACCTAAATTTCATGAATGAAATTTTGATTTAAAAGACTTCCAAGTGAAAAGAGAATTTCCATACGTGTTGTTGTGCTCAAGGAGACATGAGAATGAGTCAGCCAATATGACCTTCTGAGGGAGAATGAAGCTTATTGACAAGGACAACCACCAATGGAACAATTTTATATCATGACCTAATGGAATGATTGAATTTCTTTAGAGTGGGACACCTAAGATGCACATGCAAAATGTTTTTTGATCCCTGGTGGAAGTATGCAAATACTGACACTAACAGACTCTAGTTTAAATTGATATTTCTTCCCTTTTACATTCTTTACCTTTCCAACCAATGTAAATTTTTCTTCATCCTCACCCTTGGATGAAGTCCCAACTCTGGTATTCCACCTCATTTCTTCTTGTACCAAATAGGACCATAAGCGCTCCCAATTTGGTACTTTATCCCTCCCATTCACCGAATATTGATAACTATGCTAACTCTTGGGAAGGCCCAGAAGGGCTGGGATTACCAAGTCTTCTTCAGGAACATTTACACCAACCCTGCAGAGTTCATAGTGACATTGTGTGAGCTTGCTCAGATATTGTGAAATAGTGTCATTCTTCTGCATCTTGATACTTCAAATTTTATCCTTGAGTGTCAAATTCCTATGGTCACTATTATTCTTGAAAAATCATGTCAATTCCTTCCACATTACAAAAAAAAATTATTTTCCATGGATATTTGAGACAATTTTATCTCGTAATTCTTCTAAGAAAATTATCCTCACCTCGGCTACATCTTTCTTCCACTCAGCAAGATTCTAAGCATCAAGTTCCGGTGGTTTTGCAAAATTTGTCTTAAAGTATTCTAGCAACCCATTTTCATCCAATACCACATCCATGTGGTCCTTCCATACAACAAAATTAGAGGTTCCTTCCAAGGCATACTCTACCTTCAGTCCATTGAAGCCAATATTCTCAACTCTAAAGAGATAGCGCTGCAAAAAACTTCAAATTCGAACCTCCTCATAAACAACTTCAAAATTTATGCTTTAATCTAAATCAAGCTCCGATACCATGTAGAAATTATGATGTATATTTTCAACTTCTCATAAATTTTTAATCAAAATCGCAAGACACAAACCTACTCTACTTCTCCGCAGACATTAATTCACAATTCAGAACAAAACATTTAGACATGCAATAAGAAATAACACACATGCAAATGGTAATTTTCTCGGGGAAAGAAATCTACTAAAAATCCTAATGTTTTCTTGCATTAATTTGATGAATATAGATATATTACAATTTATTATCTCAATAACACACTCAGGTGCATATCTTATCTCTTCATCCAAAAGAAGCTTCCACAAACTTAATAATTTTTTCTTCCGCTTGAGCTCTCCTATTTCATGTTGTTCTTTTTGAAATGACTCTTATTATTTAGAATTCTCAAATCGTATTATGAAATTACCAAATTGGCTATCTGACTTCATGCAAAAATTGTACACTCAAGACTAGTCTAAAATTGATGTTACACTGCCTTGGAATCTCCACCAAGCCTAGGGAACTTGAATTCTCTGCATGCACTATCTATTTTAGGTTGATTGATCAGTTAATTGATGATCATTGAGTTTGACTAAAGTTCCACTTCTTAAATGATCCTCTGTTAGTTCCTTCAACAATTAGAACTAGTTTAACTAAAAACAACTTTATATAACTAAACTTGATTGCTAGAAATTAGTAATCACACATTCTTAACTAAACTCTAACACGCTCACCTAGAATTTACTACTTAAACTAGGTGACACAAGCCATGCCACACAATTTAATTGCATCCAAGTTTTCTGTTGATGTGAAAATTTGAATTTTCTTAATTTCATCAAGGAAAAATCAAATTGATAATTTCTTGCTGCATTTTTCAACAAATTTTGTGACATACTTCTCAATATTGGGCTAAAATTATCTCTCCTTCGCTAATATTTTTGTATTTTCAACACCAAAATGTCAACCCAAACCTCCATTATGCATCTATTTCCCATCATTTAGGTGCAATGAGCTCCACAAAATTCACAAAATTTAATTCTTAAACAAGAATCCTTCTTGGATGTGAAAATCCAATTGTGTAGTTGTATCAATACTCAAAGATTCCTTTCATGCCTTGCAGGCCTCTCCAAAATCCACAGTCTCTTCATACAACTCCTTCACACATTTCAAGCTCACAAATTCTATTAACAAAGAAGTCAACAACATTCTCCTCTAACTTAACACACAACAACCTTATTTGATTTTCTAGACTGGTGTTATAAGACAAACATGTAACTCTACAAAAATCCCATCCATTTGGAGTGCTTCTTATTAGTATTACATTGATTTTTGATGTATGTAATTCTTTATAATAATTACATAAGAAAAAATCCTTTGGTAGGGAGTAATGTTTCCATTTCTTCAATGCTTTTAGAATATAAAATAACTCCTTATCATAAATAAAGTGCTTCTTCTTAGCATCATTCATTTTCTCACTAAAGTACGAATTTGGTCTTCCTTCTTGACTCAAAAATTTCCCCAATTGTTGAACCAATCATGTCACAATCTACTTGAAATACCTCATTAAAATATAGAAGTTCCAAATTCATTGTTCTGTTAACTTCTTATTAAATTTATTAAATGATTTCATGGTTCATGTTGTCCATTTGAAATTTATCTCTTCATACATTTCATAAGTCGTGCACAAATATCATTGAAAGTTTGGATGGATTTATTTTGGAAGCTTTGTAACCCATGAAATCTACTCACGTCAAAGGTACACTTAGGAATTTTATAATCCAAAATTTATTTTACCTTTTTAGGATCCATCTCCAATCCTTCCTTGAATATTACAAATCCAAAGTATAATAACTGTACCTTTATAAACATGCACTTTTTCAAATTCGTCAACTTTGTCTTCCCTCAAACCATTGTAATACCTTTCTCACATGCTCTGAGTGCTCTTCCCCAGTCTTACTGAAGATCAAAATTTCATCTAGATATACAACAACAAATTTCCCCCAAAATGGTTTCAATACTTCATTAATAGGTCTCTTGAATGCGATAGGAGGATTGGTTAATCAAAATGTCTTGAAAAACCATTCAAATAATCCATCTTTCATCCTAAATGTTGTCTTCTATTCATCACCTTCCCTTATCTCAATATGATTATATCCACTCTTCAAATAATATTTGAAAAGTACTAGGCCATGCTTGACAATCCATGGGGTCATCCATTCTAGATAAGGGAAATTTATACCTAATATTGATATTTTTAATAGATAGTGAATCTACACAAATTCACCATTCAATTCCTTTCTTGGTTGCTAACATTGGTCATACAACATAGGGACCTAAAAATCTCTATGATCATTCCTTTGTTAAGTAAATATTGCACTTACCTATTCACTTATTCACTCTTTTTTAAAGACATTTGAGAAAAATATTTTTTAGGAATATTTGGCCTTTGATATCAGTTCAATCTGATGTGATACTCTTCTCATAGGTGGCATCCCTACTGGAAATTATTTTGCAACAATCTCCTCAAATTCCTTCAACAAAAGTTGAATTTTTAGGGGTATAGAGTTACCCTTCCCACCTTCCTAAAATTTATTGAGCATTATGGATAGATAGAAATAAACCTTCTTTCACCCCTTCAAAAACACTTTATTTTAACATTGCATAATTTGATTTCTACTACTCACATCATGGCTAGTAGGGATTCTTGTCGATGTAGTTTTACCTTGCAACATTAGCTCCAAATTATATCATTATGTATCCTTTGTGAATTCATAAGTTTTCTTCTTATGATCATGGAAACAATTCATGTCAAATAATCATGGTCTTCCAATATGTACATGTCATGCATTCATCTCTATTATTTCACATAAGACAAATTTGTCGAATCTTTCAATCTAAAAATTCAACAAGAATTGATCCATCATGACCAAATCCTATCCAATTTGTACCCATGAAACACAATATGGATTAGTATGAGTAAACAATTTCAAATCTAACTTCTCTATGACTTCTTTGGATACCAATGTTTTTTTACTTCCACCATTTACGACTAAATTACAAAATTTGTCCTAAACCTTACATTTAGCCTTGAAAACCCCCCTTCTCTAATTAGGTTATTCTGATGTTTCCCTTTTAAATTTAAGAAAAAAAATTTAAATCATTAAATTTCCACCTTTTTCCTTCTAAAGTACCATTATATTTTCTCTAATAGTGCTTTCTTAACCTACTTGTTTGACCAATGTTCTGAATTTTCACCTTTTCTTCCAGCATCATGCTTCTTCTATGGGAAGTTAAATGCATTGTGCCCCTCTAGTTCACATTTTTATCAAGTAATAATTCACTGACCTTTTTTAATTTTGAATCCTTTTTCTCTTTCAATGCAATTTCCTCCTTTATTTCCTTATCCATTGGTGGATTAATTTTCCTCTATATTGTATTTAGTGGTACTTGATCTACCTCTTCCTCTAGGTCATTTTCCATAAGATTTTTATTTTAATTTTCCGCCAATATTATCTTCCACCTTCAAAGAAACCTAACATGCTTCATCCACATTCTAAAATAAATGTTTGATCATCTCATATTCAATCTAATACTTCACTCCATTCATATATCTCACTAATTTGATATTCTAGTTGTTTAATCCCTATGCTAAGTAATACCTCTTTTTCCTTACATTTTTTACCTTCTTAAAAAAAATCTGTTGGTAATCATCAATTGATTTTACTCAGCATATTCCTCCAAGTTATAATCTTCTCTTGTTGTTTGTCTATTCTGTCCTTCTATAACAAATCCCACCAAAGTGCAGTGCATCCCTTTATCTTTGTCATGGAAAATTGAACATGTTTTGGGCCTTGAACATTCTTGTACCCAAAGCACCTTTTCAGAGCCCATATCCAAACAGTGAGAGTCTTAGCCTTTAAAATTTCATCACAACATGAAACTTCTACCTTTGCGCTACCTATTTCTTATAGAAATGATATTAAACATGCTACTGGGTCCACATCCTCAACATCCCTCTCTTTTTCAATTTCATCTTCTGACTCATAATTTGTTTCAACATCCCCAACCCTTCTATCTTCCAAATCTCCTAATTTTCTTCTTAATTCCTTCAATTATTTGTTCCTGGAACCTCATCATGTTTATCCTTCCCTACATGGTGACATTCATACAAGTTTTTTACTTTCCTTCAAACTAACCAAAATTCATAATCCTTATTTGAGCTTTGCTTATCACAACTTACCATCCAACAATTTTTTCGAACAAATTCCTTGTGGGTCCAACCATAATCATTCACTATAGAATAAGGATTATGAATTTTGGTTAGTTTGAAGGAAACTAAAAAACTTGTATGAATGTCACCATGTAGGGAAGGATAAACATGATGAGGTTCCAGGAACAAATAATTGAAGGAATTAAGAAGAAAATTAGGAGATTTGGAAGATAGAAAAAATTCCTTGTGGGTCCAACCATAACCATTCACTATAGAATAACTAATAAGAAAAAAATATTAGGAGCTTAAATGATCTTTAATAGAACTTGATGCAAGGTGGTCCACAAAACTATCACAAAACCACTACAATTACTAGATCTCCACTCATATAGCACATATGGATTTATATGCTAGCATAATAGAAATTATAAAATAACACATGAAACAATGAAATTAAGAAAATTCACATGAGATAAGAAAACAATATTTTTCATTCTCATTCACATAAATATCACAATTTCTATTATATATCATAGTAGAATTATATCCTACACCATGCGTTATCATACACTCTATCTATTTCACACCAGTCTCAAACAATTGTTTTCTCTCCTTTGTTCCAATTATTCCAAATTCACAAGATCCTTTTGTTATAGTCTAACAAAATTTTCTTTGTTCTACTACTATATTATATTCTTGTTTCTTTCTCATTCAAATATTGATCTTCCCCATTCAGAACTACCATATCTCTCCATTCATAGATACATAGCCCTCCTCATGTTAACCTCCATTCACACATCTTAATTGTCATTTGTAAGGATGGACCATCACAGTGGTTTGGTTTGCTCATCCATATTTCCCTAGTCCCATTATCCTTTCTTTTGATGTTAAATTAGAATCCCTAGCCAATCATCACTTCTTTGTTTGATTCTATAGTGAATAATTGGTTCTTAATTAGCTAATCATTTCTTATTTAGACAGGTAGTCCATATATTTATCATGAGCCCCTTCATAAATGTGGAACTATTGCAAGTCATGATTTTCAAAATTTCAATGAAAATGTATCATAGGGAAATATCAGGATATTAATAGCATAATTGTAGTAAATGTGTTACAAAAATGGTATTGTAGCAAATATTCCCATCAAGTGTAGAATATATGGTGATAGGGTGTTCTATTAAGGATATTCATGGTGGAAAGGTCATCAGTTCTAAAATATGTGGGAAAAAATTCAGCCATGCTAAGGCATTATGTGGGCCATGACAGGTGTGATCCCAAGTTTATTTTGATGGCTTAGATGCCCCTAGGTCATGGCTACTCAGGCCATAGGTTAGGCATGCCAGTCATCTCATGACTACATTACCTGAAAAACAGACAAAAATGGTGTTGTAGAAGAGGTGTTATAACAACGATGTTACAACAACATAATAAAAAGGAAGTGTTGCATTAAGGGTATTACAATAATGGTGTTGTGGAAGAGGTGTTATAACAACAATATTTTATAGTAGAGGTGTTGGAAGACATATTTTAATCTTTTAAGCTACCAAATAAAATCAATCATTGTAGATTGGTTTTGGCTAAGGGTGCTTCTACATCACCTATAAAGATGCGTGAGTGATTTTTAGGATATGAAAATTGTGTTCCTTACATCCATACTCCATCTTGAGGTGTGAAGTCTTCAAAATGTTGACTTGTCATCAATAAAATTTCAACCCATACTAAATTGTTGAAATCCAAAATTATTCTTGACATTAAATATACTAGTCATTTATTGGTGTAGCTATTATGAAGTAGATGTGACTTACAAGGTGCCTATATTAGATTTAATTATTGTGATAAATATTATTAACAACATGTAAATATAAATTTAATATTAATACATTTGATAATGGCACAAAACTGCATGCACATAAAGGCACATTCATGGAAAACTCACGATAACTAGTTTTTCAAGAATATATAAATGAATATACAGGAGATGTCCACTATTATGAAACCAGCTCCAAAAATAGAAGAAAAGAGAGATCAACGCCTTAGAAATAAGCCACTTCAAGGGGGAAACCTCCTTTACATTACATAAATTAACAATTCTTGGATGATACAAATAACAAAACCTCCTTCTATATATAGCAGTCCATGGGGTCACAATATACCGACCTAATAATAATAATTTAAGGGCACAATAATAACAATATTGGGGTTATAGAGGTACAAAAATAAAAATAAGGGGGCTACACTAACAACAATAAGGGACTACACTAGTAATATAGGGACATATCATGCCCCTCTCCTTCAAAAAAGTGTTGTCCTCAATGCTTGAGTAGCTCTGGGTGCTTCTGTATAAAATTTTCATCCTCCCATGTAGAATCTTCATTGGGTAATTTATTCCACCTGATGAGATACTCTAAAATTGATCGATTTCATAGTTTTTGAGTTCTTGTTTCCGTGAATGATTAGGGTTCCAATATGATTTTTCCTTTGTCATCAAGTTCTGGAAATATTGTTTAAACTGGAATTTTTTCACCTATAACCTTCTTTAAGCATGAAACATGAAAAAATGGATGCACTCGCGACGAAGCAGGAAACTAAAATTTGTATGCCATAGTACCAATATTTTGCAACACCTTGTAAGGACCATAGTGCTTTGGAGATAGTTTATTATCCTTCTTAGCTTGCTTGAGGGACAATTTTTTGTATGGTTGTAGCCATAAAAATACGCAGTCTCCTACATCAAAACTTCTCTTGCTGCGATGTTGATCTACCTATTGTTTCATTCAATTTTGTGCCAAATTTAGGTTATAATTTAAGAGTTGGAGAACTTCTTGTTTATTCTCAATGTGATCTTCCACTTCTTGAACCTTAGAATTTTCTCTTAAATATGATGTGATGGACGGTGGATGATATCCATAAAGTGCCATAAATGGGGTCATTTTTGCTGCAGTATGGAAGAAAGTGTTATACCACCATTCAGCAAGAGGTAACCACTTGACCTATTGTGTTTTTTTATCAAATACAAAACAATGGAGATATAATTCCAAACATTTATTCACTATCTCAGTTTGACCATCGGATTGAGGATGATAAGATGAGCTATGAGCTAGTTGAGTACCCAAACAAGAAAATAATTCCATCCAAAAATTTCCAATAAAAATGAGATCTCGGTCACTTACAATAATATTTGGGTTTCAATGTAGCTTTTGAATTGTTTCCATAAATGTACTAGCAACTGTACTTTATTTAAATGGATGATATAATGCACAAAAGTGTGCATACTTGGTAAGTCTATCAACTACCACCATGATGACACTCTTTCCTTCGGACTTAGGTAAACCTGTGATAAAATCCATTGAAATCTCCTCCCAACGTTGACTTGGAATGGATAAAGGTTGTAGAAGACCCCAGGTCTTAATTGTCTCAACTTTATTTTGCTGGAAAACCAAACATTCCGCCACAAACTTTTGAATATCAGATTGAAGTCCATCCCAAAAAAATTCTTTCTTGACCCTGTGGTAAGTTTTTAAAAATCCCGAGTGTCCTCCTAAAGGAGAAGTGTGAAATTCCAAAATAATATTTTGTTTTAGTTGGGAATTATTACAAAGATATAAGTGATATTTGTACCATAAGGACTCATTTTTCCAACTAAATGTATCATATGTACTAGGATCTTGTTGCAACTTTTGAATGAGTGTGCACACTTCTTCGTCCTTTTTCCATTCATCCCTTGCTTCGGTTATCCAATCTGGTTGGATAATAGAAATGGCACAAAGAGATGCTTCCACCTCTTCATTATTTCTTGAGAGTGCATCTGCAACAACATTTAGCTTCTCTTTTTTGTAGATGATTTCAAAGTCATAAACCAACATCTTTATGACCCATTTTTTCTGCTCTTCTGAAGATAGTCTTTGTTCCAAAAAGTGTTTAAGACTATCATGATTAGTTTTTACCTTGAAGTGTCTTCCCATTAGGTAAGGTCATCATTTCTTTATTTCATGTAGTATTGCTAACATTTCCTTCTCATAAATAGATTTTTGTAAATACATTCCTTTGATTGGACGAATTTCAAAAGAAATGGGTCTTCCTTCTTGCATTAAAACATCACAAATTCCATTTCCTGAGGCATAAAATTCCACAATAAAGGTTTTTATGAAGACTGGCGTAGCTAAGACTGGTGCTAGGAACATTGCATCTTTAAGATGTTCAAAGGCCTTATTTTCTTCAAGAGTCCACGAGAATGCATATTTATTCAATAATTTTGTTAGAGGTTCCTCTATTCTCCTATATTTCTTAAAAAACTTGCGATAATACCCTGTTAACTCGAGAAATCCTCGCAACTTCTTTATTGTTGTGGGGAATTTCCATTCCTTAATTCTTTAATTTTTTTAGGGTCTACCTTAACACCCTCCTGAGATACAATATGACTCAGATATTCCACCTCTTGTACTCTAAAGAAACATTTGGATGGTTTTGCATATAATTGTTTCTCCTCCAATAGTTTGAGCACCCTGTCAACATGTTGAACATGATTCTTCCAAGACTTGTTGTAGATTAGTATATCATCAAAAAATACTAGAATAAATTTTCTAAGGAAGGGTTTGAAAATGGAATTCATCAACCCTTGAAATGTAGAAGGTGCATTGGTAAGGAAAAAATGCATGACAAAAAAATCATAATGACCCTCATGAGTGTGAAATGTTGTTTTTGGAATATTCTTCAGTCTTCATTCTAATTTTATGATATGCCAAATGAAGATCCAACTTGGTAAAATAAATTTCACCATGTAATTCATCCAATATTTCATCAATCACAGGAATGGGAAATTTAGCTTTACTAGTGAGCTTATTTAGCTCCCTATAATCCGGACACATGCGCCATGATCCATCCTTCTTGTGCACCAATACTACTAGAGCAGAGAAAGAACTCTGAGTAGGTTGAATTATACCATCCTCTAACATTTATGCAATCATATGTTTAATTTCGCTTTTTCGGACATAACGATATCTACAAGGCCTGATGTTTGGAGGAACACTTATTGGAATCAAATGAATAGCATGATCATGATCACGAATAGGGGGGAGTCCTTTGGGAGTTTCAAACACCTTGGAATGATTGTCCAAAACTTTTTGGAGATCTAGAGAAATAGATGATTTTGATGTTGGAACTTCTAGTGAGCATAATTGTGAAATTACGCCTCGTTTTTATTTATTCAGAAGCTTTGTCAGGGAATTAGAGATTATTATTTTTCCTGGCTTCCCTATGATACCCCGTAATTTGAATTCCTTTCCTTCCAAAAAAAAATTCCAAAAAATTTCTTGAAAATTAAAAGTTGCCATCCCAAATATTGTAACCATTGTACTCCTAGTACAACATAAACACCTCCCATTGGAATGGAAATAATTGGACTATTCAATACATATTCCCCCATGGTTAGCTTGATATTATGCCATTTTCCAGATAAATTTATAGTTCCTCCGTTTGCAACCATCACTTGACATTCCGGTTCTGGGTATAGGAAACAATTCAATTCCTTGGCTTCCTTATAAGCAATAAAATTATGGGTACTACCTGAATCAATCAACACTATTACCTTTTTCTTCTTGATATGTCCTGTTAGCCAACAATAAAAATTTTTATATCCAATGATGGCTAAATAGTTCCTTAGATTTCCAATAACAAGCTTTTATAAGAATCTTGTGAGTTTTTGAAATCTCACTGAGTTCATTATCTTTAAACCATCCATTCACTAAAATATTCATTCAAATCTATTCCAAGTTAACCTTGCTACTTCAAAAGAAACTGATTTCATGCTATTTTCACCATTTTAACTTCATTTCATTCCCCCATTTTTTCGTTTTTACTGCTGTTTCTAAAAATAGTCATTTCCCCTCTAAAAAACCCACTTTCCCTTCTTATACCCTCCATTCCCTTAAAAAATCCTTTTTAAACCATGAAAACCCCTTTGATCGGTTTTAAATATCCTTTTATAACCTATCGAAAACGTTCAACATGCTTAAAATCCCTCTTTTAATCCTAAAACTGCCCATTTATGAATATTAGGCCTTTATCCCCTTTTGGCTTAAGCCATAGCCCCTTCTACCCTTGAAACCTTAGCCTGACCTCCCGCCATCCTTAAAAACCCCTCTCATCCTGGCCCTCGGTCCCTGACATCCCACAAGACCATTTCCTTAATCTATCCCTTAGCCCCTTCTCCATTTTTCTTTCACCCCGCTTCCCTTACTCTTCCAATTCATCTGGACCGTTGATCGACCCCGATCCAATGGTTATGGTGCCACCCCACATGATTACACCCCACCCGCTACACGACAAAACAACTCATGTTAACTCGTTCGTCCCACTGCCCATTAAACCATAACGCTCAACCTATGCTTACCATCTGTCCTCCTCCTCCCCGCGGTTGATCATCTCCGCCTATCACACCCATCCCCTATCGTCGATCTGGATCCCCGAGATCTGACGGTCTATAATTGATATCGCACACATTTCTTCAAAAAAGGTTAACGCCCCATCTCTACGTGAAATGGGTGGTTTTCCCATGGACAAGTGTCACCTGCTAAGTGGCATCATGCCCATATGGACCAAAACCACTAATCGCTTATCCTCCATGTGATACCACCCGGTTTAACATAAAACCGCTTTCTTCCGTTTCACGGCCAAAATCTAATTATTCATTTTTCCCTCTGGTTCTGCCCATGAAACCCCTCCGATGTGCATTTTCCTCCCTCTGCAATCACCCTAATGTCCTCACCAAGCCTCTGAAACACAGTTAATCCAAGAATGCAGGTTTTATTTAATGTGTTTGTTTTTTGTTGTAGGTTTAATGGCAGCCAAAGCTAAAAGGCCATCCCACAGTCAAAAAAGTGCCAAGGTCTCTGGATGACGATCCTTGGGGCCAGATAAGTAGGAAGAGGGATCCAAGGTTTGATTCCGAGGTTCAAATCAGTGTTTCTGGACCATTGATTCAGTCAAAGAAACCCTCCAATACATAGAAAAACCCTGCATACAGAAGACAAAGAAGATAAGTGAAGAAATAAAGAAGCAGAGAATAAAAGCCTAATCAAAGAAATTAAAGGAATAACAGAGATATTAGAGGATAAAGAAAAAGAGTTAAAGACGATGATTAAAGATTAAAATGGTCAATAAAGTGAAAAACACAGTAAGGATGATTAAGAAGGCCTAAAAGCAAGATCAAGGCCAAAACAGAGTTTAAAGAACAGATCAAGACAAATTAGCCCAAAGAAGCTTTGAATGCCAAAATCAAGGAAGAAATTACTTTATCAAAGACTAAATGCCACCTATAAAGCCTATTTTCCCTAAAAACAAACAGAAGTTATTAAAAATTAGAGATATTTCAAAGAAGTAGCTCAGAAGTTATTTCCAGCCTAGCAATTAAGCCTAAAAAGTCAAACATTGCAGCTAAGTGGTTCAAAAAGTTAATGTAACATTCATTATGCAGAGTTAAAACCTTTAATACATTTTTCCTTGGGCCTTGCATGGCCTCAAAGGTCAAAAAACATTTACTCTGTCATAAATGAACATTTAGAATCCTCCTTCCACCCCACCTCTTCATTTATCTATAAATACTACATGAGGACTTCATTGTAAGGGGTTGGGTCATTGTTAGCTGTTGTAAGTTGATCGAGAAAAGAAGTGGATTGAAGAGCTGCTGAGTAGTTGAAAAATACTAGGCTGATAAGAGAAATTTTCGAGCTGTAAAGACTCACTGTGTTGGAGTATGTAACTGGTTTGAACATCAATGAAACAAGTTGATTCACAGGATCCTGGTCTATGTTAATGGTGATGTTTTTCCTCACTGTTTTTGTTTTCCCCTTATGTTTTCATTCTGTACATTTTCTCTGATAAAGAACTGGAAATTTAGATTAGGATTTACTATCAAAGGTACCCTATTTCTCTCTGAAAAGCTTTATCTTTACATTTTCTTCTGCTAAGGTTTGATTGGAGGATTCTTAATTTCCCTCTAGTTTTATCCAGCTTTTTGTTTTGAGAATGATTCAATAGAGTATAACAAGGGAATGTTGGTTATCCCATGTCCTTTTGGGTAGAACTTGAGATATTGTTCTTAAAATATCTTCTTCAATTATGCTAAGTAGAGTTTGAACCAGGGAAGTCTATGGTTTGACCTATCCTCTGGTCAATCTTTAAGGGTTGCTTGGAAAGATCCCTTGAGAGTATGCAAAAAGAAGAATAGATTATTTATGTTTGATCTTAGACTGCCCTCATTGTTATCTTGTATGTTTTCTTTATCTAAAAGTAGTCTTAATATTACTGGATTGTTGTCTTAAAAGTTTCCTTTATTAAAATTCTTCCCAAAGTAGTCTATGGTATGCCTTGTCCTTTGGCTTTCTTCAAACAGTTACTTTGAAAGTCTTTTCTTTTTTAAGAAGAGCTAGAATATTCTTGACTTAGTATAGCTTTACTACCTTCACAACATCTTAATGTTTCACACCAAAAATCAATATAAAAGATCCTTTGATATAGATGACTTGCCCTATGGAAACCCTTGAAGAGTTGTTGTATAATTAAATCCTTTTATGACTCCATAGCCCAATGGATTAATATTGTCTCATGACCTATCTTATCAGCCAAAACATTCTCTCAATCTACTCACACCTTCACCCTTCAAAATGACCTTCTCAATTAATAACTGCCCAAAAAAACAAAAAAAAGTTCTTAGAACTTCATAACTAGCCTAATATCTTAAAAAAGGCACAAATATATATCTTTTAAACACTTATATAGAGAGATCCCTCTCTAAATCCAGGAAGGCTAGGTCCTAGGGTTCCAAAGTGGTTTTGATGTGGCCCCTGCAGCGTTTATTCTTGCCATTCTTGTAAATCACAAGGAGCCAACATAGTGGCGACCATACTGGGGAAATATTACTGAGTAATAGATAACTTCACAACTCATAAAACCTCTTTCTTAAAATGCATCAAGTGTCTGGCGAGAGTGTTTCCTGATTGTTGATGGTGGAGAAAAACCAGTCATAGAAAACAAGTAAAAATCTTCCACCTGGTGACTCCACTAGTTTTTCAGTAGGCCTGCTGACCCCATTGGTGGTCCAAAGACTCCACTAGGAAACTTATTTTATCATTATAACATCACAAAAACCCAGTTAAGAAAACTTTGTGGATTAAGTTTTCTTACATAGATTAGTTTGCCTTTAAAATATTTTCATATTTGGCTAACTTTTCTTATCTTTGGGTCTAAATCCTGGCTTCCAAAAGAATCTATACTAGAGCCTATCCTAACCCAAACCCTCCTAAAATAGTTGATAATCCTGAAAGCATCCTTAGGAAGTCTCCTACACCCAAAAATCCAACTATTACTAGAACAATCCACAGAGCAAACTCTATCCCTAAAAACCTTACAGCTCTACAAAATACCCAAGTTAACTTATCCTATATCAGAAAATTATCTAAAACCAAGTCATTAAGTGGTATAGATCAGATAGACTTTGAGCCTGTAAATTCACAACAAACTAGCAGTAGAGAAGTCTCCCCATCCACTCCTCCTGATCTCTATTTCATTCACAATTTTGGCTTCTGTCATCCTAAATATTCTCAACAGTACTTAGCTGGTCCTAGTATTTATGTTACACTCACCCACACATCTACAGTTCAAACCACTTCAGCTCATCATCCACCTACTATCACAAACCCCCCACTTGTAAACCCCCCATTGTTTCCACAACTCCACATCATGGCAACATGGCATGTTCCCTTACTCCTTCCTTTACCTTTAGCCATTCTACCACAAGATTATCAGTCCAAAATTCCTTTATATTATGCTAGTATTTCTACTACTGCTCAACAACATGTGGAAATAATGAATGACTACTTTAACATACAATAAATAGATGATGAAACCATTAAACTAAATATTTTTTCTCAAATATTAGGGGGAGAAGTGAGAAAATGGTTCAAAGGCTTAACCCCTAATGGTATCAATGACCTCCCTGCTTTTCATCAATTATTTTTAAACAAATGGGAAGTCAAGAAGAAATCTCTCCAAATTTTATCAGAATATGAGAAAATTAAAAGGAATGTTGGAGAAGGAGTACAAGAGTACTGCACTAGATTTAATAGTGTGTACAATGCCCTACCTATCCATATGAAACCACCACAAGGCCTAGCTTTAATGAAATTCCCTGATGGATTTGACCCCGAAATGGCCTACCAATTCAGAGAAAGAGAACCCCTCACCTTAGAAGATATGCAAAGAGGGGCAGTAAGTGTTGAGGAAAATATACTTGCCAAAAGAGCTAGGATGAAAAGTGAGAAAAAGGTGACATATAGAGATGAGGTTGCACCTTCCACATTTGATTCAAAACTCGATAACTTAGTGAAAACTATGGAAAGGATGAATGTAAATGAGAGAGCTTATCCTAGAGAAAATCAAACAGATCCTCAAAGCAGGAACCAAGCCCAAAATCAAAATCAAAATTTTAGGAGGAACCCTCCCCAAATTAGACAAAGAGATCATGATCAGCAGATTAGACCTCCCTTTCAAGAGAACTATGTTGATGAGGAGGAGGGGATAGTATAGGAAGCAGAGGAAAATCACATGAACATGTTGGGAAAAAATGATGAGGATATTTTTTTCCTCACTAGGAAAGAACAATTCATATATACACCTTATGAAGAAGAGAGCCTAGAGTCTGCAAACTACCAACAAGGCTTTGAAAATGCCATAATAGAAGTATGTAAACAATATGACTTAAGGAGTAAAAAGAATCAAGAAGTCCCCAATAAAAAGACCTCTGAAATATCTTCTAAAAACCGCCCTGTAAACACTTCCAAAAATCCAACATAAAACCATAAAACAGTGGCTGAAAATTCTGATAAAAATAAAGGAAAGAACATCCAAAATTCTAGCAAACATAGTGGTAACCCTAGTATCACTAGAACCTTAGCTAATGCTCCTAATAAAACCATTTTAAATTCTGTTCATAATAAAAACCAGCAGGTTTATTTTGCTGAGAAAACAGTGACTAAAAAGGCTGAATTAAAAAATTCCAAAAATTAGACTCCTTTTAGCATAGAGAGTGAAATTGCCAAAATTAAAATCTCCATCCCTCTCACTGAATTAGTCACACAATATGTATATAAATCCCAAGTGTTAAAAAATTTGAACATAGGAGACAACAATGATTCTGTTAATTTAAATGATGACAAACCTGAGCTTATGTTTGGACCAGAAGTGGAAGGGAAATTTCAAGAAGGAGGTGTTCCTCCATTTTATGTCAGTCTCAGCATCCATGATAACATTTTTCACAATTCCATGCTTGATTCAGTAGCATCACACAACCTCATGCCCAAAGTAATAATGGAAATATTAAGCCTTGAGGTAACTAGGCCATACAAGGGTTTATACTCATTTGAATCTAGCAAAGTTAAATGCCTAGGCCTAATCAAAGATCTATGTGTAAACCTAGCACAAATACCAGCCAAAAGCTTAGTGATGGACATAGTAGTGGCTGATATAACTAAAAAATATGGCATGCTCCTTTCAATATCTTGGGGTGCTAAGCTTCAAGGCACTTTGCAAATGGATATGACTTATGCCACCATCCCTATCTTCATTCAACCTAGAATACTTTATAGGGAAGCACACATGAAATATATGGTGAGTAGTTAAGAAAGACTAGATAACTCCCCTCTTTATTCTATACATACAGATCTTGACTCATTCATTCTTTACAATGATGAAATTACTAATGAGCAAGGGTTATAAGATGGAAGATCAACCAACATAGCGGCAACCATAGAAGAAGAGGAAAAGAAGAAGGAATTACATAAACAGTTTGCTAATTCAGAAAATTACAGCAAACATAAGGAAGACCCTAGGCAGAAAATCAATCACCAACATATTTCTTTCCATAAGAAACAAATAGAAAATCCTCAATGCAATGAAAACCATGAGGAACAAGACAAAACTAAACATATTGAATAACCTAAAGAAAAACACAATGGCAGCTATAATAAACAAACCAAAGAGGACAGAAATGAAAGTAATGAAAAATCTAAAGCTGGTCCTCTTTAGAGTATGAGTTTTGATGGGTCTTGTAGCAATATCGGTGCAGGAGCAGGCATATGGGTACATAATACAAAGAATAACCATGCTGAAGGCCATTCATATAGACTAAATTTCCAATGCAATAATAACATAGCAGAGTATGAAGCACTCCTCTTAGGACTACATTTACTGAAGAAATTAGGAGCCAAGAGGATAAATATTCATGGAGATTTAGAATTGATAATTAGGGAAATAAATTGAGAATACACTGCCAAACATCCAAAACTAAGAGCCTATAGAGATGATGTCATGGACCTCTTGAAATAATTTGTAGAATTTGAACTCACCTTTGTCCCTAGAAACCAAAATATTATTTCCAATGGTTTAGCCTTTGCTACTAGTACATATTTAAAACCTTATGAAAAAAAAAATATTCAATCCAAGTCAAATATAGACCAGCAGTCCTAGATAATGAAATATACTGGCAGGTTTTTGAAGGAGATAAACAAATAGAAGACTTCCTGCAGTCCATAAATGAGTTTTAAATGCTAAATTCAAATTCAGAATATGAAGAAGACTGCCCTAATGAGGCCAGATTCAAATTTAGAATATGAAGAAGACTGCCCTACTGAGGAACAATCTTTCCAAGAAGAACCTCCCAACACTGCTGATATAGATCTATTAAACCAAAGATTCAAACATAAAACAGAAATATGCACTGATTCAGAAAAGGAAGATCTAGAAGTACTACAGTCTAACACTGAAAACTTGCCAAAGGGACTGGTGACTCTAGAAGAATTATTTGACTTTAATGATGTTTCCAAAAAACCAAAAATAGAGCCCACTGAAATTGATGTTGAAGAATGTAATATAGGCAATGAAGAAAAGCCTAAAATGATCAAATTATCCAAAACACTGCCAACTCACATTAAGTTGAAATATCTTGAACTGTTTAGAGAATTTTCTGATATGTTTTCTTGGAGTTATGAAGACTTAAAATCATATGATACAGAGATAATCCAGCATAATATACCCCTCAAAGAAAACCAGAAACCTTTTAGACAAAAGCTATGCAGAATTAGCCTTGTACAATTACCCCAGGTTGAGAAAGAAATCAAGAAAATGTATGATGCTGGAATTATAGTCCCTATAAGATACTCAGAATGGGCATCCAATCTAGTATCTATAAGGAAGAAAACAGGAGAAATAAGGCTTTGTATAGACTTCAGAAACTTAAACAAGGCCTCATTAAAGGATAACTATCCCTTTCCTAAAATGGATCATATCTTACAAAGGGTAGTGGGTTCTAAAAGAATTTCTTTGCTAGATGGATTTTTAGGATACAACCAATTATTGGTACACCCTAATGATCAAATTAAAACATATTTTACCACACCTTGGGACACTTTCATGTATGTGAAAATTCCTTTTGGTTTAATGAATGCTAGTGCCATATTCCAGAGAGCCATGGATATTGCTTTTTCAGAAGAAATAGGTTACTTCATTGTGATTTACTTAGATGACATCATAGTCTATTCCAAAACAGATTAATAACACCTAATACACCTAAGAAAAGTCTTTGAGAAATGTAGAAAATATGGTTTATCCTTGAACCCAAAGAAAACATTGTTTGGTCTCCAAGAAGGTAAACTTTTAGGCCATATCATATCTGAAGAAGGGATAAAGATAGACCCAAAAAGGATTGAAGGTATATTGCAAATTAATCATCCTAGAAATATCAAAGAACTTCAATCTTTCATTGGAAATATTAATTTCTTGAGAAGGTTCATACCCAACCTAGCTGAACTCCTTAGAAACATTACAAAAATGCTTAAAATAGAAGCAGGAGTTAAATGGACCTTAGAAGAAAAGAAATCCTTTGAACTGGTTAAGAAATCCCTTACCCAAACACCGGTTCTTATTAGTCCTAATTTTATTAAAGACTTCTTCATATTTTCCTTTGCATCAGAACACACAGTAGTTGTTGTCCTATTACAGAAAAACATAAATGGACAAGAGAAACCCATTGAATTTTTTAGCAAGGCATTAAGATATGCACCTCTGAAATACAACATAATGGAAAAATAGGCTTTTGCCTTAGTCAAAGCCTTAAAAGATTTCAGGGTTTACATTTTACACTCACACATCATTGCATTTGTGCCTCATTCAGTGGTGAAAGATATCTTGACCCAAGATCCTGATGGCAAAAGAGGAAAGTGGATTGTTGTAATATTAGAATATGATTTAGAAATTAAGCCCACTAAGCTCATCAAAGGTCAAGGACTAGAAAAAATAATGGCTGAATCAAACTTACAAGCACTTGATATAAACATGTTTAATGTATTAGATGAACAGGAGGAGTTGACAACTCCACTCATTGAAGATTATTTTCTAAATTCATCTTGGTATGCTGATATTTTGTATGTGCTTCTCAATCTTAATGCCCCTCCTTGTTTGTCTAAAAAAAAGGCAAGGTTTCTGATGTTAAAAGTTGTTAATTACTGCATTTTAGATAAATGTTTATATTGGAAAAATGCTAGTGGATTATTGCCTAAATGTTTTCCTGAGAATGACATAGATAAGATCAAGCATGAGTTTCATGAAGGAGAATGTGGAGGCCACCTCTGTTGGAAAACTACTGTTAAAAAAATCCTTAAAGTTGGTTACTACTAGCCCACCCTCGTTGAAGATATCCATAAAATGGTAATTTCCTGCCATAAGTGTCAAATATTTGAAAGAAAAATAAAACTGCTACCCTTACCCCTTCATCCTATTATTGTTGAAGCTCCTTTTCAACAATGGGGTCTAGAATTCATTGGGGAAATCCATCCTGCTTCATTTTCCCAACACAAATGGATCCTCGCAGCAACAACTTACTTCACCAAATGGATAGAGGCCATCCCTTCTAGGAATGCCACAGACTTAGTTATCATTAAATTCCTTGAAGATCATATCCTGTCTAGATTTGGTTGTCCTAGGAAGCTAATCACTGACAATGCTACTGCCTTTGGATCCAAAAAGATGACTGAGTTTTGCCACAAATATTAGATTACATTGGGTCATTCCATAACTTATTACCCTCAAGGTAATGGGTTGGTAGAATCCTCAAATAAGATTTTGGTGAACATCATCAAGAACATGCTGCAAGAAAATAAGAAATCATGGCACAACAAGATAGTACATGCACTTTGGGCAGACAGATTGACCACTAAAAAGTCAATTGGAATGTCCCCTTATCAACTAGTTTATGGAGCAGATGCAATATTTCCAACCAGTTTAGGAGTATTATTCATGAAGCTGATCCAAGAAGTACAGTTTGAAGAAGATGACATGAAAAGAAGAATTAATCAGACTGCCCAGTTGCAGCAAACCAGAGACGAGGTCTACAATAGAGCACAAAAAGTACAAGAAAACATCAAGAAGTTGTTTGATAAAAGAGCAAAGGAAAATGATTTTAGCATTGGGGAAAAAGTACTAAAACGAGATTCTAGAAGAGAAGATAAGGGAAAACATGGAAAGTTTGAAAATTTATGGAAATGCCCTTATCTCATTCAGTCTACTATAGGTAGCAATGCATTCTTCCTTTAGGAGATGGATGGAACATAACTTTTTGGAGGTCCTGTCAATGGCAGGATGCTCAAGCATTATTTTTGTTGATTTTTAGTTCAAAGCTTTGACCATTGTAAAATAACATTTCTTAAAGAAAAAACTTGGAAAAATGAAACACAAAAAACAAAATAAAAGAGGGTAGATAAAAGAATAGGTACAACCCCATACCAAAAAAGAGAAAAATATGAAAGTGTGCAAGTCCAAATGCCACTACTTTGAAAGAAGAAATGCTATTCAATCATACAGCCTAATCATGATTGAATAAGTTTAAATTTATTGTTGATAGGTTAGTGAATGAAGTTTTGTCAAACAATGTAAACTTGGCTTATCAGTAGAATAGATTAGGTGAAGAGAGAAATGGTTCTAAAAATATCAAAATCTAGACCAAAGAAAGAAACAAGGATGCTTATCAATTTCAGATCTTAAGCCTTCAAAGTTTTGTTTTAAATTTCTGCAAATAAATTCTATGTGTAGCTTGTAAAAAATGCCATAGCCCCATAGCAAATCAGACTGTCTAATCCTAGTTTTGTCTATGTTTTAAATTTTCTATTTTAGATTAGAGAACGAAAATCTGTCAAACTGTCTAATCTTGACAGATAGATAGAATAGGTAGAGAAGCATTGAGTTCATCAGTTTAATATGAACTCATGGATGATATAAGGGTAGAAGTAGATAGTTTCTTGCTTTCAAATAAAATAAAAATTTGATGTTACAAGGGTTTGCAAGACTAAATGCACCCACTCAAGAAAAAATGTTAGGAAAGCAGGTTGTGTAGGTAGAAGTCTAGGTAAAAAACCAGTCTTGCTATGATACTGCAGATCATCTCTACAAAGCAGAAAAATCATCAAGTCAAGGAGGATTGTCAAAATGGTAAAACAAAGCACTAGTCTACTTTCCAGAGATTTATTCTCTGAGGTTCTTGACACCTCCAAGGAGCTGCCTTCCCCAAGTGGAGCCACTGTTAGCCATCTATAAAATTTGTTATATCCAATGATGGTTAAATAGTTCCTTAGATTTCCAACAACAAGCTTTTATGAGAATCTTCTGAGTTTTTGAAATCTCACTAATTTCATTATCTTTAAACTATCCATTCACTAAAATTTTCATTCAAATCTATTCCAAGTTAACCTTGCTGCTTCAAAAGAAACTGATTTCATGTTATTTTCACCATTTTCACCTCCATTTCATTCCCCCATTTTTCCGTTTTTACTCCTATTTCTAAAAACAGTCATTTCCCCTCTAAAAAACCGATTTCCCCTTCTTATACCCTCCATTCCCTTAAAAAAACCTTTTTAAACCATGAAAACCCCTTTGATTGGTTTTAAATATCCTTTTCTAACTTATCGGAAACCTTCAAAAGGCTTAAAATCTGTCTTTTAATCCTAAAACTGCCCATTTATGAATATTAGGCCTTTAGCCCCTTTCAGCTTAAGCCCTGGCCCCTTCTACCCATGAAACCTTAGCCCAACCTCCCACCATCCTTAAAAACCCCTCTCATCTCGGCCCTCAGTCCCTGACATCCCACAAGACTATTTCCTCCATCTATCCCTTAGCCCCTTCTCCATTTTTCTTTCACCTCGCTTCCCTTACTCTTCCAAGTCATTTGGACCATTGATCGACCCCGATCGAATGGTTATGGTGCCACCCCGCATCATTACACCCCCCCGCTACATGACAAAACAACTCATGTTAACCCTTTGATCCCACCACCCACTAAACCATAGCACTCAACCTCTGCTTGCCATCTGTCCTCCTCCTCCTCGCGGTCAATCATCTCCACCTATCACGCCCATCCCCTACCACCAATCTGGCTCCCCCAGATCCGATGGTCTATAATCGATATAACGCACATTTCTTCAAAAAAGGTTAACGCCCCATTTCTACGTGAAATGGGCGGTTTTCCTGTGGAAAGGTGTCACCTGCTGAGTGGCATTGCGCCCATATGGACCAAAACCACTAACCGCTTATCCTCTACGTGATACCACCCAGTTTACCACAAAACCACCTTCTTCCGTTTCGCGCCCAAAATCAAATTATCCACTGTTCCCTTTGGTTCTGCCCATGGAACCCCTCCTATGCACATTTTCCTCCCTCTGCAATCGCCCCAACGCCCTCACCAAACCTCTGAAACACAGTTAATCCAAGAACGTAGGTTTTATTTAATGTGTTTGTTTGTTGTTGCAGGTTTAATGGTGGTCGAATCAAAAACGACATCCCACAGTGAAAAAGGTGGCAAGGTCTCTGGATGAAAATCCTCGAGGCAAGATAAGTAGGAAAAGGGATCCAGGGTTTGATTTCGAGGTTCAAATCAGTGTTTCCGGACCATTGATTCAATCAAAGAAACCCTCCAATACACAGAAAAACCCTGCATACAGAAGACCAAGAAGATCAGTGAAGAAATAAAGAAGCATAGAATAAAAGCCTAATCAAAGAAATTAAAGGAAGAACAGAGAGATTAGAGGATAAAGACAAAGAGTTAAAGACGATGATTAAAGATTAAAATGGTCAATAAAGTGAAAAACACAGTAAGGATTATTAAGAAGGCCTAAAAGCAAGATCAAGGCCAAAACAAAGTTTAAAGAACAGATGAAGACAAATTAGCCCAAAGCAGCTTCGAATGCCAAAATCAAGGAAGCAATTACTTCATCAAAAGACTAAATGCCACCTACAAAGCCTATTTTCCCTAAAAACACACAAAAGTTATTACAAATAAGAGATATTTCAAAGAAGTAACTCAAAAGTTATTTCTAGCCTACCAATTAAGCCTAAAAAGTCAAACATTGCAACTAAGTGGTTCAAAAAGTTAATGTACCATTCATTATGCAGAGTTAAAACCTTTAATACATTTTTCCTTGGGCCTTGCATGGCCTCAAAGGTCAAAAAACATTTACTCTGTCATAAATGAACATTTAGAATCCTCTTTCCACCCCACCTCCTCATTTATCTATAAATACTACATGAGGACTTCATTGTAAGGGTTTGGGTCATTGTTAGTTACTGTAAGCTAATCGAGAAAAGAAGTGGATTGAAGAGATGCTGAGTAGTTAAAAAATACTAGGCTGATAAGAGAAAGTTTTGAGCTGTAAAGACTCACTGTGCTAGAGTATGTAACTGGTTTGAACATCAATGAAACAAGTTGATTCATAGGATCCTGGTCTATGTTAATGGTGATGTTTTTCCTCATTGATTTTGTTTTCCCCTTATGTTTTCATTCTGTAGATTTTCTCTGATAAAGAACAGGAAATTTAGATTATGATTTACTGTCAAAGGTACCCTATTTCTCTCTGAAAAGCTTTATCTCTATTTTTTCTTCTGCTAAGGTTTGCTTGGAGGATTCTTAATTTCCCTCTATTTTTATCCAGCTTGTTGTTTTGAGAATGATTCAATAGAGTATAACCAAGGAATTTTGGTTGGCCCATGTCCTTCTGAGTAGAATTTGAGATATTGTTCTTAAAAGATCTTGTTAAAGTATGCTAAGTAGATTTTGAACCAGGGAAGTCTATGGTTTGCCATGTCCTCTAGTCAGTCTTTAAGGGTTTCTTGGAAATATCCCTTGACAGTATGTCAAAAGTAGATTAGATTATTTCTGTTTGATCTTAGAATTCCCTCATTGTTATCTTGTATGTTTTCTTTATCTGAAAGTAGTCTTAAGATTACTGGATTGTTGTCTTAAAATTTTTCTTTATTAAAAATCTGCCCAAAGAAGTCTATGGTATGCCCTATCCTTTGGCTTTCTTCAAACAGCTACTTTGAAAGGCTTTTCTTGTTTAAATAGAGCTAGAAGATTATAAAAGGATCAATCTAAAAGATCCTTTGATATAGATGACTTGCCCTATGGAAACCCTTGAAGAGTTGTTGTACAATTAAATCCTTTTATGACTCCATAGCCCAATGGATTAATATTGTCTCATGACCTATCTTATCAGCCGAAACATTCTCTCAATCTACTCACACCTTCACCCTTCAAAATGCCCTTCTCAATTAATAATTGCCCAACCAAAACAAAACAATGTTCTTAGAGCTTCATAACTAGCCTAATATCTTAACAAAAGCAAAATGATATATCTTTTAAACACTTATATAGAGAGATCCCTCTCTAAATCTAGGAAGGCTAGGTCCTATGGTTCCAAAGTGGTTCTGATGTGGCCCCTGTAGTGTTTATTCTTGCCATTCTTGTAAATCACAGGGAGCCAACATGTCCTTCTATCTTAAGAGTTTGAGGAGTGGTAATTCCTGCCAATACATTACACTATATGGTCAGACTCATTTCTTCTTCTTCTAGGGTTGGTTCCCAGTGTATATCCTCTTCTTTTGAAGTTTCTTGTTCATTTTCTTTCTCCTCTTCACAATCTATGTAAAATAATTTCTTCTCATCACACTTATGACCTTTAGTGTATTTTCTATCACAACTGTAGAAAATCCCTTTTTCCTTTTTTTCTTCCAATTGTTGTGGTGTCAACCTTGTAGGTTGTGGAAGTCTAGGAATAGAAATACTTTCATCTTTATAGGTGTGAGTGGTAGGCTTCCTTGTCGCCATAATTTTACATTCAATTTTTCTTGCTAACCTGAATTCCTTCTCCAATGAATCAAGTGCCCAAACACGAACCTCATGTTGGATGTTATCCTTTAAAGTCCCTATGAAGACATCAATCATGTGTTACTCTAGAATATCAATTACCCTTATATTCAATTTTTGGAAGTCCTCAATGTGCTCCACCGCTGAACCCTTTTGTTTTAGAGTTATCAACTGGCTAAAAAATGTGTTGCTCTTTGTATCCTCATAATGTGATATCATTTCCTCTGTAAAAATTGACCAAGTGACAATTTTTTTACGGGAGAAAAGCCAATGATACCATACAAATGTATTTTGCTCTAAATATAAATTTGCAATGCATACCTTTTATGTGTTTTGCACATGATTGAGATCAAAATATTGCTCCATCTGTAGTACCCATGTTAAAGGATCCTTGCCATCAAAATTCCTCATATTGATCTTCGGAATATGGTGGTTCTTCCATCCAACATTAGAGTTTATGAAATCACGATTAACCTTTATTTTGTTCTCATCATGAGTTTCCTCTACTATCTTTTTGCCATTAGGAAATATTTCTTGTATCAACTTTTTCAAACCTGCCATGTCTTCTTTTAGATCATTCGTCATGTTTTCCATTTTTTCATCCATCTTAGCTTCCATGCCATCTTCCATTCCATCCATCTTTGCTTTCATTCCATTCTTCAAACCATCCATATTAGCTTCTACGCCTTTCTTCAAACCATCCATATTAGCTTCCACGCCTTTCTTCAAACCATCCATATTAGCTTCCACGCCTTCTTCAAAACTTCCATTTCATTTTTTGTTGCTCTTTGTGAAAGAGAAAATTGGTGCACTTGCTCGTGTAATTTTGATCTGTGACATTGCACTTCTTCGTCTTCATGAGTCGTAGTAGAGCCTTTTGAAGGCTTGATGGGTTTTGAATTCTTTTTAAGGGGAATTTTAGAACCCAATATTGATATCTATTCTACAATATGCACTTTTAATCAATTCAAATTGATTCTTCAAAAAAGGCTTATGCATTTCGGAAAAAAAATACAGACCTTTTTCTTGCTTTTGAGGAGCTCGATATTGAAACTGCATTATCTCTATGATTTCGGATCTTCAATATCTGAAATTCGGTCTTGTAGTATCCCTCTGAATCTTCTTTCGAATGCCACAGGTCTGACCTGATTTGGATTCTTCAAGGAAAATTTATGCCCAATCTCCCACAATGACCTAATTATGGAGTGGTTTAGTAGAGAGAATTTGTACGGCATGCCACGTGTCATTGTTTCCTCCTTTAGCTCTGAAATGTATTAAAAAAAAACTGAAGTCTATGTACTTGTGGCCATGTTTTATGGAATTCCAATCTGATGCTCAGAGAGAGAGTTATGAAGATTTTCCCATGGTCACCGCTTTAAGATGAAATTCGGGAGCCTGGAAAAAAAACCCTAACTTCCATAGATCATATCTCTGAAAATATTGCAAACCAGGACCTAAAATTGTTACATGACATTCCTCAAGATTTTGGCTTCGCGTGATAAAAAATTCAGCCTCTGAACCTTTGTAGAAAAAATTTATAGCGAAAATTCCATGATGACCTGTTTGGAGCATAGAAACCCCAGAATCCCAAAGCTCTGACACCAAATGTTATGAAACCAGCTCCAAAGATAGATTCAAAAAAGAGACATCAATGCCTTAGAAATAATCCACTTCGAGGGGGAAACCTCCTTTACATTACATAAATGAACAATTCATGGATGATACAAATAACAAAACCTCCTTCTATATATAGGAGTCCATGGGGTCACAATATAATCCTAGCCAACCTAACAATAATAAGGTAAGGGCACAATAATAACAATATTGGAGTTATAGGGGTACAATAATAACAATAAGTGGGCTACACTAACAACAATAATGTACTGCACTAGTAATATAGGGACCTAACATCCACCTCCACAACGTCCCACACAACTGTTAAACCCCACTCAAATTTTGAATCATCTCCAAAAAAATGTATGTATATTTGGTAGGATGTGGTATTTCTGAAGGTATATTCCCCCTTTTCGAAAGGAATATTGCATTTATTGTGTGGTAAGGATTTTCAAATGTGCATGGAGAGTTGTGTAGAAAATATGCTACGTATAATGCTAATGAATGCAAAGGTCGCCTCAATTGAGATGATTGATAGAAATTTACTTGTTGATCTATCATGTTGAGTGACACAAAGCAACAACAAATAGGCATTTATGTAGTAAAATAAATTTCAAGATGCATATATGCCAGGTTTTCTAACTTATTTTAATCGAAATTTTATGAAGTCATTAGAAATGGGTACTATGTAGAACTACTAATGACACGTTATTTTTACTTTTTAATATGAAAGAGTAGAGGGGAAGGTCAAGCAACAAACATCGTCACTTTCTAATCATTATGCCTCTGAAAATGCTACAAAATTTTCTTTGATAGGACATAAAGGATTATTCATTATCCAAATTATCAAAATGGAAACATTGCCATCAACAAACAACTAGAATAATTTTTAATTTAAATGTTTTGTCTTTTAATTTTTTTGGTGCAAAAATGGATGAAAAACATGCAACAAACATGCTCACCATGTAGCTAATAAACCATAATATTAGTAGGAGATGCCACTTCTTATATAATGCCCCGAGTATCACAAATATTCTAATATTTTAAATATCATTGCATCAATTGGCACTCTATATAGCAACATGTGGGTTATCTTATCATGTTCGTACATAATGTTACATTATAAAATAATTAAAAATAATGTTATGTCAAAAAAATACCTGTAAGCTTAGTTACACTTTGAAAACACTTTGAATTGCTACTATAAGTTGGTTCCATTACACGTTACACGTGCACACACATAAAGACATATATATAAACATATAATTGATCAAATTAAATAAATAAATAATTGGAAAGAACTAAGGAAATTACTAGATCCAAGTAGCAAAGGAAAACTAGGCAATGTTTCTCAATATTGTTGTCACTACTCCTACAATTTATAATTTTTATCTTGAAAATGAAATTTTCGTAGCTTCTACCAAGAGTAGTGGAAATATGGCAATTCTCAATCACTTAGAAATTCTGTGATCATGAAGACCTAACCATATATCTCAAAACAAGATATATATAGATACATCATGGTAATGGTGTGAATTTATCATAGCATGGTTGCTTAAATAGAGCAATAAGTACGTATGTTTTCAATGGGTTCAAGGAATTAAAAATGACCACAATGATTGAACAATCAGAAATATGGCTAGAGAGTTTGATCTGCAGAGGAACCCTGCAGAACCCAACACTAATTCCTAATTGAGGTGGGTGTTTTAACGTGATAACTAAAAGCATTAGAGATATGTGTTGCATCCTTATCCATATGGAAATTGAGAAAGCCTTATATTATTTATTCCCATGTACACACGCCCGAAAGTGTAGTGTATACCTACGCAGTTAACGATTTAACTGTGACATAACTAAGACTCTATTGATGTTACATTTGAATAAACTAGATTAGGAAGATATTTTGTGTACCTTCAAAATATGGTCACTTAATGGCTCAAGAATTAGATGCTTAGGGAAATTTATTACCTAGGACTTTGATTTCTTGAATAGACTCATCCAATGCTTCCTACAATTCATTTATTGTGTAATGGAGGGATGCCCACTCTGTTGGAAGTCTTTCCATGTACCTAGTTGTGTACCACTTAATTGTTGTTATTGATGCCGCTAAATTTATAATATTTACTCCAAAAATGAAACTACCATAGCTTCTATTGAGATTAGTAAGAATATCACAACTCTCGATTTATAAATCACTTAGAAATGGTATGACCACAGTAAAGGGATGGATACTTACAAAGAGAATTTAATCCTTGAATTCAAATTATTTGAAAATCAACACACGATCAAAAACTGAAAACTTAATGTCAAATTACAGTAAGGTATCACATTGCTAGAAAAGCAAGGTAGAGTTGAAAGTATCTAAACAAACCTAGATCCATCTTAACCTCATATCTATCAAGTGTCAAGAGGGCTCAAATCTCTTGAGGGGAAAACCTTCCCTCAAGTTTTTCACTGTAGAAGAGGTTTGCACCTCGAGAAAATGTTTTCAGCTTAAGAGATGGTATCACTCTTGGCATTCGATAACTTTGATGTTAAAATAAATTCAATATGATTTATTTTTTTGTTTTCTAGCATGTCAGTGGTTTGTGGTACTAACTTGTGGTCTACGAAACTATGAATACAAGCATTTAGGCCATCAAAATCAACTGGGGTCTAGGCCATAACAACCCTTAATATGGCTAGAATTTTTAGTGTTTCCTCCGAACTACCATGAGTTTCAAACCTTGATCGACTTACTAAATGAAACTCTCAAAATCCAATCATGCTAACACTATTTAATGATCTAGATTGGTATATTATCATCTATAAGTTATTATCATTGAGAGTGCAAGCTTCTCAATATTATTATTATTATTATTATTTTCTACCCATGATTATTTATATTTAAACAATTCCACAATAAACAAAATAAGTCTTTATTACTATTATCATTTTAAGAAAACATATACAAAAAATTACAGACAAATTCATTTTAATGTGAGATGTTTTCATTTGCAATTCACTAAGTGTTGCATAACCAATTACTACCTCAATGTCTTAGGAATACCACCTTTGAATTATGCACACATTAACAATGCAAACAATATAATTCTATTACTTTAAAATGACCAAAATTATATAAATTTCACAACTCAAACTTGTTATTTCAAAAGTTCCTTCCAATTTTTCCAATAAATTTTACTAAAAATATACCTAAAAAACAATCAAAACAAAAAAGATTTATACTACAAAAATTAAAATTCTTTAAATAATGAACATACTCTTAATCAACCTAAATCATAATATTGTTTCATTATTTTAATATTTACTTAAATTATAATTTAGAAATTAATTCAATGAAGACACTCTTAATCAACATAAATCATAATATTGTTTGATTATTTTAATATTTAATTAAATTATAATTTAAAAAATAATTTAATGTAAAATTATAAATTTAACCTTTGCTAATTATAATTGAAAAAAAAAATACACATTCTTTGAAATGTGATTATTACCATTTATATATATATATATATATATATATATATATATATTCTAAAAGAACTTTGATCTATTCTTAATACTTCAATAATTTTTCTTAATACTGAATTCCAAAGGAAATAGGACAATTTGAGTAAGTCATATCAAAAGCAGTCTTGTCTGTGTGGTCTTAGTTAAACGGTGATGAGACAAGCTGTTATAGCGCTCATCACAGGTTCAATTCTCTTCCCCACATGAAAATAGAGTTAAAAAAAACAGAGAAAAAAATGAAAAAAATATCAAAAGCAGTCTTAATCTCATTTTGAAAAGGTATTCGGCTGGTTGGATGGGGTGCCGTACAAATTAATTCGGGTTGACACTGAGTCGAGTTCAGTTAATCAACTTCGGTTGAGATTGCCCTGGTTTCACTTTCACCCTGCGGCCTAACATGATTACCTGCAAGTGAGAGAGACTGGTGATGATCTCACCATAGAAAACTCGGAGCGCCGGCATCCAGGGGACGTGTCAGAGTTGTGAAGCCCAGGATGGTCTGTGAATTATAAAAATACTGATTCAGTATACCAACTACTAGATATGGAAGTAAAGGACTAAGTCAGTAGCATTTGAAGAAGAAAATCCAGTCCTGTCCTCAACTCTGTAAAGAGTTCTGTTAGCTGATAAGCCATGGAAATGGAGATTGCCTGGACTGGTCTGTTAGATGAGAATTTTTCTTCGTTCAGAGCCATGCTGGATGAAGGAGATGATGGCTTTTATAGCACAATGGATGCCAATGGCGGGACGTTTGAGGCCCTTTTGGGCTCTTCTTTGAGGTCTCCAGAAGGTTCTGTGTTGGGTAATTTGGGTGGAAGCATCAATACTTCTGAACAATTGAGCTGCTCTATGACCACCAGTACTCATACAGGGGACTCCGATCAGTTGGGTTTGTTACATAGGCGAGCTGGGATCGTGTCGGGATTTCACAAAAATGGAGTGAATCAGAAGCCAAACAGTGTAGTTAATGAAAGGGGGGCTAATTCTGCTGTTGCCATTGATGATACCAATAATAAGTATGTTAATGGTGGAAATACTGGTAGAGGTAAGAAGAATGGGTTGCCTGCTAAGAATTTGATGGCAGAGAGGAGACGCAGGAAGAAGCTCAATGATCGTCTGCTTATGCTTCGTTCTGTGGTGCCCAAGGTCTCTAAGGTGATCTCTAATCCTTTCCCTTGTGTCCCCTGCTTCTTCCCCTGTTTTGGTTTTCTGAGCTAAATTTATTAAAATTCTAGTTTTAGAGGGACTTCACACTTGCAGATAGATTAGGATGAGTGGATTCAGAATCATGGTATACTGATATTGAATTTTTACAAGGATTCCCTTGAGATTTAGGGACCAAATTTGGCTGGGATTTTCTGTTATGTTCGGTTGTAGTGCAGAGGCTGTTATTGTGCTTGAATTATTAAAATTTAAAAATATCAATAGCCAAGAGGGGAATTGTTTCAGAGGATGAATAAGATACTAAATTTGGCCTTTTCTCATAATTTGGACATATATATTTGGGGAAATATCCCATCTTTTTGAGTTTTACATTTGAAATCATCTATAGGGGTACCGTTCCTGCAGATGAATAACATCCAGTAAATTTGGGTTTGTTAAAACAATTTTCAAAATTTGGACATATATTTTGGGAGAAATTTGCCAACCCCGTGAATCTTATATTTGAATGATTGTTGACATATTGCCTGTTACTGTTAACTGACCCAGAAGCTTTTCCTGGATGGCATTTCCTTTTAGCAGATGGACAGGTCCTCAATATTGGCAGATGCGGTTGAGTACCTGCAGGAACTTCTGCAAAGTATCAGTGATCTTCATACCGAGCTCATGTCTGGGCCGTGCAATTCCAAGCCTTTGGCACCCACACTGGTTGATTTTCCTTGCAGAATGAACGAAGAGTATCAAGCTTCATTTTCTAATAGGGTGGAGCCAGCAAGGGTAAGATTACCATCACCCTCGCTCTCTTAAACTTAGAGGAAAGAAAAAATAGGGATATTTCAGGGTTATTAATATTTCTGGAGTTATAGCTTTATTAATGTATTGGGCAGTATATGTCAACTTTTGGATTTAGGTAACAATTTTCTAATAGGATGGTGTTAGCAAGGGTAAGACTAATATCATCCTAGCTCCCTTAACTTGGAAGAAAGAAAAAAAGGTAAGACTACCATCATCCTCGCTCCCTTAACTCAGAAGAAAAAATACAGATATCCAAAAGCTATCAATATTTCTACAGCTATAACTCCATGCAGTATATAACCCTTAGATTTAGACAAATAGAAAATTCAAGAGTTCGCATATACTGTCCCGGTACATTCAAATATTGGTTGCAATATCCAAAGGTAACCCAAAAAAGACTAATAATACTTTATGCATCGTGTGACATATACAATGCTTCAAGGGAATGCCAAATGCATCTAGAAGTTGAACATAAAATTCAAAAATACATCACAAAATTGCAGAACTGTGAGCAAATATTTAGTGAATCTACCAGAGAGCCTTCTGCCATTCATTGGCATACAGTTGTCAATGATCATCTTTTCTGGCCTACCCTTATAAAGTCCTCCATTTCCACACCATGAATGTCATATGTAGAACTTTGTGGAGGCATGAGATTTTCTTGTGCAAATATGTGCAGTAGTGAAGAAACTCCGGATGGAAAGGTGGCATTTCTCCTGTCATTCAAGGCCGAGCTTCTGGTATCCCAGAAAAATGATTGCTTCATCTCTGTAGAGCTTTTGGCATCTCAGAAAAATAATTGCTTCATCTCTGTAGACCTTCAGCCTGGGTTCCATTCATTGATACTTATATAAGTCATAAGGTGTAATAACAGAGGAAATGTCCTGCTCAGCATGAATTGCATATGAACTTTTGTAGTGGTGTTTGTTAGAGGAAAAATTTAAAGGTTAATGTTTAGAATCATGTTTTTTTTCAAAAAAATTCATTGATTTGTTAATTTTAATTTTTTAAAAATAATTTGCTTAAATTTTATTATATAAAATCATTTTACCTTAAAAATCCACAATTGAATAATTTTTTAGAAAGATATCGCTAAACATTTTACAGTTTATCTATTAAAAATGTAAAAATTAATAAGATTAGCAAAACTTATAAATTTTCATTTCTTTTACAGTTTATCTATTAAAAATGTAAAAATTAATAAGATTAGCAAAACTTATAAATTTTCATTTCTATCTTTCATTAGAGTCGTTGAATATTTCATCATGAATCTGTTTTTGTGTTTCGCACTGAAAGGTAACCACAGTCAATCAGGTTTTGCTTTGTTTGCAAGATTTTGCGTATCACCTATTGTCTGTTACAATGGAAACTAATTAGTCATTATTGGTATTTTTTAACTCTCCAATATTTTATGGTCCTCCTATTTTTATTACAGTGAAATCTCAGAGGCCCCATTCAATCTCCTCATGTTTGCAAGCTGCAGGGGTCCTCTGTGATTATGTCTTACTTGGTCTCTGTGTATGATTTTTTTAGGTAAAGTCTAGTCAATGGTGATTGGTTGAAAAAGAAAATCCCTTCTAATATCCTCTTTCTGGAAATGCAGGTGGAGGTGAGGACAAGAGAAGGAAAGGCCTTACACATTAATATGTTCTGTTCAGGAAATCCAGGCTTACTTCTATCCACAGTCAAGGCTCTGGATGGGCTTGGTTTTGATGTTCAGCAAGCAGTCATAAGCTGCCTCAATGGATTTGCATTAGATGTCTTGCAAGAAAAGGTAATGAAATATTTCAATTGATTATGACTTGAATTTTAATTGCCAATGTTCTAACTCTGTGGGTTTTCACATTGTCCTCAGCAATCCATGGGGGAAGATGTTACAGGTGAGGAGATCAAAGCATTGCTGCTGCCTACTGCAGGATATCAAACTGGACTCTAGTAGAAACCAACTTACTACACATCTTCAAATTCTTCTTCAGCTGAAAAGCATGATATTCTTTCAGTCAGATTCTGATCAGAATCCATGGAATTCCTCTGGTAGCATTTTCTCCATAGGGCTTCTGATTACAACGTATATTAGGTTAATACAATACGCACCCTTTCGAGTGGCGAGCCAAGATTCGCCTTGAAGATGCCCACTTTTCAAATTCTTGAGAATATGTTTTGCCTGCAATTTTTTGTGAATCATTTGAAAGGCCACGATTTTGTTGGTTAGATGCTGCTGATAGATGAAAGAATACAGTCGTGAATATTCTCATTCACGAGTAAAGCGTTACCGCACAGGGACTTTTATCGTACAAAGGATTTTATTATAGAAAATTATTATTTTTTAAATTATGGATGGTGTAGATCTATAATGAAATTATGTGTTTTCGAATTTCTTTTTAGCACTTTAAATTTACTTTTCTTAACTTTACAAATTTTCAAAATTACAAAGAGTACATAATTTTTTTTTTTTTTTGACTAGTAACCTCTAAAAACTCCAATAAGAATCAAAATTCAAAAAAACATAAACATTAACTGAATAAAATAAAAAAACCATAAACACTAAATAATAATAATAATAATAACTATTATTATTATTATTAATGATAAAAATAATTAATTATAATAATTAGTATTAATAATAAAAATAATTATTAATAATGATAAAAATGGTAAATTTTAATAAGCATTAAAATTCTTAAAATTATAAAAATTAATTATTATTTTTAATGATAAAAATAATGTTGCACATTAATTTATAGACAAAATAAGTTTTTTTATGATATTTTTTATTGTTAATTTTAACTAAAGTCAAGTAGAGATTTTTTAAAACTTAAGTTTAAAACGTTTAATATTTAGAATTCGAATATGTTTATGCATTTAAAAATGTATTTTAAACAACCAATAATCACAATTATACTTGAAATTATATTATCAAATTCCAATAAAAAATATTATTTTATCTATAAATTAAATTACACTAGATCAAAAATTTTTTATTTCAACTTCAAAGTACAAAAAAGTTTATTGACTTTTAAATCGATGTCCACGGTTTATTCTTTAGAAAATATACTTCGTCTTAACATCTCAGAGAGTAAGCATGGTGTCCTTGGAACCTTCGAGGGGTTTCTGCATTTTTTGTGGCACAATGGCATCGTTGTGTAGTAAAATGTCTCGAATAAAATGCGGGAAGCGGCCATAGTGAAATCTCCACTCATTTGTGTCAAAGTTATGGCGAGTTAGTGACTTCATAGGAGTCAGGACTCGGGCAGTCAAATAGCAATGACACGTGTTATGTGTAACACACATCATAAAACGAAATTACTATAGTAATAATCCATATAAAAAAAAACGACATTCGAATAATAAATTTGGTAAAGTTATATGTCGGTCGTGAACATTGTGAAACTTAACAATATGACTACAATGTGTTGCATTTACAATGTTTGCACGCGTTGATTGATTAGTTATGCTGTACGTTCGATTATTGCAAATCCGGTCATATGGTTTGGATTAATTTCATTATTAAATAAAATCCGGAGGTTTGGTGTTAATACCATCAAATCTTGGTTTAAGCTTAAGCGATAATGTTGTTGGTCCCTTGGGATCCGGTGATGATTAATGCCTCGGGATATTCGATGGTACCCTCGATCCGACTCTGGCATTCTTCTGGCCGTCGATGGCCATCCGGGATCGACGGTCCACAATAGCTAGGGTTGGGTAATGCCTACCCACCCGTAACTGTTCTTGCAGTCATTCTGTGGCCGCACCGAGACTTCTGGAGACCGGGTCTGCGCATGAGGGTTTCTGTTCGGCTGCCCCGATGGCCGTTGGAGGTTTTCCGGCCTTCGAACCAGCAGCTTTTCGCACCAGGTGATAGTTGCATTCCTCATAAGTCTATCTCCAGTTTTCCGCAAGGCTTCCGCGCATTTCTGACTGTGGATTTGTGCGTGTTAAGAGGTTCCCGTCTCGACTGTTCGTCTTCCTTTCAAGGGTCCTTTCCTTGTTCCAGTCGCCAACAGCATTTTGTTCATGTAAAGAGATTATCCTCATTTAATGTTTTCGTTTCAGTACTCGATGATTTGCATTATGCATCGCTTATTGACAAATTGTGTTTCCTTTTGGTTGCCAGGTGCAGAGTTTGGTTGTTTCTCAGGTACATCCTTCTCCGCTCGGCTTCTACCTAACCCTCGGCTCCTCAATCTACTGACAGCGCTTGCTTGCACAGGTATTTCTCACTTGCATTGGGGTTTATGTGCCGAACCCAGTTCCAGTGTTCGTTGCTGAAGGTGTTGAGACTCTGGCAGGCGCTCAGGCTGCCTCGCCTTGTTAAGGTAGTCCTTTGATTTTTAGCAATGGATGTATATAAACTTGTTATACCCGACCAGGGTTTTACTGAAGTTCTTTGTCATCTAGGGTTTGGCTATGTTCCTCCGCATTGTATGTTAACTACGGTTGCTGCGCTGTGGCGTATAAGTGAATTCTGGAATTTCCTCGTATGCATTTGTTTGTCATATGTCAAAGTCTGACAGAGTTTTAAGTTATGATAGACTTTAAGCATTTAACTGAATAGTCCATACTGGGCGGAAGTTTTGTTTGTATTTTATTTATGGGTGTAATCCAGTTTACAATTATGCAGCGTTTTCTCTCATGGCAAACTCTAGTGTTATTGGCGCCTTCAGGCGCATGCCTATGGTGCTTGCAGTTACTTGTTTTAGAGTTGTGAAGTTTCATGTGATCTCTGGTTGGTTATACTCTCTAATACGCTATACCATGTTCTAAATTACTGTTTCTGAGATTATATTGTTTACAACATTTATGTTCAGTGTCCGGACCACTTTATTTGTCCGTGCTCACCCAAAGAGGAAGACAAATTACCCTGAGGCATGCTTCTGCTGGCGCTAAGGGTTAACGGTCTTTCTCGCTCTGGTGCTAAAATAGAGTATGTATTTTCTTGTTAAAGAAGGAAAGAAAGGAAACTTGCTTCGTTTACTATTTCTCCTGTTCTAGCTTGTTCAGGTTTATGATATACACTGTTTACTGATTTATATGCTACACAATTCCTGTATTTGATTATCATTCCTGCGCGTATATTGATACTGTAATAAAATAGTTTCTCCATGAGCATTCTGTGTGGTCATTTCCTACTCTAATTTTCTCTACACTTGAATGGAAATATAAGGTTTGGTTATTCTCTTCAGTTCCTTGCTTCTATCTGTACATGTTTGTTTTCTTCTGTTAACAGCATATTTTTTGTCAAACTCAGTAGCTCGTAAGAATTAAATATGTACATCTAGTCTCTGAAAAGGAACAGTACAGTATTAAGCTACCATTTGATATTCTGTGATAATCATAAGTGGATACACAGTAACTGAGAATATAAAGAAAATACAAATCTATCATTATTGTAATTTCTCTGTCCGTTTCCTGTTAAACACAGGACAACTTCATAACCTTATATCTGGTCGTAATAACAAGTAAACCAGTGAACAATTTCTAACTTAAAATCAACCATTAAAACCAAATCTACTCATCTGTCCCGAGATTCGAGTGAAGTGGTGTAAGTGCCTCCCTTCCACGAGCTGAGCGTTCACCTCCTGCAGCTCTCCCCCGAGCTCAAGTCTGAGTTCGTTGTTAGTTTCAGAAAATTCTGGAGGAGGTTTCCAGGACAATCCGGTCCATTACCCTCCTACTCCAGTGAAAACAGTAGCACTGGGGAGTTCACGGGACTATCCGGTCCAGAACTCCAACCCAGATTATTGCCTGTTCTGGAAAGGATTCCTCCTTACTTCCAGTCCACAAAGTGTCTCTTCCTTTGTGCACAGATCCAACCCCAAACTTTCCTTGGAATGTTCTATTTATTCCAGAGTTTTGGGTTAACTGTGAAACTGTTTTCTAACTAACATCAGATCTTGATTTTACTTTTTACCAATCATTTACTTATGAAACCACTTCCACAGTAAATCTTTATTTCAATAAAACATTTCATTTTGTTCACATATTCTTATTTAAAAGAAAATAACACAACAAGACAACTAATCCTTAATTATCTGTTTCCACTTAACATGGTGGTTACAGTTATCCCCCCCTAAGGGGAACACCGTCCTCGGTGTTTCTATTCTGTTGCAGAGAAAAGCTCTGGATAAGCTTCACGGACGAATCCCTCATCTTCCCAAGTGGCCTCCTCAGGTCCAAAGTGCTTCCACTGCACTTTAACCTGGGCGATGGCTCGTCTCCGGAGCATGATTTCCCTCCGGTCTATTATACTGTGAGGCTCGACCAGAAACTCTCCGTCCGGTTCTACCTGCACATAAAAAAAAAAACTCTGTGTCAGTTTGTAGGTCTCTAACCTTATATTATCATTTTAACCATTATACATTCACTACCTGAATGTTTTGCCAATGGATTATGTGTCTAGGATCATGAACGTATCGTTTCAATAACGATACATGAAAGACATTGTGCACCCGGATGTGGCTAGGAAGCGCTAAGCGATATGCCACTGGTCCCACCCTTTCCAATATTTGGAAAGGACCACAGAATCTAGGTGCCAGCTTTGCACAAGATGCCCAACTTAATGTGCTTTTCTTCGGTTTAATCCGGACATAAACGTGATCTCCAACTTCATACTCACGGTATGATCTCTTCCTGTCCGCATACACCTTCTGTCGGTCTTGCGCTGCTTTCAAATTCTGTCGTATCTTCTTTACCTCTGCTTCCATTTCAGCTAACATATCTGGTCCCAACATCAGCTTAGTGTCTGGGCTGCTCCAATTAATGGGGGTTCTACACTGCCGTCCGTATAAGGCCTCAAACGGACTCATCCTTAAGGATTCCTGATAACCATTATTGTACGCAAATTCTATCAGGTGTAAATACTCTTCCCATTTAACGGGTTGCTGCATAACGTACATCCTTAACATATCTTCCAGTATCTGGTTTACTCGCTCGGTTTGACCATCAGTTTGCGGATGGTAAGCAGTACTGAAATGTACTTGCGTCCCTAAACCTGCAAACAAGGTCTTCCAGAAAGCGGATGTGAATTTCACATCTCTGTCCGAGATAACGGTCTTAGGAATGCCATGCAATCGAAAAATCTCACGCATAAATAAGTCCGCTATCTGTACTGTCTTATAGGTGGATTGGACAGGTATAAAATGTGCTGATTTACTTAGCCGGTCCACTACTACCATTATAGAGTCATTTCCTCGTTTTGTTTTCGGTAGTCCGGTAATAAAATCTAATGAGATTACCTCCCATTTCCATTCAGGGATAGGTATGGGCTGCATTAATCCAGCAGGGTGCCTATGTTCCACCTTCACTTGCTGACACTCTAAACACTTATTCAGGTAATTTGCTATATCCTTCCTCATACCGGACCAACAGTAATCCTTCCGAATAGCAGTCAGCATCTTTTGGTATCCCGGGTGTCCAGCGTAATTGCTTCGGTGATATTCATCTAGTATCATGGTTTTTAATTCCAGCCTGTTTGGAATAACTATCCTTTTCTTGAAAACCAGCAACCCATCCTGGTTGATCTCATAATTGCCATGCTCACCTTGGCCTTCAAGTGTTTGCGTCTGCTGCCACAGATACTTATACTCAGGATCCTTGTCAGCTTCCATTCTTATTTGATCCAGAAATCTGGTTTCAATTTGATTAACATATAACTCACAAATGCTGTGCACTCTTCTGCTTAAGGCATCCGCAACCCGGTTCTCTTTTCCTTTTACATGTTGCAGATCGATATCAAACTCGCTCAAGAAAGCGTTCCATCTCGCTTGTCGAGAATTTAAATCAGCTTGTTTGAAGTAATTGGTTAGACTACTATGGTCAGTCCGTAACACAAACCTCTTTCCAAGTAGATAATGCCTCCATACTCGGAGAGCATGCACCACCGCTGTCAACTCCAAATCGTAAGCTGAGTATTTCTGTTCATAATCTTTCAGTTTGCGAGATTCATACGCTATCACCTTCCCCTCTTGTGATAGTACAGCTCCGACTCCCTCCTTGCAAGCATCTGTACAGACCTCAAACTCCTTATCCGGGTCTGCCACACTTAATACCGGTGCAGTGGTCAACAACTGTTTCAGCCTTTCAAAACTGTCCTGACATTCCCTTATCCATCTAAAAATCTTTCCTTTCCTCTGTAGGGAAGTAATGGGAAAGGCTATCTTGGAGAACCCATTTATAAATCGCCTGTAGTATCCAGCGAGACCCATAAACGATCGTATGTCTGCTACACTTTGTGGCACCTTCCACTCCATAATGGTCTTGATCTTCTCCGGGTCCACCGCTATACCCTCCTTAGTTATCACATGTCCAAGGTACTGTATTTCTTCTTTGAAGAAGTCGCATTTACTGAATTTTGCATATAGCTGGTGCTTCCTTAGTAACTCTAGCACCATGCGCAAATGTTTCTGGTGTTCCTCTGCATTCTTGGAATAAATCAGTATATCATCAATGAAGATTAGCACAAAATTGTCCAGGTAGGGATGGAATACGCTATGCATCAGTCTCATGAAAGTGGCTGGAGCATTAGTTAAACCAAAAGGCAGTACCACGAATTCATAGTGGCCATACCTTGTGCGAAAGGCAGTTTTGTGTATATCCTCATCTTTAATTCTGATCTGATGATAGCCAGACCGCAAATCAATCTTCGAGAACACAGTAGCTCCCTTTACCTGATCGAACAGGTCATCTATACGGGGAAGGGGGTATCTGTTCTTAACAGTCAACTTGTTTAGCTGTCGGTAATCCATGCACATGCGCATGGTTCCATCTTTTTTCCTGACAAACAACACAGGTGCTCCCCAAGGTGACACGCTGGGTCTAATGTACCCTTTATCCAGCAATTCCTGAAGCTGCATTTTCAGCTCAGTCAACTCTGGCACACTCATACGGTAGGGAGTTCGCGAAATTGGTGAAGCTCCCGGCAGCAGTTCTATTGTAAAGTCAACCTCTCTTTTAGGTGGAAATCCCGGTATTTCTTCAGGGAATACATCTTTAAATTCCTGTACCACAGGTATATTCTCTAACATAACAGCCTTGTTTTTGGATTCAGACAGTCCAACCTGTATGGCGTACATTTGGCATCCCTTTCTCATACATCTTGCCAACTGAGAAGCGGTGACTGGTCGCAGCTGTACAGGCTTCTTTAAGCCCTGAATCTCTTGGCGTTTACCATTCTGATCTCTGTAGTATACTATCTTTTCTTTGCAATCTATAAGAGTCCAATGTTTCTCCAACCAATCCATGCCCAACAAAACATCATAAGAGCCCAAGGGCAGAATATTCAAATCCACTGTCAACTGCTGTCCACCGACTTGCAGAGCACAATCTGTTATCTTTGCACTAACTTTTCTTTTAGCTCCTGTAGCCAACTGAACTAACCAGCTCTTCTTAAACCTTTGACTTGGTAGTTTACAGGTTTCTACAAGTTTAGGACTTATATAACTCAGACTTGCGCCTGGATCCACTAAAATAGAAATAGATTGAGAAAACAATTTACCTTCCAGTTCTATCATGGTGGGCTGGAAATCAGCCTGCCGATCCTCCAATGCAGCGTGAATCCTTGGTATATTTCTGGCAACGTCCCCCACCGTAGAAGCTTCCTGTAAATTATTCACTGTTTCTGCTTTTCCCCTTTGTGGGCAATCTCGGTAGTAATGCGCTGCCCCACAACCCCAACACTGCAGAGGTGGTCTCTGATTTGGAGTTTGCTCTGGTCTATTCGAAGCTTCCACAGTTTTATCTTCACCTGGCCATCTAATCCTCTGGTGGTTTCTACCAAATTGCTTATTAATTGAATTCTTGGCTGAATTCCTGAAGTTACTGGTTTTGCCCTTTTTGAATCCAGTACTGTTCCTATTTTCCCTCTTTGCTGGCCAACTTTTCCCTTGATCTACTTTATTCCTTGCTTGCTGGTAGCACAGCCTTGCCTTTCGGATAGCTTCGTCCATCGTCTTAGGATTGACAAATTCAATACGCTCTTTCATATGGATGGGTAAACTACTCAGAAACCTCTGAACCTTGGCCTTTTCATCTCTTAGATACGGTACATAACGCAGTAACGATGTAAACTTGGTGATGAACTCATCTATAGTCATCTGGCCTAACCTTAAATCATGGAATTCCCGAGCTTTTTCATCGTAGAAACGCTCCGTCAGATATTTGTCCTTGAAATACTGTTGGAACCTATCCCATGTTACGTCTTGATCCTCTATTCCCTTAACGTTCTTCACTTCTTCCCACCATAGGGTGGCTTTGTCCTTTAGCTGATAAATTGCCAATCGTGCCTTGAGACCACTGTCATAGTCATACACTTGGAAGTACTTATTCATATTTATTAACCAGGCTTCAGCTACCTCTTATTTTTCTCCATCGAAGGTGGGTGGTTTAATTTTTCTAAATTCTCCATGCAGCTCCACCTTCTGTCTCTTTCCTGCCTTCCGTTCTGTTCCATTTTCAGATTCTGCTTCATTAAGGTTTCTGTTTATTGTATTGCGCTGGGACGGACTCTTCTCTTTTTGACTCACATCTTGCTCTTCAGTTTGCTGTTCATTTCCCTCTTGGTGTTCCCTATCAGCGCTGGGATTTTCGTTCCTGTGGTTTTGTTTATCTGACAGGCTTTTTAAAATTCTTTCCTGTTCCTGCATCATTCGGGCGTTCTCCTGTCGTACCCTCTCCATCTCCTCCTGCAATTGTTGTACTGTATGCAATAAAATGCGGGTCTGCTGTTGTTGTTCTTCCATCAGCCGGTTGGACCGCTGATGTTGTTCAATTCCCAACTGAACCCACATCTCAGGGTTACCCCCTGGTGGAGGCTGCATGTCCCCAGCATTTCGCTGTGACTGTTGTGAAGGGGTCCGTCTCCCTTGTCTTTCCATCTATTTTGCTGGACTGTGCATAATTAACACACAGTTTGAACGTTAGTTGGCCCAATGGGGTCCCAGCCTTGTAACAGGCTCTGATACCACTTGTAACACACATCATAAAATGAAATTACTATAGTAATAATCCATATAAAAAAAAACGACATTCGAATAATAAATTTGGTAAAGTTATATGTCGGTCGTGAACATTGTGAAACTTAACAATATGACTACAATGTGTTGCATTTACAATGTTTGCACGCGTTGATTGATTAGTTATGCTGTACGTTCGATTATTGCAAATCCGGTCATATGGTTTGGATTAATTTCATTATTAAATAAAATCCGGAGGTTTGGTGTTAATACCATCAAATCTTGGTTTAAGCTTAAGCGATAATGTTGTTGGTCCCTTGGGATCCGGTGATGATTAATGCCTCGGGATATTCGATGGTACCCTCGATCCGACTCTGGCATTCTTCTGGCCGTCGATGGCCATCCGGGATCGACGGTCCACAATAGCTAGGGTTGGGTAATGCCTACCCACCCGTAACTGTTCTTGCAGTCATTCTGTGGCCGCACCGAGACTTCTGGAGACCGGGTCTGCGCATGAGGGTTTCTGTTCGGCTGCCCCGATGGCCGTTGGAGGTTTTCCGGCCTTCGAACCAGCAGCTCTTCGCACCAGGTGATAGTTGCATTCCTCATAAGTCTATCTCCAGTTTTCCGCAAGGCTTCCGCGCATTTCTGACTGTGGATTTGTGCGTGTTAAGAGGTTCCCGTCTCGGCTGTTCGTCTTCCTTTCAAGGGTCCTTTCCTTGTTCCAGTCGCCAACAGCATTTTTTTCAGGTAAAGAGATTATCCTCATTTAATGTTTTCGTTTCAGTACTCGATGATTTGCATTATGCATCGCTTATTGACAAATTGTGTTTCCTTTTGGTTGCCAGGTGCAGAGTTTGGTTGTTTCTCAGGTACATCCTTCTCCGCTCGGCTTCTACCTAACCCTCGGCTCCTCAATCTACTGACAGCGCTTGCTTGCACAGGTATTTCTCACTTGCATTGGGGTTTATATGCCCGAACCCAGTTCCAGTGTTCGTTGCTGAAGGTGTTGAGACTCTGGCAGGCGCTCAGGCTGCCTCGCCTTGCTAAGCTAGTCCTTTGATTTTTAGCAATGGATGTATATAAACTTGTTATACCCGACCAGGGTTTTACTGAAGTTCTTTGTCATCTAGGGTTTGGCTATGTCCTCCGCGTTGTATGTTAACTACGGTTGCTGCGCTGTGGCGTATAAGTGAATTCTGGCATTTCCTCGTATGCATTTGTTTGTCATATGTCAAAGTCTGACAGAGTTTTAAGTTATGATAGACTTTAAGCATTTAACTAAATAGTCTATACTGGGCGGAAGTTTTGTTTGTATTTTATTTATGGGTGTAATTCAGTTTACAATTATGCAGCGTTTTCTCTCATGGCACACTCTAGTGTTATTGGCGCCTTCAGGCGCATGCATATGGTGCTTGCAGTTACTTGTTTTAGATTTGTGAAGTTTCATGTGATCTCTGGTTGGATTATACTCTCTAATACGCTATACCATGTTCTAATTTACTGTTTCTGAGATTATATTGTTTACAACATTTATGTTCAGTGTCCGGACCACTTTATTTGTCCGTGCTCACCCAAAGAGGAAGACAACTTACCCTGAGGCATGCTTCTGCTGGCGCTAAGGGTTAACGGTCTTTCTCGCTCTGGTGCTAAAATAGAGTATGTATTTTCTTATTAAGAAGGAAAGAAAGGAAACTTGCTTCGTTTACTATTTCTCCTGTTCTAGCTTGTTCAGGTTTATGATATACACTGTTTACTGATTTATATGCTACACAATTCCTGTATTTGATTATCATTCCTGCGCGTATATTGATACTGTAATAAAATAGTTTCTCCATGAGCATTCTGTGTGGTCATTTCCTACTCTAATTTTCTCTACACTTGAATGGAAATATAAGGTTTGGTTATTCTCTTCAGTTCCTTGCTTCTATCTGTACATGTTTGTTTTCTTCTGTTAACAGCATATTGTTTGTCAAACTCAGTAGCTCGTAAGAATTAAATATGTACATCTAGTCTCTGAAAAGGAACAGTACAGTATTAAGCTACCATTTGATATTCTGTGATAATCATAAGTGGATACACAGTAACTGAGAATATAAAGAAAATACAAATCTATCATTATTGTAATTTCTCTGTCCGTTCCCTGTTAAACACAGGACCACTTCATAACCTTATATCTGGTCGTAATAACAAGTAAACCAGTGAACAATTTTCTAACTTAAAATCAACCATTAAAACCAAATCTACTCATCTGTCCCGAGATTCGAGTGAAATGGTGTAAGTGCCTCCCTTCCACGAGCTGAGCGTTCACCTCCTGCAGCTCTCCCCCGAGCTCAAGTCTGAGTTCGTTGTTAGTTTCAGAAAATTCTGGAGGAGGTTTCCAGGACAATCCGGTCCATTACCCTCCTACTCCAGTGAAAACAGTAGCACTGGGGAGTTCACGGGACTATCCGGTCCAGAACTCCAACCCAGATTATTGCCTGTTCTGGAAAGGATTCCTCCTTACTTCCAGTCCACAAAGTGTCTCTTCCTTTGTGCACAGATCCAACCCCAAACTTTCCTTGGAATGTTCTATTTATTCCAGAGTTTTGGGTTAACTGTGAAACTGTTTTCTAACTAACATCAGATCTTGATTTTACTTTTTACCAATCATTTACTTATGAAACCACTTCCACAGTAAATCTTTATTTCAATAAAACATTTCATTTTGTTCACATATTCTTATTTAAAAGAAAATAACACAACAAGACAACTAATCCTTAATTATCTGTTTCCACTTAACATGGTGGTTACATTATGAGATAATGTTGTTTTGGTAGTATTTTTTATTTTATTTTGTTATGGATGATATTGATAAAAAAATTTGTTTTTAGTGTAATTTTTTGAAGGTTTTTTCGGTGGATTTTTCTAGTCTAATTTATCTAAAATCTATAGGAATTCATTGAAAACAAAAGTTTGATGGGTAACTTTTTTATAATCGAAGTGCCCTACCAATTGTTTAGAGTGTTGAATCCATATATACAATAAAAAATAGTTTAAATAACAAAAATCAAAATTCAACCTCAATCTTTTTCAAGCAAGAAAAACTCAAAAAAATTACACTAAAAACAACCATCAATAAATATTTAATAAGGTCTGACATTGATAAATAAATGGCATTAAATTATTTAATATTTCAAAGCAGACACTGATTTCCGTTTTCCCACGTCAGGTTGATTTTAGCCTCACACTTCATTGTCTTATGAGAGCTATACATAAATTATTATTATTTTTTTAAATTTTTTAAATAAAATAAAATAAATCCATCAATTTAATTTTTTTGGTTGATAATTAAGGCTTACATTATTTGAAATTAAAGTTAATTATAATAATTTATACTTTTCAGTGAAGATTCAATTTATTAAATAAATAGAGAGAAAATTGTTGGTTGGTAGAATTTTAATAGTTTGAGAGTCTTGATTGATAAGGATTTTGACCATGACACTTTAAAGTTTATCTAATTTTTTATACATGATTTGAAATCAAAGTTAATTATAATAATTTACACTTTTCAGTGAAGATTCAACTACATTAAATAAATTTTTTCAATTTATTAAATAAATAGAGAGAAAATTGTTGGTTTGTTGAATTTTAGTAGTTAAGAAATTTATTTAATAAATAGAGAGAAAATTGTTGGTTTGTTGAATTTTAGTAGTTTAGGAGCCTTGATTGATAAGGATTTTGATAATGAGACTTTAAAGTTTATCTATTTTTTTATAAAAATTTCAATAACTTAATTTTTAAATTATTTTGGAAATATAATTTGATTATTTTTTGGCATATAAATTGATTTTCTTAATATTTAAGCAATTTATGATTTATAAGGATTTAGGTTTTTCATGTTAATGAAATGACTTTATTAAATTTTATTAAAAAATAAAATAAAAAAGCCAACAAAATGTTAAATTTATTTTTTAGATAATTAAATTATAATGAATTTATAAAAATAATATATTAAAATGATTTTATAATAGATAATTAATTTAAAAAAATTTTAAATATAATTTTAAATTTTAATACAAATAATAATTTATTTCGCAGTCATCCACATTCTTATTCATTTTATAATTTAAATATTTATAATATAAAATTTCAAAATTATTTATTTAATTATTACACAATCAACTTAAAATAATTATTTAATATTAAAATTTTAAATTATTACACAATCAACTTAAAATAATTATTGAATATTAAAATTTTAAATTTATTTCACAATTTTAATATAGTAACTAGTTACTAAAAGTTTTTTAAGTGTATTATTTATAAGGGAATGCGTATTTTCAATGTCGATGTTATGATGAGGATTAGAAGTGTTATAAGTATAATATTTTCATGAGAATTGACAAATTAATATTTTGATTAATTATTTTGAAAGTATAATATTTTCATGAGAATTGACAAATTAATATTTTGATTAATTATTTTGAAAAGTGATTTGGGGTTATTTATATATATTATATATTTTATTACAAATATTAATATAATTATTATAATATATATTTTAAAAAATATTTATTTAATTAATCTATAATTAATTTAAAATAATTTTTTAACATTAATTTTTTAATTTTATTTTATAATTTTAATTGAATTCATAGTTATTAGTGAATAAATTTATAATTTTTGAAATAATAGTTGTAATGGCATAGAAAAATAATTGACAATATGGAATTAAAAACTTAATAATAATTATTTATTTGAGAGTTTAAATTTTTGTGATCCATATCTATTATAAAATAATTTTTTTTCGGGAAATCATATCAGAAATAATATAGTTGACACTTTTCAAACTACTGAATGTAGTTCATCATTAGAAGAATGATTATTGTGCTGATCCAAATACACACAATAGTCAAAACATTAACAATTACAAATCCTACCTACTTTAACTATATAATAAAATATGATTATTTATAATCCATAAAATTAGAAATAAACTTTGAAAATAGAAAAATAAATTGAAAAATAAATCAAATGTCAAAATAAAATCTAAAAATAAACTCAATAATAATAATAAATAATCATAAAAATAATAAACCAATGAAAACAACCCCAATCGGGGTGGGCTCATGTGAATGTGACACATTACGGTGTAAGGGTGCTGTGTCAGTCGATCGTGGTGTTTCATTCATGGTGTGTTTAATGCGCCGCTTCGCATGCGCGATCATCATGACAACCTGTTGTGGTATGAGCTGCGGAATCAGACAACTTGTTTTCTTGCGGTTTTTTTAGCAGATTGTTAGTCGATGGTATTGTGATGGTTATCCTTTCCCTCTGCTAGCACAACTCTGCTTCCATACACCTCAACAACGCAGGTTGGAGTGGAGGACGTGGTTGGAACAGGCGCAACTACTCTGGGATCTTTGGTATGTTATGGTTATCTCCCTCAGTTCTCTACGTCTTTTCCTAATGGCTTACTGGGTTAAGCATTCTTCTAATGATTTGTTGGCTAAGCGAGGGCTCTTTCTTGGCTTCTTTAACCCATATGTTCTAGTTCAAGGGATTCATTTTCACATAAACCCTTGTTTTAGGAGTCCGATTTTGTTCTCTGGTTTTTCGACAATCTCTGGTAACTGTTGTTATATACTTCTGCGATATTATTGGATGCTTCAACTTCATTGCTCGTGTCTTCAAGCTCATTATCATTGCTTCGCCATCGGTATTTTTGGGTTTGCGCTAGTAAATATTAATTGCATGCTTATTACATGTACTGCTCTGCCTCTTCCCTGGTATGCTGCTATTGGGGAAGTCAATTCCTTTTGCAAGAAGTTTGTTCGTGGCTTCTTAGTTCCTCATACTCTGTTTAAGGAGGATGGTCTCTCTGCGGTGCTGTTCGGTTATTTCAATTCTCGTTACTATATTTTGTTGGGCTCTATGGTTATCCTCGGATAGTGGTTCCTTTTGGCTGTATATTATAACTGGTCTGCGCAACTTCGGCCTCGTGTCTGTGCTTTGATGCTCTGCCATATTCAGCTGCGACCTCCTCTTTGTATGCTTCATTATGTGGATTATCATATTAACTTTAAACTTTCCATATTTGTTCCTGTTCGCTCCACAAGGTTTTTCCTACTGATTGCATCTCACCAGTGTTTTTACCTACCTATGGCTAAGGGTAAGGGTAGACAAGTTTCATCCCCATCGGCAGCAGGGCCACGCACATGCAGGCGGAAGACTCATTTTCAAACTCTGGAAACTTTAGCTAAATATTTTGAGAAAGAAACTCCATTGGAAATTCGGGAGGTTATCCACGGTTGGGAGAATGCTACTGATATTGAAACGGGTGACCTGCTCCATCAACAAGCCAACTTCACCTTTCTCACTGATCCAGGCAGTACTAGAGGTAGAGTGTCCTTATTTCAACAGTCTGTCCACACTTATTGGAAGATGAAGTGTGTTTTGGCAAAATCTCTGCTCAGCCAACGGGAAACCCAGCTTAGCTCTACAATCTTGTTCGAGATTCATTAGATGAAGTAGGAAATGCATGACATGGCTAAGTTGCAAGGCCAAGTTACTGCTCGTTTGGATAGGATGGTACAACAACTCCTCAACTTACAGCAAGTCGAATTGCCAAGGTCTACTGCTGCAGACCCGGCTCCTGTAGACTCTTCAGCTGGAAAATTTCTTTTTCAGTCCATTTTTAGATGATTTTTGTCGATATTACATTAGCTGTCTATTTTATTTGTCGTTTATATGGACATAGTCAGGGTGTTTTAGCTGTCTATTGTAGGAAGAAAAAATATTTCTACTGTTCGGGTTATAAATTTTTGAGGTGGCCAACAGACCTGGTTTCCTACGGGTAGGTTGAGGCTACTCGTATTGTATACTCATGTATAGCAACTTGCTCTTTAACTTATAGTTAATAGAAAGGTCCTACGATATTTACAAAAAAAAAAAAAAAACCAATGAAAACATAAGTCAACAAAAAAAAAAATATTAGTATTATAAATCAAAATAAATTTAAAAAAAAAACAAACTTTAAAAATAATAAAACACAATCAAAAGTAAAAAATTATAAACTAATAATAAGATAATAATAAAAACTAAAAATATAAAAATAAAAATACAAAATAAACACACAACCAACCAACGAGACTATAAACACTAAATAAACATTATATATATATATATATATATATATATATGAAAAAATAAAACCAAATAAAGAAAGGTCAAACCCATTGAAAAGGAAAAAAAGGAACAATACTAGGAGCAGAGAGACGGGATCCAACAACTGCTAATTTTCCACCCATCATCACTATTCTTCGTATGAGAGACATTTTCTCAATTTCAACAACTTCCCTAAATTTGCGGTGATGGAAGTCCAAAGTCCTTACTAGGATTGCGTATTTCTATTACCTCAAATTTAGGGAAGCTGTTGAAATTGAGAAAAGGTCTCATACTGTGAATATGGATCATGGGTGGAAAATTAGCCTCTTAGTATTGTTATTTTTTCTTCTCTTCCCTAGGTTCAGCATTTCTTTATTTTGTCTTCTTCTTCTTCTTCTTCTTCTTTTTTCCGATGTTTATATATATATATATATGTATATATATATATATATATATATATATATATATATATATATATATATATATATATATATATGTATATATATATATATATATGTATATATATATATATATACATATATATGTATATATATACATATATATGTATATATATACATATATATATGTATATACATATATATATATATATATATGTATATATATATATATATACATATGTATATATATATATACATATATATATATATATAAACATCGAAAAGAAGAAGAAGACAAAATAAAGAGATGTCGAACCTAGAAAAGAGCTCAAAATAACAATACTATTAGGCTAATTTTCTGTATATATATATATACATATGTATATATATACATATATATTATATATATACATATATATTATATATATACATATATATGTATATATTATATATATACATATATATTATATATATATGTATATATATACATATATATGTATATATATACATATATATGTATATATATACATATATATGTATATATATACATATATATACATATATATGTATATATACATATATATGTATATATATACATATATGTATATATATATATATATACATATATATGTATATATATACATATATGTATATATATATATATATATATATATATATATATACATATACATATATGTATATATATATATAAATTTACTAGTTCTTTACCATTTTCTATTTATCAAAAAAGAGAGAGCAAGTTGCAACATATACACATTTGGTGGCCTCAACCTACCTGAAGGAAACCAGGTCTGTTGGCCACCTTAGAGCATTAAATGCCATCCAAAATTGAAATTGTTTCTTTCGTCTACTGACTGCTATGTCCATTTTACTGTTTAAAACAAAGTATTTGACAACATGAAAAGTAAAATCTATCTGCAAAAAACATAAAAACTTAGAGCATCATATGTTAACCATCTGAAGAGTCTATAGGTGTCGATTATTTTTCTGTTGAGTCCGGCATGTCGACTTGCTGCATCTGTTGAAGCTGACTTTCTATTCTACCAATGCGAGCTATGGCATGATACTGAGATACCCTTATATCCTGAATTTATTTTTTGATTTCCTATAGAATTGAGACCACTATGGGACTGCCTTCACTTTCTTGTAAGCTTTGTAGTGCTTTAGCCAGCACACATTTCAGAGTCCAATATGTGTGGATGGATTGATGAAAGAGAGATAGTTTCCCTCTTGTATTTCCAAGGCCAGAAACAAAATCCATGTTTTCCTCCTGAGCCTCTATGTCTTCTTCCTTACTATTATTTTCTTTCTCCCATCCTTGGATTACATTACGAATGTGTGGGGGATTGCCTACAGAGTAAAATTAAAAGAGATTCTCCATGATCTCTTTCTTTGTCCTTCTGCCTCGCTTGCTTGGCTTGGCCATGGTTTTTGAAAGCTTTTGCTTTCCTTTTTCCTTAGGCTGACGCTTTATTGATTTCCCTTTCACCATTGTTATACTCGGACTGAGCATCTGCTGAACTAAACCTGCGAATATTGTCAGAGGGCCTGTAGAAGGTGGTATATTAGAAATAGAGAACCTAGGAAATTCGATGGGTCCACCCACCACAATGGATTAAGCCATGAAGATATGCATGCATATCATATTACAGAGACAGTTAATTAAACCAATGTGATTAAAGACCTTGTTAGTTGAAAAAAGTAACTGAACATGCTTATCGTTACGACTATAATTATCCCTATCTACCATTCCACGGATAGAATTTACCAAATTTACATGAAGGAAAACTAAAGGAAGATAATGACGGACCCAATTTCTCAGTTTACAGGTTTTGGAATCCTCTCTACGCCGGTCATAATGTGCAGAGGTAAGACGACAGACGCCTTTCAGTTTGTCATGGCGCTGCATGCAGGAGGTTTCATACAATTGAGACAGGCTATCAGGGGCTCCGTGACATCTCACAAAGGTATGAAGAAGTTGAGCCAAGATACTCTGAATTAGTAGAAGAAAAAACAAAATCCTACAGGGGGTTCTGAAACAAGGCTCAATGGTCTTCTCAGGGATACCCAGGTCTGATTTTTTAGCATGCTACAAGGGAATTCATTGCTAAAGATCACATACATATGCTTGAGATCAGAATGATAACATTTCCTACCCTTCCCACAACAATACTGATACATGTCGTCTACCGTTCCTATGCACATACTAACTCCATTGTTTTTACAATGCGTGGGTAAATTGATGAGGATAAGAACCAAAGCCATTACATACCACTGAACTTGAAGGCGTGACCATTGCAGACTTGGCACGACGTTACCTTCAGAAATTCCTTCCGATCCTCCGCGATTTTTGCACCCAGGAATAATACTCTACCATCTAGCCGCTTCTTTCCTTAACCTCTTCTGCTGATGTTTCCCATGTTGTTCTGACATAGTTAGTTGGCATTCTTTCGCTGCCATAATTAACCGGCATGCGAAGGTATCGTCCAACTCCCTCTGCAGGTTTAATGAATGATGGCAGGATGGTACATGCCGTCACGTTCCTCCAGCTGTCGACCAACTTCCACCTGTCGAGCAACGTTTGCCACTAGGTACCCCGATCAGGGGTCTATATATATATATATATATATATATATATATATATTGTTTATACCTTTGATTCTCTTTTATTATTTTTAAAGTTGGTTTCTTTTTAGATTGATTTTGATTAATGATATTATTATTTTTGGGTTTATTTTTAGTTCTTATTTTGACATTTAATTTATTTTTCAATTTGTTTTTTTATTTTCAAAGTTTATTTCTAATTTTATGGATAATAATAATAATAATTTATTATATAGTTAAAATAGATAAGATTTGTAATTATTAATATTTTCTTATCGTTCAATTTTTATTATTTTTATGTGTATTTCGACCAAAACAATCATCATTCTCTCGATGATGAACTATATTAAGTAGTACGATAGTTCAAAAAGCATCAACTATATTATTTTTTATGTGATTTCATAGAATATTTTTATTGTATAATAATTTTTTAATAGGTCATGACAATTGCAAATAATAATAATAATTGACAAATGTTTCGTGATACCGTGGATAATCCCAGAAGCTCTTCAGAAAATGATAACCAAAGAAACTTGAAAACCAAAATAATAATAATAATAATAATAAATAAATATTATTAATAATATTAATAAATAATAATATTAAATATTAAATAATTAAGTATTATTAAACGTTAATATTAAAAATATTAAAAATAAATAATATAAATAATAATATTATAAATAAATAAAAATATTTCATTAATTATAATATTAATAATTTTAGTGATTGTTAATAATATATGTTTTTTTATAATTTAAGTATAAATAATATATAATTCAAAATATTTGATAACAATAAACATTAATTTAAGCATATTTATATTAATATATTAATATTACTATTACTATTAATGTTAATTATTATAAATAAATGCTTTTATTATTTACAAATATATATTTTTATATATCATTTATAAATAATTTATTAGTATATTGGGTTTATAAATTTATTATTTCTTACATTTATTAGTGTCTTGGGTTTATAATATCAATCTCTTGGGTTTATAATATCATGGTCAACCATGATCCAACATCACATTGTGACAAAGTATCAATATAGAAATCAACCATGGTCAACCATGTTTATTTTAGCATTTATAATATTTATCTTATGTTTATATACCTTGTGTTTAATATTATTCCCTTGAGTTTAAAATCCCTTGGGCTTTTAGTATTGTGACAAAGATTGTATCAATATGAAAATCAACGATGGTCAATAATCAAGGTCACATTGTGACGAAGATTGTTTCTTGGTCCAATGTCACATTATGAAAACTGTTGTCGCTCCTAGAGGCAGCCTAGAGTTGTGATAGACCAGTGCCTAGGACATCTTAGCATAGCAAGGAGCGTATAATATAATGTATGAAGTTGTCAACTTCAGCTCACATGCTATCTCCTGTAAACAGGGAAATAAACTAGAATGGGACCAAACTCTCAGAAACTGATACAGGAAAAGAAATACTGTAGAGGCAAGGTGTAAAACTCTAATATAAAGCATCAGAAAATTCAGAGACAATTTACTGCAAAGAGGGCCAATTCAAGTAATATGTCACAGATATCAATTATCAGAAGGTGTATGTAATGAAAGAAATGTTGAGAAGATATTAGTAAACATTGAGCTGATACCTAGATATACAATACCACCATGCATGGGCTTACCAATCTAAGAATCCATACATGATAATAGCATTTTAAAAGCACCCTCCCAAAGAAACTAATATAGCAGAAGTATGGTTAGCTGAATAATGGAATAGAATCTCATGCATGAGCCATATTTAAAGCGCTTGACTGATCCGAACATGGGCATCAACTAGGATGAATCCATACCAGAAATCAGTGAGCCACTCACATTCCAAAACATGATACGGGAAAGATGGATGAAATAAAATGATCTATTAATATAACACATAAGAGAAACTTACAGACTGTGAAATACCAAAGACCAGAATCCTCTTTAATAGATAGAACTCCTCTTTACTGAGACCCTATGGGCTCTGAGCCTTCATACGAGAACTTTACAAAATGTATACAAAAAGCCTTTCACTGCATAGGTTTCTGATAAAATCTGGAACCCTAAACAATTCGTTCTCATAGAGTTTTATAGGAGAAACCAAAAACCTAACAAAGAGGTAGGTGATAGGTATTTAATTAACTCATTAAAACAAAAATGGCAGAGACGTTCACGCTCATACTGCTTGATGACTTTGTGGTGATGCACGTACTCTGTAGCCTGTCTTCTGAAATAAATGCTCTGGGTGAAAATCTCTTCAGGAACACGATATAGGGATAATCATATTAACATTCTGTCCTTTTCTGAAGGTAAATTCTTCTGAAATGAAACCTGGATGGTGTTGTTTCTTGTGCATTGTACCCTCTGCCTTCAAATCCCTGAATGGAAATTTAAAATCCTGAATGCTGAATGTTGAAATCTTAGATCCTCCACTGATACTTTTTTCCACAACATTAATATCTCCATCTGCCAAAAAATATGTGCTTTGAAGGGCTCTGGTGGGTTTGTTGGTTTCTTCTAATTGTGGTCATGTCGCAGTAACTACCCAGGACTTTCTTCATGAATTTCATATCTGAAAACTGGTCCTTTCTTGCACCCTGGGCTTCTGTAATGGAGGCTGTGAATAATGACAATTTTCTGTCATCGTGAACTCGCAAAACCTGCAAACTCGTCAAGAAAAAAATGCATGGGGATGGCGATGCAATGGAGATGACTGTGTAACAGAGCGACGTGATGAAGGGGCAGAAATATGTAGGGTGGCAATGAAAACGAAGTGGAACTATGGCGGGTGGACTGAGCGGAGGTTTTCAACATAAAATGAATGAAGATTTGGTTTAAGATAGGAATACATACGAGAGGAGGAAACATGTGACACACACGTGGAATGGGTGGCGGGTCTACGTACGAAAGATTATGTGGAAAGGATGATGTGGAGCACTGACAATGAGACCGGTCAACAGCGGGAATGATGGAATCTTGACTGTCTGATCTCAGGAGGAGATCGACGGTTGAAAAAGCGACGGAGGCGATGGATAGTGGGCCAGGGGCACATTTTCCGTGGGTTAAAACTCATGCAGCTTCGGAGCGCAATAGCCGTTGGATGAAGAGCTACAGATCGGACCGTTGACAGCGATATCGCTCGGCGTCCTGTTCCGAACAATAACGCGCGATGAACGACGGTTTTGGAACCGTACGCTGGGATGCATGGCAGAAAGTCTATGGAATTGCTGGTCCAACGAGAATTACCGCCCACCGCCGAAAGGCGGTGTGATACATACCACCCGATTTTGCAATGGGAGCGGGCGTGGGGACCACCGGGACAGGCGGGCTGCGGACTGTTGATTTGCGATCTGATCGGACGGCTGACAGATGATTAGAGCGGTAAACGGGCGGGCCACGGGCGCAAAGAAGCCTTGCGAACACCGTCAGATCTGTACAGATCGACGGTTATGAACGAGCCCAATATATCTCTGTGATAGGCGATCTCCGGGCTAGTGCTTGGTTTAGCGCTCAGATCATATGCAGAGAAAGACTGAGGGGTTAGGGCCAAAAGGTGCTAGGCTGTATATATTATCAAATGCGGGTTTTTGGGCCTTTTTTATGCAGTTTTGGGATTAACGAATGGCAACGATAGGTGAAACAGGGATCTTTTGGGACAAAATGAGGGGGCTTGAGGGGTTTAAGCGAGGTTGCCTATCCAAATTTCTAACAGAATGCTAACATAATCAACATTGGCTCCACCTGGGGACGACGCGTTCATCCTTGGACGTGTCGAGAACCTCGCAGACCACCTGATCATCTTCTATGCAGACTCTGTTCTTCAGCATTTCAACTTCTATCCTTATTACTCCATGAGACCAGATCAAACTGTTGGTCTCACATTTTCTCTACCTAAACTACATCTGCTAGGATTAAGCTATCAAGCAAATTTCTTCTCTACATTCTAAAATAGAAATTGGAAAACAACCAAGCCAGGATTAGACTATCTGGCTTGTCGGACTTTGGAGAAATTAAAACAACTAACTACATGCTCACAAACTGAGCTTTATTTTAGACTTCCTACCTACTCTACTCTAACCTAGAAATATTTGATGCTCTAGGTGATACAATAATGCCAGTGCAGCCAGTCAAGCAGTAACAAAAAAGGATATGAGCACTGACTGCTTGTCAGAGATAACCACAGGGTGCTCTGCATGTGGTTCTTCAAAACTGTGGTCACCATCAGTGGTGGCCTCTTTGGATGAATCTGGCCCTGGAAAAGGATCAATGCTGGAGAATTTGAGCAAATCAGGTCCTCCATATATTCTGCCACAGGATCAATGAACACATGATGTACCAGCTCTTCTTTTAGGCCTTCCGTGATTGGTAGGTTGTCTTCATCCTGGGCAGCTTTGATTTTTGCATTTTCCACTGCATCTTCAATATGACTCTTGAAAGCTTGATCACCTTCTTTTTGTATTTCAAAAGGCAGTGGTATCTCTTCTTTTTGTTCCATAATAGCAGCTTTGAAAAATTTTCTTTCTGCTGGCAACATGCTGCTCAAAAAGACCCTTGATCCTTCTTCAAATGTTTGCAGGAAGTGTGCATAAGGATCATGATATGATACCTGGTGATGAATATGTAGCAGACAAGCTTCAACCAGGATTTCTTATTATTCCACTAGATCAAGAACAAGACTCTCTTGAGAAAGAGAATCTCCCTCCTCTTTTTTTTCTGAACTGGAGGACTCATCATGTATGGCAGTTGAGTCCTCTTAGAGCTCTGATATATTCTGCTCTGATGAGCTGAGCTCTGTGAACAGATCTATGTATTCTTGAGCAGTGGTTTGTTCCATTACTTCCTATTTTGTAAGAGAAGGCCCATTGCTTTCAAACTGCTCAAGGATTTATTCCTTGCTTTCCTCCTCGTCCTCTAAAAAGGAAGGCTGCTGGTTTCCAGTCTCATTGATGATCTGTGGTAAAGCAGAGTGAAGACTCAAAGAATCTTCATCTGCTATTATACTGTCGTAACTCTCGCCATCAGTGTCATATATTGGTTGGCTCGACCAAGTCAACCATACTGGACTCTCAACAGGTCTTTCTTCATCTTGATCCACAGAGGAGTCTTCTAGATCTGTATCATCAAACTCATAAGACGAGTGAGCAAGGGAATCTCTTCTATAAAATATTTTTGAGGTGGAATGCTGATTTAATATCTGATCAACCTCTTCTTCTTTCAAAGGAGATGATTTTTTTGTGTTCCTTTATGCAGAAGAGCAGCAACTCTCCTTTTCTTGTACTAGCTGATTTGGAGGCAAGATGTCTTCTTGAACTTCTTCCAGAATATCCTCAGTTGTGCTTGCAGGAGAATCTTGGGGATCTTCTGATGTTTCTTTATCTCTCTCTGATTCAGGCCAGTCCTCATGAACCTGATGATAATTGGTTAGACTGCAAGGCCCATGAGTGGTTTCTTCCTCCACATCAGATTTTACATCTCCTATGTGGTCTCTTGTTTCCTCCAAGCAACATTCCCTATTTACCTTTTCTATTAGGTTGTGATATTCACTGACCAGCATAATACAAGACATAGGTACGAACTTAGGAAATTCCTGATCGCTTTCCTCTTCATCCTCCATGGGTTTCAAAACATCATACATGTCTCGCTCAATATCTAGGTCTTGAGTTTGTCCTTGTTCTAGAAGAGGCATGGGCTGTTCTAAATAACCATCATTTGTATTCGTATTAGCCATATACCTCTTCAGCAATTTATTAAACATTCTCTTTAATTCATATCTATAAATGTTATTTTATCTATAAATTAAATTAAATGTTATTTTATCTATAAATTATATTTTCACTTAAATGTTATTTTATCTATAAATTAAATTACACCATAATTAATATTAATAGAGATTTTTAATTAGTCAATTTTTTTTTATTTTAGCTTCAAAGTACAAAAAAGTTTATTGACTTTTAAATCGATGTCCACGGTTTATTCTTTAGAAAATATACTTCGTCTTAACATCTCAGAGAGTAAGCATGGTGTCCTTGGAACCTTCGAGGGGTTTCTGCATTTTTTGTGGCACAATGGCATCGCTGTGTAGTAAAATGTCTCGAATAAAATGCGGGAAGCGGCCATAGTGAAATCTCCACTCATTTGTGTCAAAGTTATGGCGGCCATAGTGAAAAATCCACTCATTTGTGTCAAAGTTATGGCGAGTTAGTGACTTCATAGGAGTCAGGACTCGGGCAGTCAAATAGCAATGACACGTGTTATGAGATAATGTTGTTTTGCCAGTATTTTTTATTTTATTTTGTTATGGATAATATTGATAAAAAAATTGTTTTTAGTGTGATTTTTTGAAGGTTTTTTTTGTGGATTTTTCTAGTCTAATTTATCTAAAATCTGACAGGAATTTATTGAAAACAAAGGTTTGATAGGTAACCTTTTTATAATCGAAGTGCCCTACCAATTGTTTAGAATGTTAAATCCATATACAATAAAAAAAACAGTTTAAATAACAAAAATCAAAATTCAACCTCAATCTTTTTCGCAAGCAAGAAAAACTCAAAAAAATTACACTAAAAACAACCATCAATAAATATTTCGTAAGGTCTGACATTGATAAATAAATGGCATTAAACTATTTAATATTTCAAAGCGGACACTAATTTCCATTTTCCCACGTTAGGTTGATTTTAGCCTCACACTTCATTGTCTTAGGAGAGTTATACATAAATTATTATTATTTTTTTAAATTTTTTAAATAAAATAAAATAAATCCATCAATTTTTTTTTTTTTTTTTTTTTTTATAATTAAGGCTTACATTATTTGAAATTAAAGTTAATTATAATAATTTATACTTTTCAGTGAAGATTCAATTTATTAAATAAATAGAGAGAAAATTGTTGGTTGGTAGAATTTTAATAGTTTGAGAGTCTTGATTGATAAGGATTTTGACCATAACACTTTAAAGTTTATCTAATTTTTTATACATGATTTGAAATCAAAGTTAATTATAATAATTTATACTTTCTAGTGAAGATTCAACTATATTAAATAAATTTTTTCAATTTATTAAATAAATAGAGAGAAAATTGTTGGTTTGTTGAATTTTAGTAGTTTAAGAGCCTTGATTGATAAGGATTTTGATAATGAGACTTTAAAGTTTATCTATTTTTTTATAAAAAATTCGATAACTTAATTTTTAAATTATTTTGGAAATATAATTTGATTATTTTTTGGCATATAAATTGATCTTCTTAATATTTAAGCAATTTATGATTTATAAGGATTTAGGTTTTTCATGTTAATGAAATGACTTTATTAAATTTTATGAAAAAATAAAATAAAAAAGCCAAAAAAATGTTAAATTTATTTTTCAGATAATTAAATTATAATGAATTTATAAAAATAATATATTAAAATGAGTTTATAATAGATAATTAATTTATAAAAAATTTAAATATAATTTAAATTTTAATAAAAATAATAATTTATTTCGCAGTCATCCACATTCTTATTCATTTTATAATTTAAATATTTATAATATAAAATTTCAAAATTATTTATTTAATTATTACACAATCAACTTAAAATAATTATTTAATATTAAAATTTTAAATTATTACACAATCAACTTAAAATAATTATTGAATATTAAAATTTTAAATTTATTTCACAATTTTAATATAGTAACTAGTTACTAAAAGTTTTTTAAGTGTATTATTTATAAGGGAATGCGTATTTTCAATGTCGATGTTATGATGAGGATTAGAAGTGTTATAAGTATAATATTTTCATGAGAATTGACAAATTAATATTTTGATTAATTATTTTGAAAGTATAATATTTTCATGAGAATTGACAAATTAATATCTTGATTAATTATTTTGAAAAGTGATTTGGGGTTATATATATATATATATATATATATATATATAATTTTTATTACAAATATTAATATAATTATTATAATATATATTTAATTATTCTATAATTAATTTAAAATAATTTTTAATATTAATTTTTTAAATTAATTTTATAATTTTAATTGAATTCATAGTTATTAGTGAATAAATTTATAATTTTTGAAATAATAGTTGTAATGGGATAGAAAAATAATTGACAATATGGAATTAAAAACTTAATAATAATTATTTATTTGAGAGTTTAAATTTTTGTGATCCATATCTATTATAAAATAATTTTTTTTCGGGAAATGATATCAGAAATAATATAGTTGACACTTTTCAAACTACTAAATGTAGTTCATCATTAGAAGAATGATGATTGTGCTGATCCAAATACACACAATAGTCAAAACATTAACAATTACAAATCCTACCTACTTTAACTATATAATAAAATATGATTATTTATAATCCATAAAATTAGAAATAAACTTTGAAAATAGAAAAACAAATTGAAAAATAAATGAAATGTCCAAATAAAATCTAAAAATAAACTCAATAATAATAATAAATAATCGTAAAAATAATAAACCAATGAAAACAACCCCTATCGGGGTGGGCTCATGTCAATGTGACACACTACGGTGTAAGGGTGTTGTGTCAGTCGATCGTGGTGTTTCATTCATGGTGTGTTTAATGCGCCGCTTCGCATGCGCGATCATCATGATAACCTGTTGTGGTATGAGCTGGGGAATCGGACAACTTGTTTTCTGGCGGTTTTTTTAGCAGATTGTTAGTCGGTGGTATTGTGATGGTTATCCTTTCCCTCTGCTAGCACAGCTCTACTTCCATACACCTCAACAGCGCAGGTTGGAGTGGAGGACGCAGTTGGAACAGACGCAACTACTCTGGGATCTTTGGTATGTTATGGTTATCTCCCTCAGTTCTCTACGTCTTTTCCTAATGGCTTACTGGGTTAAGCATTCTTCTAATGATTTTTTGGCTAAGCGAGGGCTCTTTCTTGGCTTCTTTAACCCATATGTTCTGGTTCAAGGGATTCATTTTCACATAAAACCTTGTTTTAGGAGTCCGATTTTGTTCTCTGGTTTTTTGGCAATCTTTGGTAGCTGTTGTTATATACTTCTGCGATATTATTTTATGCTTCAACTTCATTGCTCGTGTCTTCAAGCTCATTATCATTGCTTCGCCATCGGTCTTTTTGGGTTTGCGCTGGTAAATATTAATCACATGCTTATTACATGTACTGCTCTGCATCTTCCCTGGTATGCTGCTATTGGGGAAGTCAATTCCTTTTGCAAGAATTTTGTTCGTGGCTTCTAAGTTCCTCATACTCTGTTTAAGGAGGATGGTCTATCTGTGGTGCTGCTGGGTTATTTCAATTCTCGTTACTATATTTTGTTGGGCTCTATGGTTATCCTCGGATAGTGGTTCCTTTTGGCTGTATATTATAACTGGTCTACGCAACTTCGGCCTCGTGTCTGTGCTTTGATGCTTTGCCATATTCAACTGCGACCTCCTCTTTGTATGCTTCGTTATGTGGATTATTAGATTAACTTTAAGATTTCCATCTTTGTTCATGTTCGCTCCACAGGGTTTTTCCTACTAATTTCATCTCACCAGTGTTTTCACCTACCTATGGCTAAGGGTAAGGGTAGACAAGTTTCATCCCCATCGGCAGCAGGGCTGCGCAAATGCGGGTGGAAGACTCATTTTCAAACTTTGGAAACTTTAGCTAAATCTTTTGAGAAAGAAACTCCATCGGAAATTCAGGAGGTTATCCACGGTTGGGAGCGTGCTACTGATATTGAAACGGGTGACCTGCTCCATCAACAAGCCGACTTCACCTTTCTCACTGATCCAGGCAGTACTAGAGGTAGAGTTTCCTTATTTCAACAGTCTGTCCACACTTATTGGAAGATGAAGTGTGTTTTGGAAAAATCTCTACTCAGCCAACGGGAAACCTAGCTTAGCTCTACAATCTTGTTCGAGATTCATCAGATGAAGTAGGAAATGCATGACATGGCTAAGTTGCAAGGCCAAGTTACTGCTCATTTGGATAGGATGGAACAACAACTCCTCAACTTACAGCAAGTTGAATTGCCAGGGTCTACTGCTGTAGACCCGGCTCCTGTAGACTCTTCAACTGGAAAATTTCTTTTTCAGTCCCTTTTTAGATGATTTTTGTTGATATTACATTAGCTGTTTGTTTTATTTTTCATTTATATGGACATAGTCAGGGTGTTTTAGCTGTCTATTGTAGGAAGAAACAGTATTGCTACTGGTCGGGTTATAAATTTTTGAGGTGGCCAACAGACCTGGTTTCCTACGGGCAGGTTGAGGCTACTCGTATTGCATACTCATGTACAACAACTTGCTCTTTAACTTATAGTTAATACAAAGGTCCTACGATATTTACAAAAAAAAAAAAAACCAATGAAAACATAAGTCAAGAAAAAAACAAATATTAGTATTATAAATCAAAATAAATTTAAAAAAAAAACAAACTTTAAAAATAATAAAACACAATCAAAAGTAAAAAATTAAAAACTAATAATAAGATAATAATAAAAACTAAAAAACTAAAAATAAAAATACAAAATAAACACACAACCAACCAACGAGACTATAAACACTAAATAAACATCATATATATATATATATATATATATATATATATATATATATATATATATATATATATATATATATATATATATATATATATATGAAAAAATAAAACCAAATAAGAAATGTCAAACCTATCAAAAGGAAAAAATTACAATAATAGGAGCAAGAGAGATGGGATCCAACAACCGCTAATTTTCCATTTTTCCACCGTCATCACTATTCTTCGCATGAGAGACATTTTTCAATTTCAAATGTGCCTTTTGCCTTCCTGGGCAGGAAAGCGTGATGGAAGTCAAAAGTCCTTACTAGGATTGCGTATTTCTATTACCTCAAATTTAGGGAAGTCAAGAAATTGGAGAAAAGGTCTCATACTGTGAATATGGATCATGGGTGGAAAATTAGCCTCTTAGTATTGTTATTTTCTCTCCTCTTCCCTAGGTTCAGCCTTTCTTTATTTTGTCTTTTTTTTTTTTTCCGATGCTTATATATATATATATATATATATATATATATATATATATATGTAAATTTAGTAGTTCTTTACCATTTTCTATTTATCAAAAAAGAGAGAGCAAGTTGCAACATATACACATTTGGTGGCCTTAACCTTCTCGAAGGAAACCAAGTCCGTTGGCCACCTTAGAGCATTAAATGCCATCCAAAATTGAAATTGTTTCTTTCGTCTACTGGCTGCTATGTCCATTTTACTGTTTAAAACAAAGTATTTGACAACATGAAAAGTAAAATCTATCCGCAAAAAACATAAAAACTTAGAGCATCATATGTTAACCATATGAAGAGTCTATAGGTGCCGATTATTTTTCTGTTGAGCCCAACATGTTGACTTGCTGCATCTGTTGAAGCTGCCTTTCTATTCTACCAATGCGAACTATGGCATGATACTGAGATACCATTATATCCTGAATTTATTTTTTGATTTCCTATAGAATTGAGACCATTATGGGACTGCCTTCACTTTCTTGTAAGCTTTGCAGTGCTTTATCCAGCACACATTTCAGAGTCCAATATGTGTGGATGGATTGATGAAAGAGAGATAGTTTCCGTCTTGTATTTCCAGGGCCAGAAACAAAATCCATGTTTTCCTCCTGAGCCTCTATGTCTTCTTCCTTATTGTTATTTTCTTTCTCCCATCCTTGGATTACATTACGAATGTGTGGGGGATTGCCTGCAGAGTAAAATTAAAAGAGATTCTCCATGATCTCTTTCTTTGTCCTTCTGCCTCGCTTGCTTGGCTTGGCCATGGTTTTTGAAAGATTTTGCTTTCCTTTTTCCTTGGGCTGACGCTTTATTGATTTCCCTTTCACCATTGTTATACTCAGACTGAGTAGCTGCTGAACTAAACCTGCAAATATTGTCAGAGGGCCTGTAGAAGGTGGTATATTAGAAATAGAGAACCTAGGAAATTCGATGGGTCCACCCACCACAATGGATTAAGCCATGAAGATATGCATGCATATCATATTACAGAGATAGTTAATTAAACCAATGTGATTAAAGACCTTGTTAGTTGAAAAAATTAACTGAACATGCTTATCGTTACGACTATAATTATCCCTATCTACCATTCCATAGATAGAATTTACTAAATTTGCTTGAAGGAAAACCGAAGGAAGATAATGACGGACCCAACTTCTCAGTTTACAGGTTTTGGAATCCTCTCTACGCCGGTCATAATGTGCAGAGGTAAGACGACAGATGCCTTTCAGTTTGTCATGGTGCTGCATGCAGGAGGTTTCATACAATTGAGACAGGCTATCAGGGGCTCCGTGACATCTCACAAAGGTATGAAGAAGGTGAGCCGAGATACTCTGAATTAGTAGAAGCAAAAACAAAATCCTACAGGGGGTTCTAAAACAGGGCTCAATGGCCTTCTCAGGGATACCCAGGTCTAATTTTTTAGCATGCTACAAGGGAATTCATTGCTAAATATTACATACATATGCTTGAGATCAGAATGATAACATTTCCTACCCTTCCCGCAACAATACTGATACATGCCGTCTACCCTTCCTATGCACATACTAACTCCATTGTTTTTACAATGTGTGGGTAAATTGATGAGGATAAGAACCAGAGCCATTACATACCACTGAACCTGAAGGCATGACCATTGCAGACTTGGCGCGGCGTTACCTTCAGAAATTCCTTCCGATCCTCTGCGATTTTTGCAACCAGGAAGAATAGTCTACCATCTAGCCGTGTCTTTCCTTAACCTCTTCTGCTGATGTTTCCCATGTTGTTCTGACATAGTTAGTTGGCATTATTTCACTGCCATAATTAATCGGCATGCGAAGGTACCGTCCAAATCCCTTTGCAGGTTTAATGAATGATGGCAGGATGGAACATGTCGTCACGTTCCTCCAGTTGTCGACCAACTTCCACCTGTCGAGCAACGTTTGCCACTGTGTACCCCGATCGGGGGTCTATATATATATATATATATATATATATATATATATATATATATAGTGTTTATACCTTTGATTCTCTTTTATTATTTTTAAAGTTGGTTTCTTTTTAGATTGATTTTGATTAATGACATTATTATTTTTGGGTTTATTTTTAGTTCTTATTTTGACATTTAATTTGTTTTTCAAATTGTTTTTTTATTTTCAAATTTTATTTCTAATTTTATGGATAAAAATAATAATAATTTACTATATAGTTAAAATAGATAAGATTTGTAATTATTAATATTTTCTTATCGTTCAATTTTTATTATTTTATATGTGTATTTCGACCAAATCAATCATCATTCTCTCGATGATGAACTATATTAAGTAGTACGATAGTTCAAAAAGCATCAACTATATTATTTTTTATGTGATTTCACAAAATATTTTTATTGTATAATAATTTTTTAATAGGTCATGAAAATTGCAAATAATAATAATAATTGACAAATGTTTCGTGATACCGTGGATAATCCCAGAAGCTCTTCAGAAAATGATAACCAAAGAAACTTGAAAACCAAAATAATAATAATAATAATAATAAATAAATATTATTAATAATATTAATAAATAATAATATTAAATATTAAATAATTAAGTATTATTAAACGTTAATATTAAAAATATTAAAAATAAATAATATAAATAATAATATTATAAATAAATAAAAATATTTCATTAATTATAATATTAATAATTTTAGTGATTGTTAATAATATATGTTTTTTTATAATTTAAGTATAAATAATATATAATTCAAAATATTTGATAACAATAAACATTAATTTAAGAATATTTATATTAATATATTAATATTACTATTACTATTAATGTTAATTATTATAAATAAATGCCTTTATTATTTACAAATATATATTTTTATATATCATTTATAAATAATTTATTAGTATATTGGGTTTATAAATTTATTATTTCTTACATTTATTAGTGTCTTGGGTTTATAATATCATGGTCAACCATGATCCAACATCACATTGTGACAAAGTATCAATATAGAAATCAACCATGGTCAACCATATTTATTTTAGCATTTATAATATTTATCTTATGTTTATATACCTTGTGTTTAATATTATTCCCTTGAGTTTAAAATCCCTTGGGCTTTTAGTATTGTGACAAAGATTGTATCAATATGAAAATCAACCATGGTCAATAATCAAGGTCACATTGTGACGAAGATTGTTTCTTGGTCCAATGTCACATTATGACAACTGTTGTCGCTCCTAGAGACAGCCTAGAGTTGTGATAGACCAGTGCCTAGGACATCTTAGCATAGCAATGAGAGTATAATATAATGTATGAATTTATCAACTTCAGCTCACATGCTATCTCCTGTAAACAGGGAAATAAAATAGAATCGGACCAAACTCTCAGAAACTGATACAGGAAAAGAAATACTGCAGAGGCAAGGTGTAAAACTCTAATATAAAGCATTAGACAATTCAGAGACAGTTTACTGCAAAGAGGGCCAATTCAAGTAATATGTCACAGATAACAATTATCAGAAGGTGTATGTAATGAAAGAAATGTTGAGAAGATATTAGTCAACATTGAGCTGATACCCAGATATACAATACCACCATGCATGGGCTTACCAATCTAAGAATCCATACATGATAATAGCATTTTAAAAGCACCCTCCCAAAGAAACTAATATAGCAGAAGTATGGTTAGCTGGATAATGGAATAGAATATCATGCATGAGCCATATTTAAAGTTCTTGACTGATCCGAACATGGGCATCAACTAGGATGAATCCATACCAGAAATTAGTGAGCCACTCGCATTCCAAAACATGATACGAGAAATATGGATGAAATGAAATGATCTATTAATATAACACATAAGAGAAAGTTACATACTGTGAAATACCAAAGAACAGAATCCTCTTTAACAGATAGAACTCCTCTTTACTGAGACCCTATGGGCTCTGAGCCTTCATACGAGAACTTTACAAAATGTATACAAAAAGCCTTTCACTGCATAGTTTTCTGATAAAATCTGGAACCCTAAACAATTCTTTCTCCTAGATTTTTATAGGAGAAACCAAAAACCTAACAAAGAGGTAGGTGATAGGTATTTAATTGACTCATTAAAACAAAAATGGCGGAGACGTGCACGCTCATACTGCTTGATGACTTTGTGGTGATGCATGTACTCTGTAGCCTGTCTTCTGAAATAAATGCTCTGGGTGAAAATCTCTTTAGGAAGACGATATAGGGATAACTATATTAACATTCTGTCCTTTTCTGAAGGTAAATTCTGCTGAAATGAAACCTGGAGGGTGTTGTTTCTTATGCACTGTACTCTCTGCCTTCAAATCCCTAAATGGAAATTTAAAATCCTGAATGCTGAATGTTGAAATATTAGATCCTCCACTGATAATTTTTGCCACAACATTAATATCTCCATCTGCTAAAAAATATGTGCTTTGAAGGGCTTTGGTGGGTTTGCTGGCTTCTTCTAATTGTGGTCATGTTGCAGTAACTACCCAGGACTTTCTTCATGAATTTCGTATCTGAAAACTGGTCCTTTCTTGCACCCTGGGCTTCTGTAATGGAGGCTGTGAATAATGACAATTTTCTGTCATCGTGAACCCGCAAAACCCGCAAACTCGTCAAGAAGCAAATGCATGGGCACGATAATGCAATGGAGATGACTGTGTAACAGAGCAACGTGATGAAGGGGCGGAAATATGCAGGGTGGAAATGATGGGTGGACTGAGCGGAGGTTTTCAACATAAAATGAATGAAGATTTGGTTTAAGATAGGAATACATAAGAGAGGAGGAAACATGTGACACACACATGGAATGGGTGGTGGGTGTACGTACGAAAGATTATGTGGAAAGGATGATGTGGAGCACTGACAATGAGACCGGTCAACAACAGGAATGATGGAATCTTGACCATCCGATCTCAGGAGGAGATTGACGGTTGAAAGAGCGACGGAGGCAATGGACAGTGGGCTAGGGGCACATTTTCCGTGGGTTAAAACTCGTGCAGCTTCGGAGCGCGATAGTCGTTGGATGAAGAGCTTCAGATCGGATGGTTGACGGCGATATCGCTGGGCGTCCTGTTCTAAACAATAACACACGATGAACGGTGGTTTTGGAACCGTACGCTAGGATGCGTGGTAGACAGTGTATGGAATCGTTGGCCCAACGAGAATTACGGCCCACCGCCGAAAGGCGGTGCGATACATACCACCCAATTTTGCAATGGGAGCGGGCGTGGGGACCACCGTGATAGGCGAACTGCGGACCGTTGATTTGCGATCTGATCGGATGGCTGACAGATGATTAGAGCGGTAAATGGGTGGGCCACGAGCGCGAAGAAGCCTTGCGAACACCGTCAGATCTGTACAGATCGACAGTTATGAACGAGCTCGATATATCTCTGTGATAGGCGATCTCCGAGCTAGCACTTAGTTTAGCGCTCAGATCATATGCAGAGAAAGACTGAGGGGTTAGGGCCAAAAGGTGCCAGGCCGTATATATTATCAAATGCGGGTTTTTGGGCCTTTTTTATGCAGTTTTGGGATTAATGAATGACAACAATAGGTGAAACAGGGATCTTTTGGGAAAAAACGAGGGGGCTTGAGGGGTTTAGGCGAGGTTACCTATCCAAATTTCTAACAGAATGCTAACATGATCAACATTGGCTCCACCTGGGGACGGCACGTTCATCCTTGGACGTGTTGAGAACCTCGCAGACCACCTGATCATCTTCTATGCAGACTCTGTTCTTCAGCATTTCAACTTCTATCCTTATTACTCCATGAGACCAGATTAAACTGTTGGTCTCACATTTTCTCTACCTAAACTACATCTGCTAGGATTAAGCTATCTAGCAAATTTCTTCTCTACATTCTAAAACAGAAATTGGAAAACAACCAAGCCAGGATTAGGCTGTCTGGCTTGCCGGAATTTGGAGAAATTAAAACAACTAACTACATGCTCACAGACTGAGCTTTATTTTAGACTTCCTACCTACTCTACTCTAACCTAGAAATATTTGATGCTCTAGGTGATACAATAATGCTAGTGCAGCCAGTCAAGCAGTAAAAAAAAAGGATTCGAGCACTAACTGCTTGTCAGAGATAACCACAGGGTGCTCTGCATGTGGTTCTTCAAAACTATGGTCACCATCGGTGGTGGCCTCTCCAGATGAATCTGGCCCTAGCAAAGGATCAATGCTGGAGAATTTGAGCAAATCAGGGCCTCCATATATTTTGCCACAGGATCAATGAACACATGATGTACCAGCTCTTCTTTTAGGCCTTCCATGATTGGTAGGTTGTCTTCATCCTGGGTAGCTTTGATTTCTGCATTTTCCACTGCATCTTCAATACGAATCTTGAAATCTTGATCACCTTCTTCTTGTATTTCGAAAGGCAGTGGTATCTCTTCTTTTTGTTCCATAATAGCAGCTTTGAAAAATTTTCTTTCTGCTGGCAACATGCTGCTCAAAAAGACCCTTGATCCTTCTTCAAATGTTTGCAGGAAGTGTGCATAAGGATCATGATATGATACCTGGTGATGAATATGTAGCAGACAAGCTTCAACCAGGATTTCTTCTTCTTCCACTGGATCAAGAACAAGACTCTCTTGAGAAAGAGAATCTCCCTCCTCTTCTTTTTCTGAACTGGAGGACTCATCATGTATGGCAGTTGAGTCCTCTTGGAGCTCTGATATATTCTGCTCTGATGAGCTGAGCTCTGTGAACAGATCTATGTATTCTTGAGCAGTGGTTTGTTCCATTACTTCCTATTTTGTAAGAGAAGGCCCATTGCTTTCAAACTGATCAATGATTTCTTCCTTGCTTTCCTCCTCATCCTCTAAAAAGGAAGGCTGCTGGTTTCCAGTCTCATTGAGGATCTGTGGTAAAGAAGAGTGAAGATTCAAAGAATCTTCATCTGCTATTATACTGTCGTAACTCTTGCCATCAGTGTCATGGATTGGTTGGCTCGACCAAGTCAACCATACTGGACTCTCAACAGGTCTTTCTTCATCCTGATCCACAGAGGAGTCTTCTGGATCTGTATCATCAAACTCATAAGACGAGTGAGAAAGGGAATCTGTTCTATAAAGGACTTCTGAGGTGGACTGCTGATTTAATATCTGATCAACCTCTTCTTTTGTCAAAGGAGATTATTGTTTTGTGTTCCTTTGTGCAGAAGAGCAACAACTCTCCTTTTCTTGTACTAGCTGATTTGGAGGCAAGATGTCTTCTTGAACTTCTTCTAGAATATCCTCAGTTGTGCTTGCAAGAGAATCTTGGGGATCTTCTGATGTTTCTTGATCTCTCTCTGATTCAGGCTAGTCCTCATGAACCTGGTGATACTTGGTTAGACTGTAAGGCCCATGAGTGGTTTCTTCCTCCACATCAGATTTTGCATCTCCTATGTGTTCTCTTGTTTCCTCCAAGCAACATTCCCTATTTACCTTTGCTATTAGGTTTTGATATTCACTGACCAACATAATACAAGAAATAGGTACAAACTCAGGAAATTCCTGATCGCTTTCCTCTTCATCCTCCATGGGTTTCAGAACATCATACATGTCTCGCTCAATATCTAGGTCTTGAGTTTGTCCTTGTTCTAGAAGAGGCATGGGATGTTCTAAATAACCATAATTTTTATTCGTATTAGCCATATACGTCTTCAGCACTTTATTAAACATTATCTTTAATTCATATATCTGATCATTCAAAGCATCTAGCTTTGTATCCCTATCCATTTTTGGATCCATGTTTCTGCAAAGATGATCACTGCATCTTCTCAACCAGTTCAAATTCTTCTACTAGTGGAGTCATTTGGTCTCCAGCACGGCTGATGTTGTACTGTGACATGGTCTCCCAGTGGAGTTTTTTTAATCATTTAGGAACTGTGGAGCTGCCAAGGTGAGGGATCTACAACTCTCAACTCTCCATACTCACCTACTTGAAGAGTGAATTAGATTTTTTCGAGGCCCAGGGATTTAAATTTTCTCAACTTCGTTCCCCGACAACGGCGCCAGAAAGATGTTGTAGCTCCTAGAGACAGCCTAGAGTTGTGATAGACCAGTGCCTTGGACATCTTAGCATAGCAAGGAGTGTGTAATATAATGGATGAAGTTGTCAACTTCAGCTCACATGCTATCTCCTGTAAACAGGGAAAATTAATCTGAATGGGACCAGGACCTTCAGAAACTGACACAGAGGAAGGAAAACTACAGAGGCAATATGCAAAACTCCAATATAAAAGCAATAGACAATTCAGAGAGAGCTTACTACAAAGCGGGCTGATTCATAAATACTTCACAGACATAAGTTATCAGAAGGTGTATGTAGTGAATGAAATGTAGAGGAGATATTAGTTAACATTGAGCTAATACCCAGATATACAATACCACCACGCATGGGCTTACCAATCTAAGAATCCATACATGATAATAACATTTTAAAAGGACCCTCCCAAAGAAACTAATATAGCCGAAATACGGTTTAGTTGAATAATGGAACATAATATCATGCATGAGCCATATTTAAAGCGCTTGACTGATCCGAGCATGGGCATCAACTAGGATGAATCCATACCAAAGATCAGTGAGCCACTCGCATTCCAAAAGATGATACAAGAAGCATGGATGAAATGAAATGATATATTAAAATAACACATAAGAGAAAGTTACAGACTGTGAAATACCAAAGACCAGAATCCTCTTTAACAGATGGAACTCCTCCTCACTGAGACCCTATGGGCTCTGAGCCTTCATACAAGAGCTTTACAAAATGTATACAAAAAGCCTTTCACTGCATAATTTTCTGATAAAATATGGAACCCTAAACAATTCGTTCTCCTAGATTTTTATAGGAGAAACCAAAAACCTAACAAAGAGGTAGGTGATAGGTATTTAATTGCCTCATTAAAACAAAAATGGAAAAGACGTGCACGCTCATACTGCTTGATGACTTTGTGGTGATGCACGTACTTTGTAGCCTGTCTTCTGAAATAAATGCTCTGGGTGAAAATATCTTCAGGAACATGATATAGGGATAACCATATTAACATTCTGTCCTTTTCTGAAGGTAAATTCTGCTGAAATGAAACCTGGAGGGTGTTGTTTCTTGTGCATTGTACTCTCTGCCTTCAAATCCCTGAATGGAAATTTAAAATCCTGAATGCTGAATGTTGAAATCTTAGATCCTCCACTGATACTTTTTGCCACAACATTAATATCTCCATCTGCCAAAAAATCTGTGCTTTGAAGGGCTCTGGTGGGTTTGCTGGCTTCTTTTAATTATGGTCATGTTGCAGCAACTACCGAGGACTTTCTTCATGAATTTCATATCCGAAAACTGGTCCTTTCTTGCACCCTCGGCTTCTGTAATGGAGGCTGTGAATAATGACAATTTTCCGTCGTCGTGAACCTGCAAAACCCGCAAACTCATCAAGAAACAAATGCATGGGGACGGCGATGCAATGGAGATGACTGTGTAACAGAGCGACGTGATGAAGGGGCGGAAATATGCAGGGTGGTAATGAAAACAAAGTGGAACTATGGCGGGTGGACTAAGCGGAGGTTTTCAACGTAAAATGAATGAAGGTTTGGTTTAAGACAGGAATACATACGAGAGGAGGAAACATGTGACACACATGTGGAATGGGTGGCGGGTGTACGTACGAAATATTATGTGGAAAGGATGAAGTGGAGCGCTGAAAATGAGACCGATCAACGGCAGGAATGATGGAATCTTTAGCGTCCGATCTCGGGAGGAGATAGACGGTTGAAAGAGCGACGAAGGCGATGGACAGTGGGCTAGGGGCGCATTTTCTGTGGGTTAAAACTCGTGCAACTTCGGAGCGCGATAGCCATTGGATGAAGAGCTTTAGATCAGACGGCTAATGGCGATATCGCTGGGCGTCCTGTTCTGAACAATAACGCGCGATGAACGACGGTTTTGGAACCATATGCTGGGACGCGTGGCAGACAGTCTATGGAATCGCTGGCCCAACGAGAATTACCGCCCACCGCCGAAAGGCGGTGCGATACATACCACCCGGTTTTGCAATGGGAGCGGGTGTGGGGACCACCGGGACAGGCAGGCTACGGACCGTTGATTTGCGATATGATCGGACGACTGACATATGATTAGAGCAGTAAACGGGCGGGCCAGGGGCGCGAAGAAGCCTTGCGAATACCGTCAAATCTGTACAGATCGACGGTTATGAACGAGCCCGATATATCTCTGTTATAGATGATCTCCGGGCTAGCGCTTGGTTTAGCGCTCAGATCATATGCAGAGAAAGACTGAGGGGTTAGGGCCAAAAGGTGCCAGGCCCTATATATTATCAAATTAGGGTTTTTGGGCCTTTTTTATGCAGTTTTGGGATTAACGAATGGCAACGATAGGTGAAATAGGGATCTTTTGGGACAAAACGAGGGGGCTTGAGGGTTTTAGGTGAGGTTTCCTATGCAAATTTCTAACAGAATGCTAACATGATCAACAACAACCATGGTCAATCGTGGTCAACCATGGTTCAATGTCGCATTGTGACAAATATTGTCTCACTATGAAAATCAAACATGGTGAAGCATGTTTGAACATTTCTTTGTGACAAAGATTTTCTCAATATCAAAATAAAACATGGTGAACCATGGTCAATCATGGTAAACCATGGTTAATAATCATGGTCACATTGTGACAATGTTTTTCTCTTGGTCCAAGGTCACATTGTGGAAACCATGGTCTAATGTCGTATTGTAACAAAGATTATCTCAATATGAAAATATACCATGGTCAACCATGGTTAGCCATTGTCCAACGTCACATTGTGATAAAGGTTGTCTCAATATGAAAATAAATCATGGTCAACATAGTCCAATACCACATTGTGAAAAAGATTGTATCAATGATGGTCAACCATAGTTCAACATAGCATTGTGACACAGATTGTGTCAATATGAAAATCAATCGTGGTCAACAATGGTCAAGCATCTTTATTTTAGGGTTTAAATAATATTTATCCTAGAGTTTTTATATATCTTACCTTTATAATATTTATCCCTTGGGTTTTTAATATTAATCCTTTTGGTTTATAATATTTATCTTAAGGTTTATATACCATCAGTTTATAATATTAATCCCACAGGTTTAATATTCTTTCCTTGGGTTTATAATACCTTGGGGTTTTATAATTAATCCCTTGGGTTTATAATATCAATTCATTGAGTTTATAAATCTTAGGGTTCATATTCTTAGGGTATAATATTATTCATTAAGTTTCTAATATTAATCCTAGGGTTTAATATAAATCCCTTGGGTTTATAATCATGGTTAACTATATGCAACCATGGTCCAATGTCACATTGTGAAATATATTGTCTCAATATGAAAATTAGCAATGGTCAACCATGGCTAAATGTCACATTGTGATAATTGTTGTCTCAATATGAAAATCAACCATGGTAAAACATGGTCAATCATGTTTATTTTAGGGTTTATAGTATTTATCTTAGGGTTTATATACCTAGGGTTTATAATATTAATCCCTTTGGTTTAATATCATTCCCTTGGGTTTTTAGTATTAGCCACTGTGATTTATTATTCCTTGGGGTTTATAATACTAATTCGTTGGGTTTATTAATCCAACGGTTCATTTTCTTAGGGTGCAATATTATTCATAGAGTTTATAATATAAACCATTGGGTTTAATATAGATCTCTTGGGTTTATAATCATGGCATTTTATTTTTGGTAAAATTAATTATTTGTATAATAATAATATTAATAATAATAATAATTATATTTTTATTGTAATGATTTTTTTTGTAATATTATTTTTATTATTATATATTTATCAATAACTTGTGTGGTAGATATAAATAAAGCCTTCGACTTATACCAACCACATTTAATTAATTACATGTGGTTGTGTTAGTATATAAATAGGCTTTGTTATAATACTTTGGGTCAACACTAAAGCTTATCAATACCATAAACTCAAAAAAACATAATTAATTTCATTTTTTTTTCTTAAATTATAGAAATATGATTTTAAGTAAAAATATTTATATAAATATTTTATTTACTTAAAAATTTGGAAAGCATAAAAAATATATAACTACTTTAAAGATAAATTTAAATATTTTATACACTAAAAATATTTTAGAATACTTTATTGACATTAAATCACTCATTTTTTTAATAATTATGGATAATTAAATTAAAATTTTAAAAATACACTTCTAAAATTTAATATAAACCATGAAAATGAAAACATCAACGAGACAAATTGCCTTTTTGACTTGAAGAGAGTCTTGGAATAGTATTGATCCCTATGGAGATTCGTGGTTGATGTTGTGGATTCACGGTTGCCGTGGGATCCTAAAAACGATCGCTGAGTTGCGATTTTGGTTTATAATAACTTATTGAAATTTGAAAAGAATCTTCGTAATTTGCGATGGTTTTTATTTTTAATTTTCCAAAATATAAGAACTAAGCATGAAGTTCAAATGGGTTTTTCGAGTATATTTATGAATGTTTAATAATTGTATTATAATAAATATTATTGGAATATTTATGAATATTTATTTTTTATATTTTTTATTATTGAAATATTGATTAAGTTTTTAATAATTTTTTATATAAATTTGAAAAATGAGTAAGTATTTTTAAATGATATTTTTATATTTATCATAATATATAAAATAAGTGTTATATAGTAGTTAGTATTTGTCTTTCAGTTTAAATATAGCTAAATTAATGTAAAAACACTAAATTTAAGTTAGTGTTAAAGTTTATAATCCAATCAATTTAGGTTTTAGCTATTGGTAAATTGAGACATTTTGTTAATTGTAATTTTGCATTGGGGCAGTGGAAAATCCAATCCTACCCAACAAAAATAATAATGTCTTATTGTAGTAATATTATTTTTGTTGATTGTTCTTTCCAGATATATTTGTGAAAAATAGGTAGAGTGTATTCCTTAAAAAATATAAATATTGAAAATACAGTTTTTTTATTTACTTAGTTATTTATTGCTTGTTTTGGCAAACATTTTAATTTATTATTAATATGTTTTTACTGATTTGTTATTGATATTTAGTAAAATTATATAATTATTTTACTATAATTTAACTTATTTATTAAATTTCATTACATTGAGAACTTAAGAAAGTAACATATTAATTGAGACTTTTTAGTATTTTATTTTTATGATCAAAGAGAAGGGAAATAAGCATTCCTAGATCAGTATATTAGTGTTCCTAGATCACTATATTTATGCTAACTAAATAAGTCAAAGAAGGTTGGTAGTATCAAAAATGTTTTGGAAATGAGAACTGATTTGAGTAAGAGTTGTGCAATCCAAGATAAAGTTATTTTCATCGTTATCCCTCTTAGTATCACACATTTAACAAATTCTTTCATCCGAAGGTGTTTTGGGAATAAACCATCACCCGATTTCACTTAGAAGCTCATGAGAATTAGTTCTTGTTTTTGTAATGTTCATTTTCTTCTTAGTACAAAGAGATAATTCTAGTTAGAGAGAGCATGGTTGATTACCTCCTTATAATACCTTGGATTATTTTTCCCCACAGGCTCCTTATCATCCCACAATTTATCATTAAATTTTGAAGTAATAGTATTTTTAATATTATCTTTATTCTTTACAATGATCTCCTCCTATATCCCCCAATGATCAATCCAAGACTGGGCATCCTTGTGCAAACCTCACTTAAGCCGCAGGTGGTCGTTTTGACTAGAGTTGGAAATAATTTTAGGAACCTCTTAGTTTATATCAGATGTTGAATGATCTGATTGCTTTGTAATGTAATGTTCCCAATTTTTAGCCTCAAGCTAAAAGGAACATTATAGTTAGCAATATTTTATTTAGTTAAATCAAATGGGCAAGGAGGCCCCATAATCTTTGAGAAGGAGAGATAAGCACTCTTCATGTGAAAGGAGGAAGAATAAAGCAGCTGATTTGAATGCCACATGGTGTGAACAGGATTGGATCATGCTTGATCTAGTCATTTTGACTAAGTCAACTAAATTGTCTAGATACATTGAATCTTCTTGGACAACACAGTTCGGGTGGAGGACAACTAGTATGAGTTGGGAAGCACATGTGGATGGGTCCCATGGTGGAGAGGATCACTTGCTATATATGAAGAAGAGGAGAGACATTGTGAGATATGCTTGATTATTATTTTCTTGGTCTATTGAGACTACGCTCCTCTTGCTATTTAGAAAGAGTGCAGTGCTGCATAGCACCAGGGTGTTCCCAGTCGGGAATCCCTACCTCATCCTAAAGGAAGGAGAGGTTCTAGAGCTGCATTTCCTCATTCTGGCATTTTTCCAAAGCTACCTCCTTCAGTCACAATGTTATTCCTGGATCAGGATAACTTTGTGCTACAAGATGCAGCAACAGAGGATCTCTTGAGTTGTTCCTTGGCTTTTTTTTCAGTGGAGGGTTTAGCTATTCACTGGAGGATCAGTGGGGAGGACTCCCGAGAAGATTTAAATATTATTGGCATCAGGCCAACCATCCATATTCCCTCATAGCGCAGTCTCCAGCTAGATCTGCGTTATTTTGCAGGAAGTTGCTGGGAGGGTCATTAGAGCTCATTAGGAGGAGTTGTTTCTAAGTAAAGGAAACAACCTTTTGCTTAGATTCACTATCAGAGGAGGGCATCATCATTTCAGATTTTCTACAGCCTCATTTCCTATTTTGGTTCAATTGCAGTGACAAGTTATTTGTCACATTGTACATTCTCTGGCATTTCTAGCAATCTCTCCTAGATTGACTAGAAATCTTGTATTGGAGCCCATTCCTCTATTATTGGGAATTTATTTGTATATTTCAGCCATATCTGATGTATTCACATTTACAGTAGTAGCTACACTCCTAGAGACAACACAGTCACTGCCCTTTGGCATTTTGTATAACTGCAACATCTCATGTATTTCATGTTCTAATATTTGGAGGTTGATTCCCATTGCTTAAGAGGCTTCTTCCTCAAGATATTTCTATATATTGTTGCTGATATATCCATGAAAATGATGGCTGTACTATATTCCCTTTATTGACATGTTCATATTTGCAGAGTTTAATGATTATGCTCCTATATTGCTGTAGCTCACTCTTTGAGCACTTTTCCGAGATACCCAAGGGTAGGAGGGTTGTTTAACCTAACTTGAGGGATTTCTTTGAGCTAAAATTTTGAAAGTGTAATGTATGGTGTGTTAAAAAATGGATCCAAGTCCCCTTTCAGCTTATTTTTGCATTTCCTTCCTTATACAGCGTCCCCTTGGACCATTTTGCAAAAATTCCCGAAAAAGGAATATTACAATCAACTCGATCTTCCTCCACGATTCTCTAGATATAATGCAACCCTAAACCTCACATCCATATAAAATAACAGAGGTGGCAAGAGTCTTAAAGAGGAACATTTTTTTTTATTCCAAATCCAAAGATCAGTCGTCTTGGAAATGCTTTCAAGCTCATAATAAGGTTTCTAGCCTCCAATAATCATTTCTCGATGCTATAATTCTAGTTGAGCTAATGATGAATGTCAATACCTAAATATTTTTATGAAGAAAATTTCTCCAAGTAGTTGTTATCATATTTTAAATTTTCATGATTGATTTTTTAAGTGTCTAATTATTTTTAATATATACTAAATAAAAATTTATGGTTTGAATCAATTTTAACTTGATTTTTTTTTTCTAAGTAAAAGTAATCTATTAACAGTAAAAGTAGTGTACAGCGGGCCGAGGCCTTAACATTGCCCAAATTTGAGGCATTTTAGACAGACAAAAAACGAAGTTTGAGACTGCCCTGTAGGAGGGAAACCAACATGTAGAGTCCACCATAAAAAATCCCACGCAGGGGATCGAGATACATAAAGTACTGAAGACTGTAACTTACAAAAACCAAAACATGATTTGAAACAGCACAAAAGTAAAAAACAGGCCCATTGGATAGGGCGGAAACATAGAAAAGAAACCATGACTGAGAGGCAGAACTACTCATCAGGAGCAACATGTTTGACCCTGCACCAGTATTCATCCTGTTCACCACGCTCGTTGTACATGTCTTCGACAGAGTGGACCGCTTTCCTGGAGGGAGGAGAGACCTCCTGCTCTGCTTGACCTTGCCCCGGGACTCCCCGCACAGCATCCTTGCCATCGCTGGGCTGCCCCCTCGAATCCTGAAGCGCTTGGTCTTGCTCAGTGTTGCCGGTAATGCCCTGCCCCTCCGATGGATTCTGGGCCTTCTCGTCCTGGGGCTCCTCAAGAAACACGACCGAGATAGCAGCAGTGACTCTCGGACGATTGAGGGAGCAGTCGAAGGAAAAAAGAGCAGTGTGGGATTGAGCCGGGAGAGTAGAAGATGAGGGGGAGTCCAGTCTGCGGCTCGAACGGAGAAAACGACCACGGAGAAGTCTAGGCAGGCTGTCCGAGGGGGAAGAAGTCTCCGAAGGCGAGCTAGAGGAGGAAGGCAAACGCCTCACCTGACGCCTGGTAGACCCGCACCTACAACGCATTCGATGCCTGAGGCGAGGCATGATTGCTGCAGACTCGGGGCTAGAATGCCAGGGAATCGGAGAGATGATCGGGGACAGAGTCGAGCGAGAGTTCAAAAAGATAGAGGCCAGCATGCAGGAACCAGAAAGTGAGAGATGAAGGTTATCACCGAGCTCCAGACAGCAGTTGATGCGGCTTCGCTTGCCAGTGATGGTGCGCTCATTTGCTATCCCAGCAGCTGGATGGCACCACCAATTCACCGGCGAGGGAGAAGAAGTGTCCATGGTTTTTAAAAGATTGGCGTTGCAGTGGGAGATCATCTGCAATGAATAGTTATTAATAGGAATCAGAGGTCGATCCATTACACAACAGTCGAAATTGCATCGAGGAGCGGCAACCTGTTTGTGAAGTGTGCCCAGAATAAATGCAATTAAGCTCAGTGTTAACATGTTTAAGGTTGGAATGACGTTCCCCTTGCGGGAAGGCAGGTGGCCGCCCGTCCAGCTAGACCTCTGTCCCATCACCTCCATCACGCTCAATAGCACCCGCATCCGAGAGATCTGCCTCTCCTTGAACCAAAGTTTGGCATTTCTGTCTTTGTTCATTGTTCTGGATTATGTCAAGCGTCCCTGTAATAAGTTTGTGCTCACAGTCGACACCCAGGTTGGCAAGAAGATCTGCAACTTTGTTGCCCTCCCTTCTGGTGTGCTTGAAGAGGAGAGCACGGTTGTTGTGAAGCCATCGCTCAATGTCTTCCAAACGATCCTCAAGGCGCCAACTGCTAGCAATTTTTTGCACCTGAGCCCCATTTAGGAGTTGGGTGGCCATATTAATGAGGATTTGGGAGTCTCCCTCTATCTCTAGAGGATGCAACCCCTTCTGTTGAGAGAGGAGAAGCCCCTGCCATAATCCTTCCAGCTCAGCCGATTTATTCGTATCCCATCCCAGACTTCCCAAGTAAACAATGATGGGTGTGCCTTTGTGATCCCTTATAGTTCCTCCGAAGCCTGCCTTGCCTGGATTTCCTTTTGAAGCACCATCGAAGTTGAGTTTGTAGGTGTTCTTGGGAGGAGGAATCCAAGAGTTCGTGGAGTTGTCGAATTTGGGGCTAGTGTGCATCTACTTTCTAGGTTGAAGCTGAATACCCCAGTTTTCCCATATGGATTTTTCTTTAGCCAGAGTAGGGTAGTCTTCAGTGCTCTAGGACTGCATAGCTAGGGTTTCAGTAAGATTGAGACATAATTTTCTCCAGATTATGTCTGTTGGATTTCTTTGATCCTTGAAAGTACGATTGTTTCTCTCTTTCCAGATTGTCCAGAGGAGGAGGCCTGGGATAATTCTCCAGATTTGATTAAGAATTTCACTTTTGAAAGGATTTTGATGCCATTTACGTATGGAGCTTATTATATTGTTTTAGAGTTTGCAATTTTGTTGGCATAGAAAACTGACTTTCTCCCACAATTGAGTGGCCAGAGAGCAGGAGAGGAGGAGATGCTGCTGTGTTTCCTCATTCTCACAGCACATGGGACAGATTGAGGGACCGTGAAAGCTTATTTTCCTTAGATTATCCCATGTGAGAATTCTTTGATGTCCAAGGAGCCAAAGAAATAATGCGACTTTAGGCCAGACTCCCAAACTCCATATTTTGCTCCAAAGAGGATCTTTGGGTGCTGGATCAGAGCTGATGATCTTATAGGCTTCCTTGGTTGAAAAATTTCCTTTGGGAGTGTGCCCCCATCTGAGAATGTCCCTATCATTCGATATTCTGATGCACCGAGTTTTGAGTTCAGCAGTAATAGCATCCTTGGCCTGCTCATCAATGTTCCTTATAATTCTTGCTGCATGTTTCCACTTCCTGTAGCCCTGCTCAGCAGTATCACCCCATTGTTGATGAACAGTTTCAAACTGCTACATGTCCTAATCTGGTCCAGGAGGCGGACTGTAGGTGTTGGTGAGTTTAGGAAGTTGCTCCCAAGAGTCTGTCCAAAATCTAGCAGATCTACCATCTCTGACTTCCCAAAAGCTGTGCTGTTGTATGAGTAAGTAATGTTGTTTGGCCGCGTTCCATATGAGAGAGCCTTTATCCTCTGGAGTGAATCTGATGAGTTCATCCTGGGGTCTGTGATTGGCATACTTGGCAGTCCAAAGAATTTCCCAGGGCTTGTTGGGGGAAGTGAGCCAGCTCCACCAAATTTTTGCACTCATAATGGCATTGCTGTGGATAGGATCCCGTAGTCCTATTCCTCCCTGATCCTTGGGTTTGCAGACCGTTGTCCATTGCACCAATTCCCATTTGCGGTTGGTGCCTTTGGATCGCCATAGGAAATTCCGCTGCAGGGCTTTGATTTTTTTGAGAACCCATTTAGGCGCCGCTAGGATGGAGAAAAGATATAGAGGCATGGTCTGTAGCACCACCTTGATGAGGACCAGTCTGCTAGCTATGTTTAAAGTTCTGAGAGTCCAAGAAGAAAGTCTAGCTTCCAATTTTTCTAGGAGCTTGTGCCAGGAAGCATGCTTGAGGGCTGAGGCTATGAGAGGGGCGCCCAGGTAGTTGGAAGGTAGGGAGGAAATAGAGAAACCGAGGATACGGGCTATGGCCGATTGAGTTAAAGGAGGAGAGTGGAAAAAGAAGATCTTGGATTTAGCGTTATTTATGTTGGCTCCGGAGGCGGCAGAAAAATCATTCAAAAGGGATTTAAGCTGGGAGGCTTCGTGAACGGAGGGGTACCCAAACACCATATTGTCATCTACAAACTGCTGGTGAGAGATGGCTGGAGAGTTGTGAACCGAGATGCCCTGGATTTGCTGGGTTCTGAGGGCCGATGAGAGATGGCGACCCAAACCCTCCGCCATTAAAACAAAAAGGAAGGGGGATAAGGGATCCCCCTATCTGATGCCTCTTGTGGGGTTGAAGGGGCGCGAGGGAATCCCATTTATAAGGATCGAGAAAAAAGAGGAGGAGATAAAACTATAGATCCATCGAACCCAAGTAGGGGAGAAACCACAAGCAGATAACACTTTTTGAATGTAGGTCCAGCTTAATTTATCAAAAGCTTTGGAAAGATCTATCTTGAGGATCATACCTTCCTGGTTGGTGTGCTTGAGAGAGTGAATGATCTCATGAGTGAGGATTATGCCGTCCAGAATTTTTCTGCCTTCTACGTATCCGGATTGCTCAGGCGAGACGAGAAGGGGCAGAAGCGGTTTCAATCTGTTGGCAATGACTTTAGAAATAACTTTGTAGATGACATTGCATAAGGCGATTGGGCGGAATTTGTCGAGCGTACTTGCATCCTCTTCTTTTGGGATTAGGGCTATGAAAGTTGCATTTAGAGAAGGGAGAAGCCAGTGCAATGAGCGCGATTCATCCACCACCATCCAAACCTCCTCTTTGATGAGGTCCCAAAAATGGTGAAAGAAGGTGGTCGTGAAGCCATCAGGGCCATGTGCCTTCCCATGTTTGAGCTGCTTCATAGCTAGATCCACTTATTGCCGAGAGATTGGGCATAACAAGAGCTTTTTGTGCTCGTCAGTGATAATCTTGGGAATGTTTTGAGTTATTTTGTCGATGGCTGGCCCTCTATCCAAAGGAGGTTCTTTGTGAGCAGCCTGAAAGTGATCGATGAATGTCTTCTCGATCTCTGCATGATCTTCCACCTTTTCCCCCTCTTGATTCTTAATTGAGGTTATTGTGTTGTGCATCCTTCTTTGAATGGTGGTTTTGTGAAATAATTTGGTGTTTATTTCGCCCTCCTTTAGCCATCGTATTCTGAATTTCTGCCTCCAAATAATTTCCTCCTGCTTTGATCTTTCCTCCAGTTGAGTTTGTAGCTGCTTCTCCTTCTCCATTGATTCTTCCGTATAGCCTTTAGTGATGATTTGTTGCTGGAGAGCTCGCATCTCCTTGTTGAGGTCCTGCTGTGCCTGGAAAATATTGCCAAACGTAGTATGATTCCAGTGTTTGATGTAGGATTTGAGGAGTTTGAGCTTTTGTTGGAACTGGTACATTTTGGACCCTTCTGGCGGCACGAAGTTCCTCCACCAAGAGCTGATGAGGTCCTTGAAAGCGGGGTGATTCAACCAGAAAGCCTCAAAGCGAAAAGGGCGCCGCGTTGAATTTCCCAGTCTTTGCCATTGTAGAGAGATCGACCAATGGTCAGAGCCATTGAGTGGGAGGATAGATGTTGAAATGTCACCACCTAGATGGACTGCATTATCTGAGATTAGAAATCTATCTAGCTTAGAGGCGATATGCTGGCGACCTGCTCTGCGATTACTCCAGGTGTAAATTCCATTGCTGTACTGCAGATCTATCGGCAAGTTGTCCTGTATGAAGTCTTTGAAGTGGAAACTTTCTGGCTCTAATTTGGCTCTGCCTCCCATATTTTCCCCCAGTTTCGTAATCATATTGAAATCACCTCCTAGGATCCAGAGAGGATGGATTCTAGCAGTGTTAAGTGCTCCAATAGTATCCAATAGAACCATTTTACTGCCCGCTTCCTGTGGGAAATAGACATTAGAAAGATGTCCATGAATATTGGTACCTATGATGTGAAAAGTTGCTTGGATGAAGTGATGGGAGGCATGAAAATCAGAGAGCGCGGCGGCTTGGGTATTCCAGGCAATGGCCAGCCCTCCAGAGGAGCCTGAAGCGTCCACCGCCACCGATTAACAGCCAGGCCAAGCTCGTGAGAGGATGTTGCCGAGAGTACTACTATTACATTTGGTTTCCTGCATGAAAAAAATCTGAGGTTACTCCAACCTTATCATGTTTTTTATCATTCTGAGTTTCCCAGGACTATTTAGCCCTCTTACATTCCATGACGTGAGCTTCATGATTCACTGTCAGGTAGAGGCTTGTAATAATTTTTCAGCTTTGCATATCTTCCTGAGTCAACCAGGATTTTACCCACTGTAATTGTTCGTTCTAGGTCTGTTTTCCTACCTCTTTTCTTAGAATCCTTATGAGGTTGGTTGCCATCCCATCTGCTGCCTGGTTGTATTCCCAGTTATTTTTGTCTGAAAGCTCTGGAGATGATCACCTCCAGCTGGTCTAGCTGATGCGCTTGAATGTTGTCAAACTCCTTTTTCCTGCAGGCTTGTTCTAGTTCAAAAATGTCAAGCCCTCTCAGGTCAATGCTTTCTGGTTCTTCCTCCATGCTTTGTACTTGACTGCTTTCTTCAGAGTGCTGTATGGGAATGCAATCCACATCCATTCCGTTCGGTTTCCAGTTTGGGTCTTTCAAAGGCTCTTCAGAAGGACTCGAATGAACCCCCATGGATGAAGGGGATGGGTTAGGGTTAGGCGGTAGGGGTGGAGAAGATGACTTTGGCACAAGGGGTTGTAACTGATCAGCTTGGGGGGGGGGTTATCGATGACAGAGGCCAGAGCATCAAAGCTATTACTGGTAGAGGGGGTGGAAGAGGCGGGAACAATGGGTTTTTTCCCATTGGGGGGTTTCTTGTGAGACCTTCTTCGGTTGGTGACTTTGGTAAACCCCTCAGGAACAGACTCATATGGGTGATTCGATGCTTGAGGCCTGGCATTGAGAGGGAAATCCCTAAAGAGATGCCCATGGATATGGCATTTACGACAGCGGAAGGGAACATGCTCAAAATCGAGAGGTTGAATCCATTCAAAATCGTCATGGAAGAGGCTTACCGAATCTGGGAGTGCTTTGTCCAGTCGCATATAGACACAGATGCGAGCGTAGGAGGTATAATGACGCAGCTTCGTTTCCTCCGCAATTTTGATGAACTCACCTAGACCCTGAGCAATGTCTTTTAGGGAATCCTCATCCCAGTATTCCAGAGGAAGCGAGTACATCCTTATCCAGACAAGAGCCCAGCTAAAATCCTCCTTATCAGGGTTGAATCTTTCTACCCAGTCCCTTAGGTAAATGCCAGCTGAGTTGAAGAAGTAAGGTCCTTCATCCAGAACCCTATTACGATCTTCAATGCAGAGAAAGATAGCAGTAAAGAAGCCCGTGGGGCCAAGTTGAAGGGTGACATGCCCTTTGGGTTTCCACTTGGCCGCTATCCACCCATGCAGGGCCTTTTCCGTGGGCCAGAAACCTATAAATTTTCTAATCAGGGCGTGATCCTTCATGTACTGGATCCGTCCATTGATCCTGTGACTTGGAAGCTCAATTTTGGGCCTCTCTGCCACAATCGGTTTGCAGGTGGTCGACGTCACCTAGGGCGTTCCTTTTTGCCCAGTTTCTTCTTCCTGTACAACTTTTTCCTTGTCAGTTGAGGCGGCTTGCGCTTCAGATTTTCTATTGTCCTCAGCCTCTGGATTCGTTTGGATCGAAGCCGTATCCTTTGTAGTTTTCTCGGAGGATGGTTTGTCGTTTGTTGAGGGGGAAGACCGTTCGCCTCCCCCCAACGGGCCTGCCATTGTAGGTGAACCAACGCTGGTCCACTGCAAATCAACAGGAGAGAGCCAGTGGAAAGGCTCCAAGCATTCAGAGTGTGTCAGCGCAGTTGCAGGGGAGAAGCGAAAACCCTAGCAGAGCACCCCTTCCCTGTAAATCCTCATTTTTTCGACCAGATCTCAATGTTATGATTCGATTTTCACCCCTAAATTAATTATTAATGAGTTTATCCCATTGTATTTGTTTATGAAAAAAATTATTTAAGTCAACTAATAAAATTTTAAACTCGTTAACTAATAATATTTACTAATATTGAACTTGTTAATTAATAATATTTATTATAAAAATAATTTAAAAATTAACTTCCTACTAAGGGGAAAAACTTGTATAAATTTTTGTGGGTAGTGACCACTAAAATGAGTAGTCTTTAACTGTGACTTTTAGGAAAGTTTTCGAGTTTATTTTCGTATGTAATTTGTGTATAACTCGATAGGGATTCATTGAAATCACAAGTTTGACAAGTGAAATCTTCACAATTGAAGTGCCCCATAGATTTCTGAGGGCATTGAATCCATAATGCAGTAAAAAAAATGGTTTAAACAACGAAATTCAAGATTTGGTGACAATTTTGTTTGTCAGTTTCCGACCAAAAATCCACAAGAAACTCCAAAAAGTCACACTAAAATACCATTGCACCACTAAAAAGTCCACACATTTTCATTTTTTCTCCTACTTGTTAAGTCTATACATTTACATTTTTACTCATGCTTATTAAGTATATCCATTTATACTTTTACTCCTACTTATTAAAATGCTGAAGAAAACACAAATAATAGTGGGTAGTAACAACTCCTAGTATGTCTATTTATTTATATCTTGTTCATATCCATTTTTTATGCAATTTTTTGTAAAGTTATGGTGGGTAGTAGTTGATGTTAAATATATTATCTATGTTACTATGATCCAAGTGGATATTGGTGGCCACCCATCTATTCTGCTTGGGCCCCCACCATTGTTTCTTTCATTTTGTTAGTTTCCTTAATTGTAGCACAATTTACTATTTTAGTTAGTTTTTTGGGTCGTGAAATTTCAGAGATTTTTGGATGCCCTAAACGAATTTTTTTGGAAAATTAGATTCATGTTTGCAGTCGAAAGTTGTATTCCTCGGATAAATCTTTCTAACAAGGTATTTTGCATGTCAAACAAAAATTGTATGCCAAAGTTATGACCACTAGAATTTGACGTACCAATTTACCGCAACGGGGCCCACATATTTGGCTATTCATCTCCTAGGGTAAGGTTTTTGGATGCTTAGGGTTTTCCATTATTTCTCAATAATAAATAGGCCTTTGAGCCTCATTGTAACATAGTTCAGATACATGTAGCCACCACATCTCTTCTCAGAGATAAGCTACCATTTCTCGAGCTACTTTATTTCCATTCTATCAGTAAGTATATTTCCATTCTTTAATATTAATGAAATGAAGTATTATTTCTGCTGCATCTATGTATTTATGGTTATATTTGTATTATGTTGTGTTCTTGTCTAAGTTTAGATTAGACTATGAGCTATTTTCAAGGATTTTTAATTTTTGGTGGTTTCCCTTGAAGCTTAACAATGAAAAATCTAAAGGTATCTAAAAACCATGGCATAAATATTGCAATTCCATCCAAAAATTATGGTAGAAAAATACGAAGCAAATATCCATATAGCATTGTGTTGTGCAAAGGTTGCAATAACAGTCATTATAGAATAAGACCTGAACCACTGATATTGTAGATAGCTAATTTTAAATATTAATAAATTTTTTTTTCTAAATAAATCTACTTCTATTATATAATACAGGTCACAATATTACATTTCTCATCTTCCAGAGCTAGCAAGGCAATTTTGGCGGGAAATACTAGATTCAAAATAGAAAAATAGGGGCTACCACAAACGGGGAAACTGGCCCATGACATGTGTTCAGGAAACATAGGGTGTGCTTCCCATTTAGGGAAACCAATTATGTTCATACCATATCTGGAATCGAAAATAAAAAGAGGAAAATTGAATGGATTAGAGTGAAATTGAATGAAAAAAAGAATAGAGAGAAGAACCCAGTTGTTAAGCTGTCAATTTCTTGTCATCCTGGAACGACGTTTGAAGCAGCTCCTCCACAATTCAGCACACATACTTAGAGTCATCGTCCTCGAACTTGGACACCTGGGCATTCAGCGGAGGAGAGGATGCCGCGTGAGCATCAGTTTTTGCATTGGTGTCATCTTCATCCGAACTGCTACTTGAGCTGCTACTTCTGTCACTGTTCGAGGCTTGCTGAACCAACAAAGCCAATATTTTGCGTGGGGGAAAGGGGGAGGCAGGGTACATGGTAAATTTGCGAGGACATTTCCTGGAGTGGGAGCTGGAGCCAAAGGACTCAATGGAAGGCTCAGGAAGGTGCATTGACAAGCGGGCGGAGAGGCTGATGGGATCTAGGACCTCCGACTCATCCCAATCGACAGATAAATTCACAGTTCTGCCAATAGTGGCATGAATGGGAGGTCAGGAAGGGATCCCGTGACCGCCGTCCTTGCAGCAACACATGTGGTGATGACAGGGCATGGTGGAGGAGTAGGTATGCTACTGAGGCAAGGAGGGAAGCACAAAGTTGTGGCTAGGACCCGAAGGAGCAAAGAAATGGAGCAGGGGCTTGGTAGAGGCAGATGCGTAGGGAGTGACAGAGCCGAGCTAGAGAGAAATCAAAATGATGAAATGGGGAGCTGGTTGCACAGACTGAAGGTCCATGAATGGTGGCAAAAGTCAAGTTGGCGTGACATGCAGAGTGAATGCGGGCAGGACGACGTTAATGCAGGAATGAAGCGGAGAGGACGTTGCAGTGTGATCGAGGGTGGCAGAGTATAAAGAGCCCACACCCTAGACATTAATCTCTTTTTTGTGGCTATATGTGCCCGCGTGAGGAAGATGGATGTCCATTTTCCACGAGGCCAGGTGGCGACCAAACTTAATGTGCGTTAACACCCGCATCCAAGGTAGATATTAATAAATTCCATCTATAGAGAAGTTACAATTTTTTTAATAAAAACAAAATAATATGAAAAGAAAATTTAAGCATACTTAAAGTATAATAATAAAGATGATCACTAAACAATCATTATACACGTTAAACATTCCATTATTATTAGCAATATAACTCTAATCCGCATTTTGAATCTCCCTTTGAGGTTTTTTTGTAATTTATCCGTTTGGAACATGTGAACACTTCATATTTGGGCATGGATTTACCATGTCCGTGATTAAAACATACTTTACATCAAAGAGATATTGAGCCTTATTCATATTTAATCTTTATATATGGAACATGTTTTACATTAAAGGGACATGTGCTCATCTATATAAATGTTTAAATTTGATTTCTAACGTAGTTTGGTCAAATATGTCATTAGGTATAGGTATTGGAAATAATGTTATTAGTTTTTAGATTTAATGTAATAAAGTAACTCAAAACATCGAGAATAGCGTGTAGAGTAGAGTTGTATTATTCCAGAAATATCCTAAGAAATTTGAACTAAGTAGAGGTCCTCAACAAATATTTTATATTTGGGTTAAGTCAAGTTGCCAAGGCTTCATAAATAGGAGATGCAATATTTAAATGATAGCATCATTTTGTTATAAATCATATATTTTTTTTAATTTAATGACAAAATTAAATATTAATAAATATTTTGTAATTTATTAATTTTTTATTGTATTTTTATAAGGTATTGAATATTTTGTTTTAATGGATGCTAAAGTTAGTGGGAGATTGTTGGAAATTTTGCTTGGATACTTAATTTTTTTCTTGATGTCTATTTTGGATATATTATTTTTGAAGGAATTTTTACGTTAAATTCTTAGCTAAAATTGGAGGATAGGATATATGGTTTAAAATCTTGTTGTGAGACCTTTCTAATGGTATATGACAATTCCTCTAATTCCATAAGAATGAAGAGATATAAAATATTTTGTCACGTCATCCCAACCATAGTGTATAGGTCGACCTAGCTTGTTTTACATGTCAGACCCATAAGTGAATGTAGATACATTAAAAATAAAATATCAATGATTGAATTGAATATCGTACAAACAAGAAGAGATCTAAGTTGTGCAACAAAAGAAGAGAATACACTCGGGGTATTAGAGATGGAGAAAAAATGTTACTTTTGGAGTGAATGAACCATCTTTTATTTTATTTTTTTTATCTTTCCTTCGGGGATATTTTAGAACATGGATCCTATAGAGAAAACACAAGTTTCAACTTGAATTTTGGATCTACTATTCCTCTTGTGATTTTGATGTTAATGTATGGATTTATGAATTTTTATATGTTCAATTGAATGAGGATTTCATAGTGCAAGTGTGGTTTTATATGAATACTGGTGTGACTGTTAGATCTTGTCCTATGTAATCTCAAATGAAAGATTTCAAGGTTAATTTTCATTTCCATTTGAACGCATACCAGATCTCCCCTTGTTACTACCTTTATTTTGTATTTAAAGTGATGTATCATTGACCTCTATTGTTGTCCCATTACATGCACCAGATTTTGAATATAGTTAAGGTTTGATCACATGAATCTTTCTCAACCTTTGTTGACTCAATATTTAAGCTATGTTGAGTCTGGATTACTTAGGGAGTACATAAGATCGGCTAGGTTTATGAGTGGTAAAGATCCTGGTTTATAAACGTTCAAGGTTATTAGTTGAGCATGATCTAGTCTGATTTTGTGCATGGATGACATTTCCCTTTGATAGGTTTTGATACACCTTAATAATTATTCTTGAGGAACTCTTTGTTGGATTTTTCTTAGGGTTTCTTGATTTTATAGCAGGAAATATTTATCTATGGTATTCACCCCTTTTATAAATACCTTTGGCCCCTACATATTAAATCTAGGTAGACTACTAGCTTTTGCTTTGTGCAGTGCAAGAATTGCAGCGAATATAGGTAGTACATCGAGTGCAAGAAGTTGTGTAAAATAAAGAGATTTTTTTTTTCTTGCAGATTAACGTCTTGATGCTTTATTTTGGAGTCCTTTATTTGCATTCATTATTTTTTTTTCCTTCCATAACACCAGTGAAGATTTCATGTTTTTTTTTTTATGTTGATCTAACCCATGAGGAATTGAACATTGAATCTATTTCTTTACAATGAATTCGGAACAAGGTCATTACGAATTGAGCTACACCCTATGGGAAAAAATATTTCAAGTTTATTAATAGTGGTTTTGAGAACATTTAATTATGAGTTGTGTGGATAAATGAATATCACAACAATGTGATTATGAGATATTTTGTTTGCACATAGTGATTTATTTTTAATTGATGAGCTTATAATACACCAATATTTTGTTAGATATTGTCTTAATGAAGTTTGGGGACTGATTTGGATATTTGTAAAGTTTTCCATTTTCTTTAAGAGTGAGAACTTTGATTTATTTGCATGACAAAGTAGAAAATAAAGCATAGCGTGGGAATCAAATTTGGATTTTATGCATTGGTTTTTAGATTGAATTAATAGTAGGGTCTTCTCTTTGAATAATTAGGGTTATTTTCATTTTTTTTGGGAAAATTGAAAGATAAGTGTTTATGTTTTCTAAAGTTGGCCTTGAATGTACAATTTGAATTAATTGTTATATATGGAGGCTGTTGTAAAGAGATTGATGTGGAAGTTAGACTAGAATTTGATTTGTAGGTTTCTAGGGGCCCTCTCTGGCATTTCTAGTGTTGCACCTCGAAGTTATGAAGTACTGGATTGATAATTATATGTTAGGTTGTCTATTACACCAAAATTTTGGCACTATTTATGAGGAGGTGCTTAGGGGATTGAGCTTAGTGACTTCTTGCAGTTTGGTTTTCTCTTTACCTAGTTTATCTTACAAATTTTATTTCCTTATAATCGATTCTTTGAATTTGTTTCTTTCCTGCATATATTGATTATATTTTTAATGTTTTTTTGTTTCTCGGATGTTGTAAGAAATTTCTCAAAATTGAGGGGTTTTTCTTTTTTCTTTCACCAGATTCCTTATGCCTCCAAGAGAGTGATTATCAAGTTGTGGAATATTTGTATGAGTTGGAAAATCATATTATGTGGATCCCATTGAAGCATGGTTTCAAATAATCGTCAGCACACCTTATTCCCTCATTATCTAATAACTATTGATACCATATCTAATAAAATAGTTGGTTTCTCATAGTCTGGTATGTGCTGATGTTTAATCTTTAAAACTGAGTGTGAGAATATTTATCACTTTTTTATGCACATGGTTACATTAGAAGTACTCATACACTTAAAGGATATATTCCTCTCTCTAAATTATGGTATGGTAGTATAAGAGATATGAATAAAAATTTCATATGAAATAAAATTAGCACAAAATTACTCATGAAATTGCAATTCCTAAGGCACAACAATTAAAATTTCTATCATTATGCACTCTCATGGTAAGGCTTGTCAGAAGAAATTCACTCTTAATGCATCATATTTTATAAAATGACTTTGATTATTGCCTGAGATTATTCATTGGGTTGTTTAGGGGGATTGTTATTGTTATGTTCAATACTTTCCATTCATAAGCCTAAAACCATACTTTTGGCCTAGTCATTCTGACAGACTGTCATCCAAGAAATATTTTCAGGTTTCTCTTCAAAGGTATTAATAAAAAGCCTCCTATGGTGGGAAACTCATATAAAACCTTTATGAGCTCTCATGATAACCATAACATGATTAAATCGAGGAATATTTTGGCCATTATCTGAGATGTCTTCTTTAAAATGAGTCTTTAGGGTAGAAGTACCAGCTAGTAAATATCATCCATTAAAAGAATTTATGTCATCTTGTGCTCTTAAGTAGAATATTTTACTCCCCACATATTGAGTAACATATGATTTACACTATGATTTACTTGGTCATTTTTCTCTTTTCCTGAACTCATTATCATATCTCTCTCTGAATGGATTTAAGATCCTTACAATGATGTGCTTTATAGTTCTATCTTTACGAAATATGAAGGTTTTCATGGATGTGGGACTCTTAGTGCAGGTGATTCACTTTGCATGAACAAAGAGGAGATTCAAATATATGCTTGGATAATGGTACAATGGTCAAGTTGGGAAGGTATTATTTTGTCACATCTCCATCCATATTGAATTTCCATGGCTTTCAAAATATGGTTATGTCGCTTCTATTTGAAATGATTTTATTAAGGTGAAAATATTTTGACTAATACTACCCCTGAGATTCTTTACACTGTGTCATATTGAATTTTACACTATGATTTACTTGGTCATTTTTCTCTTTTCCTGAACTCATTATCATATCTCTCTCTGAATGGATTTAAGATCCTTACAATGATGTGCTTTATAGTTCTATCTTTACGAAATATGAAGGTTTTCATGGATGTGGGACTCTTAGTGCAGGTGATTCACTTTGCATGAACAAAGAGGAGATTCAAATATATGCTTGGATAATGGTACAATGGTCAAGTTGGGAAGGTATTATTTTGTCACATCTCCATCCATATTTTTTTCCATTGCTTTCAAAATATGGTTATTTCGCTTCTATTTGAAATGATTTTATTAAGGTGAAAATATTTTGACTAATACTACCCCTGAGATTCTTTATGGAAATTTTAATGGAAGGCTATGCATGATAACACCATCCTTTCCTTTTAGAATTTTTATGGCAACCCCGATATTAGAATTTCTTGAAATCAATCTTAATGAATAAAGAATCCAATGAAAATATGAACCAACAAGTATTCTCTTCTTAGGAAAAGCCATATTTAAGCAGAGGTCCATAAATTTTTTATTACAAATATTTTCAAGAACATTTTTACAAGTGCAAAGGTCATCCATAGATGTTTCAATCTTATTTGTTTGCAAGGGAGTGACAATGCAACAAATAATTCACTTGCATGAGGACATGAAATATTATTAGAATAGGGATATTTCATGCCTCCATTTTTTCTAGTTTTACATCACCTTTTTCTCTGAAACCCCTCATGCTTTCACTTAGTTCCTACGGTTACTGTTGTCATTTTTTGCATTAGAAAATAAATGTTCACTATTTAGCACATTTCCCTTGTTTCAACATCATCTAACATTAAAATAATTATTAATGATTATTTTTGTGCATGCAGGTCTAAAAATGTATGCACCAACAATGATTTATAAGTGTATGGTAACAGGCCTTGATCCTGCACTCACATTCCTACACCACACATTGAATTCCTGCACTCTTTAGGGTTCCTGCACTAGTTTATCATGAGTTGTGGGTTACTTGGACTGGTTGAGATCGTTTTTTTTAGAGGTATCCATGAGGGCCTGTGGCCAGCTGGTAGTCTCGAAGACCCTGTACTAGAATCAAAGAGTGAGTATTATTCTTGAGGATATCACCTAGCTAGCGAGTCGAGGAATAATATGATGGTCAATGTGGCCAGATGGAAAGTTAAATATTCAATCTATTTGTTGAAACGGAAGCTTTATAGGAAAATAGTTGGAACCCTTCTGGAACCAATTTCATTTGTCCAAGATCATATTTTTTCTAATCCATTGAGGGCGAATGGTTAAGATACTATCAGATATAGTTTCCTTTGTTTAGAAAAATAATTTTACCATATCTATTCCTAGAAAACGAATGGATTTGATTATATTATTTTTTTTTTGTTTGATTGTTTCTTATTCATTATTATTTCAAATTCATCTTTCATATTGAAGTGAAAATACATCCAACCTTGCACTAGGGAGTGGAACTATGACACATAACCTAACATCATTGTAGAAATTATACAACAAGCATGTATATCTTGGATTCACTCGATCTAACAATGTGCTAAAGTTAAATACTAAATCGCTTCTACAAATATTTTGTGGAATTGAAAACACAATCGCTAATCACATGAACATGAAGAAATATCAATCACACATAGCACAAATAATTTCCCGGGGAAAGCTTACAGCTAAAAACCCCACTATCTTCTATTGTATATTATATCATGGATCATGAAAAAATTACATGCAAAACTCTTCTCACAAGAGCCCTCAGTACATCAGCTAATTGTCTCACAATATGATACCAAAATTGGAAAATCCCTTAGATAATTTACTGCCTCCAGACAGCCTGCCTTCACTGTGCAATCCCTGCTGAATGCAATCTCTAAATTGGTGCAATCTTGCCTGCCTTAATTGCACAAGTATCATTGGTTGTTGGAACGGGGTCCCCTAGTTGCGTTTTGATATAAATTTTGTAATAATTAGTCTAGCGCAGGGGCTTTGGGGTGGGTCAAAGTCCCTAATGTATTTTAATGGGTCAAAGGGTAGACTAAGAGTCCAAAAACCTCGGTTTACAGACCATAGGATAGCGCAGGATATGATGCTATAAATAGATGTATAGGTTGAGTCTAGAGATAGCCTAAGTGTGATTGATGCTGGTTGCGAACTGTTGAGATCTGTTCGGGTTGTGTTTGGGTAAGGAATCCTGCTGGTTGTGTGCATGGAGATCCTCAGTCCCACTGTGTCTAGACCCTGCTAGCAGTGTGCGCAAGTTGGGAATTGAGTCTGTAAGTAGAATTTGAATGCTATTGAATGAGAAAAATGTCTGCTAGAAACATAAGTATCTATGTGTTATAAGCATTGGCTAAATTTTGCATTATTGTTGTGATTATGTATGTTATTAATTTGCACGTGGATGCGATGCCATAAGAAGAGGTTATTTTAATATATCTGGTTAGTAATATTTATTGTACTTATATTTACATGCTATCTGTGGGTTTATGAGCTACTCCTTCTCCAATTATACTATTAAAGGTTTTGTGATAGGACTCTTTCTGTGCAATACTGATAGATCTTAAAAGGGCTACCTTAAAACTCTCTCTCTCTCAAGGTGCAGAAACCTGGTTCTAGCACCCTCCCATACTACTTCGAGTGAGACCTTGGCCTACAAAAGCAGGTCATTGCCAAAAGGGCCAGTAGTATAGGGGTTTGTTGGAAAACCTTAAATTCGAACCTGGGTTAGGACCCCTTGAGCTAACAAATGGTTCCGTTTCTGGGACCGGGAGCATTTTGAGGGACAGATCGGGTAATGACACAAGGTCATTGGCGGCCTGAGAAACCTAAGCTTGAATACTAGTTCGAAAAATAGATTCATGAATTTTCCCTAAAAGAGAATCGAAGTACAAGGCTAAATGCTGAAGAGTGGAAGAAGAAGTATATATTTACATAGGTATATGAAATATTCTTCGTAAATTTCGCGCATGAACTACATGAGTGGATAGTAAGGTTATCAGAGTTCCAGACCTGCTAGAAATACCATCAGGTTATGCGGTGGACTCTTGAATTAATATAGCAGTTGGAGAAGGCTAATAAAAAGATCACCGGGAGTGTAGATCATTTGGTGGATAATGTTTTAGGAGGATTTGTAACGGAATTCACAGTTGATCAATTTTTATCCTATTCTGAAGCTGAGTGGAGGTTCTTCAAAGGATTCTGAGGTAAGTTCCTGCAAAAATTGTCACTACTAATTAAGATGCTATTGTGTGAAAAGGGTATTCTGTGTAGTCACACCGGGTGAATTACCTCTGATTAGAGAGAAATTATGACATAAAGTGGCCCAATACCAGAGATTCAATTGAGAAGGGGAAAAATCAATATATAGTCCCTTAAGAGAGCTGCCTTCGTACGTAGAAACTTGTCCCCCGGTTACACCACCGTCGAATCTGCGTAAGGGAAAATTTTTTCCTACCCCACTGCCACCGCCTGAAGATGATATGGCCATGCACATGAAGCTGACCACCTTTAAGGGTGTTGGGGATGAGGACATGGACCGATTTTGGTTAGTGGCAGTCAGTATGGACTGCACAGAATGTTGTCAGCGATGTTGTCAAAAGAGCACAACTATCCCTAGCCTTTTAAGGAAGGGATTTGGATTGGTTCATGGGATACATTGGACATCATACGGATCCGTCAATACAGGAAATTAAGGATGCCTTAAAACAACAATTTCGGAAGCCTAATTCCTACACTCAACTGGTGATTGACTTGAAATATTTTAAATAGCAACCTACAGATTTTGTGTGGGAGGCTGATCAGCGGCTGAAGAAAGCTATCAGGGATGGAGAATTTAAGTATGAGCATATAAAGCATACGGAATGTTTCATTTCCATGCTATTGACGCACCTGCATGGGCCTATGGGTCAGTAGATGATTGATATGCAAGAAAAGGCACTGGAAATTTCCATGAAGCTAGAAGCTGCACTAAGGGAGGATCCCCAGTCTGGGGTGCAGAAGATCCAGGGCTAGTTACAGGCAATGCACCTAGAAATCCAAAATTTATGAAAAGAACTGGGAAAAGAAGCTAGCGCAAACATTTGGTGCATATGGTGCAGGGTGTCAGGCCACACCAATGATCAGTGCCCTCTATTGTTAGACTACATGCAAGCTGGGGGGCCTAACCTTTTATGACCCAAATATTTTTTGGGGCCAAGAACCCCCACGTTATGGTGCACTGACTGTTGAGTAGCCAGTTTGCATGACACAAACCACTGCCCTTGACTTGGTGCCTATGTCCCAGAATTGAAGCAACAATGGTGCAGATTATGCTCATCTGTAGGACATAATGAACACAATTATCAAACGTATTATTTAATTATATGAGCATATAAAGCATAAGGAATGGTTCATTTCCATGCTATTGACACACCTGCATGGGCCTATGGGTCAATAGATGATTGATATGCAAGAAAAGGCATTGGAAATTTCCATGAAGCTAGAAGCTGCACCAAGGGAGGATCCCCAGTCTGGGGTGCAGAAGATCTAGGGCCAGTTAGAGGCAATGCACCTAGAAATCCAAAATTTATGAAAAGAACTAGGAAAAGAAGCTAGCGCAAACATTTGGTGCATATGGTGCAGGGTGTCAGGCCACACCAATTATCAGTGCCCTCTATTGTTAGACTACATGCAAGCTGGGGGGCCTAACCTATTATGACCCAAATATGTTTTGGGGCCAAGAACCCCCACGTTATGATGCAATGACTGTTGAGTAGCCAGTTTGCATGATACAAACCACTGCCCTTGACTTGGTGCCTATGTCCCAGCATTGAAGCAACAATGGTGCAGATTATGCTCATTTGTAGGACATAATGAACACAACTGTCAAACGTATTATTTAATGATAGATAGAGGAAACCTATATAGGGTGCAAGCTAAACCTTCATCGCCATTATATCCCTTTAGAAGACAATCTGAGGGGGGAGGAGGGGAGAGGTGGAAGCGCAGGTCGGGGGAGAGGAAAACTGATCTGCTATAATTGTGGGGAGGTGGGACACTTCGCAAGAGACTGCCCAAACCCTGAAGGAAAATCTTTTAGATATTGCAGGCAGTTGCATCATGTGATCAAAGGCTGTCCTATACTGATAGAGAAGATGCAGGGACCCAGTATTAATGTAATTACGTGTAGCAGCATGGCCACAGGAGGAGCCGAGGAAAACGATGCAGCTGAACCACTTATTAGAAAATTCACTGACAAAAAGGAAAGCCTAGACTTACAGAAGGAGAAGGAAACCTTCCTTGAAGCTAGAAAATAATTTTCCAAAAATGAGGCGTCTACCTCAAAGGCCCCAATGGATCTAAAAGAAGATGAAGAAGTTAAGCCATCCTTGTAGGCATGTATGAAGTTACTATGGCACAAGAGGGTAGTAGAGAACCTTCAAGCATTGATAGAAATCTGGGTAGAAAAGGTTGACCCACCAACGGAAATTAAAGACATCCACAATATTTATAAGCATAAGAAATGAACTGGTCGGCTAATGCAGTTAACTATGCAGATTGGTGATTATGAAATGGATCAGGTCATCCTTGAATTAGGATCCAATGCAAATGTCCTGCCTAAACAGACTTGGTAGAGGATGGGAGTACCTAAGTTGGAATGGTATAATATACAACTACACATGGCTAACCAACATAAGATCATACCATTAGGAAGGCTATCAAATATTATGGTAGATATCGCGAGAGTTAAGGTGTATTCAGATTTTGAGGTGATTCAAATTGTAGAGGATGCAAAACCTTACCCTACGCTCCTAAGATTCTATTGGGCTATAGACATGGGAGGTATTATCAACTTGAAAATACAAAGCATGGTTTTTGAGAATGAGGGTATGCAAGTAATAGTCCCTCTAGATCCACCTGAGGGTGAGCGGTATGCAAAACCGGTGCACGAAGGGGATGACATTGATCATATTTACAAGCTGACTACCCAGGATGATGATTGGATTAACCCTATGGCCGATGGCATGCTTTTTTGGGAGAAGGACAACAGATGTCTCTCTGACTCGGATGGTGAGATAGAAAAATGGCAGAACCGGTTGCATGACGTATCTACACTACAATGCCTTAAGATCACAAAGAGCTTCCGATGTATCTCCTCAGAGGTAAGAGAGCTGCCCTATTTTGATGATTCCAGTAGTGTTAAGGATTTTCTTTGAGAATTCAAAGCAGACGTTCCCAAAGAATGAAGAATGTGGGTGCTTAACTTAGCAATGCACGCAACCCCTACACGATGGTGGGAAACTCATAAGGGGACTTTTCAGGATTGGGAGGAATGTCACAGAATGATGATACTACGATTCAAACCTTCGGTCAAACTACCCATGGAAATTTTCACTGGGAATGAAGACCCATGCAAGCACTTGTTTTTATGGATGGAAGTATGTAGCGAAATCACTTGGGATGAATGGTTCCACATTTTTATCCATGCCTTGGGACCAATCCCCACCATGTGGTATTTGGACGCAGAGCTACATCAACACACTTGCCATTGGGACACCATGAGAGAATTTTTTTTGTGGACATTCAGGTTTATAGGCGGAATAGAGAAATTAGATGAAGCCCTGTAGGAAATAGATGCTCTATTATTTGATGAATCACTCCCTCGCACAGAGTATGGGGAGCTAGCTTGGGATGCACAGATGCAGAATATTTCCAACTGCTGTAATTTATCAATGGAGGAGTGTGATGAGGACTTGCGAAATATCACTATCCCTGAATCAAAGGGAAAGTGCGTAGTTTCTGGACCCCTATTAAAAGCAGTTGATGTGACTAAACCTCTCAAATTAAAGGAGGTCAATATTGGAACAAAAGAACAACCCAATATGGCTAAAATTAGGGATTATTGGGATGATGATACCATTGGAAAGATCGCAGAATTTCTCATCGAATATCAAGATCTATTTCCCATAAAGTTTTCAGAACTAAAAGGCATTGTAGGAGATCTGGGTGTCATGTGAATTGCCTTAAAACGAGATGCGCGTTCTGTGAAGAAGCGACCCTGCCGGTTGAACCCTTAGTATAAGCAGAAAGTTAGAGAAGAAATAGATAAAATGGTAGCCACATGTATCATAAAAATAGTAGAACACTTAGATTAGATAAGTTCTATGGTGGTCAGAGGAAAGAAGATTAAAGGGGAAATAAGAATCTGCTTAGAACTACACATGTTGAATGATGCTTGTGTATATGATCCCTTCCCTACATCGCTCTCCGATGAAATTTTGGACAATGTGGGAGGTCAGGAAGCATACTCGTTCACTGACGGGTTCTTAGGCTACCATCAGATCAAGAGAGCACCTGAAGATCGCAACAAAAATACCTTCGCAATGGAACGAGGATCCTTTCAATACACCATCATGCCCTTTGGGCTCAAGAATGCCCCTGCCATCTTTTTGCGTGTGGTAGTAGCAGTGTTCAAGGAATTCATTCATATGTTTTTGGAAGTATAATTTGATGATTGGATTGTGTTTGGGTTGGTAAAGAAGCATGTGTCTAACCCACGCATGATGTTGGATGCCTGCAGAAAGCACTAGATTTCACTAAACATTAAGAAGTGCATATTATGTGTACCTTTTGGGATTTTGTTAGGGAACGTGGTATGTCATCAAGGATTGATGGTTGACCCGGCCAAGGTTGTAGTTATCATTAATTTAGCAATCCCCACCACTGAAAAATAGCTGCGCTCCATCCTCGGGCACACTGGCTACTATAGGAAGTTTATTCAAGGGTACGCGCTGATCACAACACCAATGGAGAAGCTGCTAAAAAAGGACATGTCATTTTCCTCAGATGAGGAGTGTCAGAATAGTTTTGAGCTACTCAAGGAAAATATGGTCACTGCGCCTATCCTTATATTTCTTGATTGGGAGAAGGTCTTTCATGTTCATGTGGATGCATCATGGATCGCCCTAGGAGTTGTCCTCATGCAGCCCGGGGAAGGAGACATCGACCACCCGGTTGCGTTTGCTAGCAGGAAACCTTCTAGCGCAGAACATAACTATTCTACTACTGAACGCAAAGGATTGGTAATTGTATATGCCCTGCAGAAATACCAACACTCTTGATTGGGAGGGCACTTCAAGATGTTCACGGGTCATTCAGCTTTGAAGTACCTAGTCAATAAGCCTTTTTTTTGGGGGAATATTTGTCGATGGTTGTTGTTGTTTTAGGAATACGATTTTGAAATAATTGAGAATCCAAGGAGACTAAATGCTAGACTGGACCACTTGTCCCAAATAGAGAATGGTGAACAGCCAAATAACCTAGAAGAGGGGTTTTTCGATGCGCAAATTTTTGCTATTAAGGTGGTTGATGAGAACTTTGCAGATATTATTCATTTCTTAACTATGGGGATGACACCCATAGATTAATCAGTACAACTGAAAAAAGAATTGGTAACTCGCACAGTTTATTTTACCATCATTACGGGCCAATTATACAAGCTGGGAGCTCTTGAGGTGTTGCGAAGATATGTACTGGAGAATGAAAGACAAGCCATTTTAGCAGAAGCTCGCGGAGAAGTAGCGAGAGGTAACTATGCAGGAAAAGAAACTACGCAGAAGGTATTAAGAGCTGGGTTGTGGTGGCCCACACTGCATAGCAACTCCCACACATATTTTAAAGCCTGCAACACATGCCAATGGACATGAAGAACTTCACGCAGGGATGAGATGCCCTTGCAAACCTAGATAGCCCTACAGGTGTTTGATAAATGGGCTATCGACTTTGTCAGACCAATCAACCTACCACGTAAGAAGACAGGTGCCTAATAGATCATCATGACAACTGATTATGTAACAAAATGGGCGGAAGCACAAGCTGTGAAGGATTGCACTATGGATACCATTACGCACTTTATTTTTTAGCACATTTTAACCATGTTCGGCTATCTGAAGATCTTGATGAGAGATATAGGTATGAATTTAATTAATTAAACTATTCAAGCTTTAACTATAGAATTCCTGATCCACCATGTGAAGAGTACCCTGTATCACCCTTGAGAAACTAGAACGGTGGAAGCTTTTAATAAAATTTTGGATCATGTGCTTACCAAGGTATGTAATGCTGATTAAAACGATTGGGACGTGTGCATCCCCTCAATACTCTGGGCCTATCGGACCACATGCAAGAAATTGATTGGGAAAATGAATTTTCGGATGGTCTATGGGAATGAGGCCATTATGCCCATCGAGTACATTATCCCTAGCTTGTGCATCATGGATTTTACAAACATGGCAGAACCAGAAATCATGGAGGAGCACTTAGCGTAGCTAGTTGCCTTGTAAGAGGATCGGTTCATTGCTAAATTTCATCAGCAAGTTCAGAAGGCTAGCGAAAAAGTCTGGCATGATATAAATATCCAACAGAAGTCGTTTCAGGAAGATGAGCTAGTATTGTTATATGACAGCCATTTTGTGCACCACCCAGGAAAATTATGACAACATTGGTTGGGTCCTTATCTTGTAACATAAATTACTGATAGCGGTGCAGTTAGATTGAATACACTGCGCGGAGACCCCCTACTAGGGTACATTAATGGCAGCCATCTAAAACCATGCAGGGCCAACTCGGCACCTACCAAATGACTATATGGCTGGAGTAGCTGTATAAGGATGGCTACGTGCACGCACAACAAAGAATGAAGGCAGGCCTGACGTGCACGTAAGGGTCATCCATAGGTCAGGAGGCACAAAATGGTGCAATGGGAGCACATGGGTAGTACACAGCTATGAAAAATAGCTGTTGGAATACTAAAATTGGGTAAAAATCCAATTTTACCGTTGAATGGAGTGGGCAGTTGGAAATTAATGCGGTGATTTGGGGGGAGTTTTTATCGTTTCTTTGATGGTAAGTTACAACTAAGTTTCATCCAACTGTTGTTACCCATCAAAAGCTATAAAAGGAGGGCCGAAGATCAGAATTGGGTTCTTTTCTTTCCGAAACTTTTGTGCCCTGTGATTTCTGGTGAAATTTGTACTTTGTGTAATATCGTCATTTGCATGTCTAGGCGCACTACCCCCTATGATAGTAGCAACCCTGAGTTTGTCTTCAGGGCAAGAATGAATACGTCCAACCCTGCTAAATCATTTTATGCCATGACCTCTGCTGAGCTGGCATCCGATGAAGTATTGGAAGTAAATCCCGAAGTTGAGGAGGCGATCTCCACGCCGACCAAGGGGAAAAAGACAGGAAAGGAGAAGAAAAATGAAACACGTCAGGGGAAGGGGAGAGCTGAAAGATGGGCTATGGTTAAGTCGCGCACGTCCCCTGGGATTGTGTAAACCCCTCGGGGGGTGTCTAAGGAATTCTCACCTAACCCTGCGAAGCGTCCTTTGACTGCTCAGGAATATGCTCTGCTGGCGGTCCCGCTGACTTGACTACCATCTTATGTTCGATCAAGGAGACCTACGATGCACAAACCCAAGAATATTGATGTCACTTTCTCCTATATAGAGATGTCTCTGGTTCCAGATCAAGTTCCCATAATTGGAGATACGTTTGGAAGTTTCCCCTCCAACATTGAGGCCTTCCCAGAATTGGTGCTTGAGTTATATCTTGAGAGGGTACTATATGATACTGTGCTGAAGGTGGTGCCAATGTCGTGGGCATGTAGGTTAGCAGGTTCGAGGCTATTGAAATTGCTACAGATACCCCATTTTGGTTTATACAATATCACCAACCTGGTTGTGTGACAACTGATAGCGTTGATCTATGATGGAAGCTTGTGGATTCGACAACACATTCCACTTGACGCTGCCCTAATTTACTGAATTACTGGTTTCCCCATGTAAGGGCCAAATCCCATGGAGCGTTTCGGCAAGAAGTATGAGCAGTAGATCATCGACAAATTACGGAAGGACTATCAAGTAGAACATAACCAAAGGGGATTCCTAGTAGGAATCATCGCTGACCTAGGAGTGCACATGGGTACCCTACCGTTGGCCTGCGAGATGATGCACAAGTGCCAGGAAATGAATATCATTGCCTATGTAATCCAGCTCGCTAGCGGTTGTGAAAAAGGGGTCTGCTATAACTGGTCACAATTACTTTGCACTGAATTTTTGAAAAATGTGCTCAAGGCACAGGATCACGGGAAGGAATTCTATTACTCCTGGCTGCTGCTGCTAATTTCCTTGTTAGTGTGGGAAGCCCCTGAAGGAGTAGTCCTCCCTAAGCTCGAACTAGATATGTGCAAATGGGTGAGATATGAGAACCTGTGAGATTCAAAGGATGCGAAACATGTTGAAGAAAAAAAGGTGTTTTGGGTGCTATTTGACAGCACGCTGGTGGAAAAAATTCAGTCGCGCCCGCGCCTGCCCCCTATGACGTATGAGAAATATAAGGGCATCACGACATTTACGGTTACAATGCACAATGTGCAGTTTCGGGGCTACAGGGATCCAACTTAGATGTCGCTCCCATACGTGGTCACAGATGAGCAAATTGATTGGCTCATTTCCACTTGGCCACCGCACTGGCGATTGAGATTCAAGTTAGCTTGCCCTATCACTACAAGCACCCCTGGTACTAGAACAGCTCCAAAATAAATCACCTCGTCTGATATGAATAAGGAGTCAGAGGTGCACGTCATGGAAGGCACCACCAGGACAGATGTCCCAACAGATACGAACTAGGGCGTGGAGCAAGGATCACAGCAGGATATGGAGACTGAAGGACTTGATGAATAGAGCGCAGGGTCCTCGCATGGTACAAAATGGGAAACTGATACCCCCAAGCACCGAAGAATGAAACATCGGGATACTAGGCCCGATAGGGAGATAGAGGTCACCCTGATTGAGGAATATTTAGAGTAGATTATGGATGCAGTCACTATCTCTCTAGAGGACAGGTGGGTTTCCCTGGAATAGCAACAAAAGGCTGGAGTTGTAGCATTACAGCCCGTGCTACACTTCCTCCAGCTAAAAGTCGATACCCTGCAAGAAAGCATGGCTCAAGCAGGGGAATACCAAGCGAGCCAGCCCACCACAAGCACAAAATTGATCCCCACAACTGAAAGCCAAATTCCCCCCCTACCAGGCACAACGTTCACTTTGAGCCCACCTAGATTGTGTAAGCAAGTCCATACTTGCACTGAAGTTCATCTCCATCTGGCTCGACTCAAGGGAGAGTCGTTGTATGCTCTCCATATTTCCCTCTTCAAGGAGATCCAGCATAGAGAAAGGCGAGTGCAGCAACAACTGAGTGAGGATGAGGATACCATCATGACTAAGACTACTGTGGCTGCCTAGGCCTAGGTTGCACGCATCACTGCCACGTTGCAGTAGACAGATTTGGAGCATCTGATCAACAGACTCTATGAATATGTGTGAGAGGACATTTCTGCCTCCGCCGCCCCACGAGCCAAGATCGAAGGTTTAGTGGTATCTCTGAAAGCCTCTCAGATTGAAATGCAGAATGTTAAAGCAGAGCTGAAACAATAGATCTCCGGTGTAAGATAAATTGCATCCTGAGACCTCTCCCGAGGTGCTCGCCCAGAGATTTGCGTTAGTCGCAGAAGCTACAAATACCATTACAACGCAGATTTCCCAGGGCACTGAATTTTTTGAAACAACTGTGAATCTAGGCTCTACAGTGCAGCGTGATCCTCGTCTACTCAATTTTACTCAAGAGTTGTGCCAGAAAAAAGAATAATTTGAAAAAATGGAGGCTACGATGCCCACGCTTGTTCCAGCACAATTCCTGGCACGTCTTTGGGCTATCCATGTGCTCAGGGATGAACTGGAGGGGCTCCATCAAAAGAAGCAGGTCCTCAGAAACCACCTCAAGCCATGGGCAGATGAAGCCCTCAAGTTTTCACAGGATTTGGATGTAACGGTCAAGTAGCTGAATCAGACCTTGGAAAGTGTTACCGCCGCCACCGAAGACAAAAATTTACAAAATTTGGTTGACATTGCATAGAATGCCCCCACACAAAGCAAGGGTTTTTTTCCCCCTCTGGTCATTGCCATTAAGCAACTCTAGGAGAAGATGCAGACCCCACGGCCGCTATGACTCAAGATGAGTCACAAGATTTTGTTGGGGGCTTGTTGAAACAGGCTCCCCTAGTTGCATTTTGATAAAAAAATTGTAATAATTAGTCTACCACAAGGGCTTTCAGGCAGATCAAAGTCCCCAATGTATTGTAATGGGTCAAAGGGTAGACCAAGATTCCACAAACCATGGTTTGCGGACCATAGGATAGCGCAAGCTATGATGCTATAAATAGATCGATAGGTTGAGTCTAGAGATAGGACAAGTGCGATTGATGCTGTTTGCGATTTGTTGAGATATGTTTGGGTTGTGTTTGGGTAAGGACTCTTGCTAGATGTGTGCATGTAGATCCTAAGTCTAGCTATGTGCAGACCTCATTGGCTGTGTGTGTGGATTGGGAATTGAGTCTGTAAGTGGAATTTGAATGCTAATGAATGAGAAGATTATCTGGTAGTAACGGAAGTATCTCTGTGTTATAAGAGTTGGCTACATTTTGTGTTATTGTTGTGATTATGTCGATTATTGATGCGCACATGGATGTGATGCCATAAGAAAAGGTTATTTGCATAGATCCCATTAGTAATAGTTGTTGTACTTATATTTACATGCTATATGTGGGTTTATGAGCTGTGCATTCTGCAAGTATACTATTAAAGTTTCTACGATATGAATCCTTTTGCGCAAGACTAATAGATCTTAAAAGGGATACCTTAAATAACTCTCTCTCTCTTAGGGTGTGGAAACCTTGTTCCAACACCCTCCCATACTACTTCGGGTGAGACCTTGGCGTGTGCAAGCAGGTCATTTTCGAAAGGGCCAGTAGTATAGGGGTTTTTTGGCAAACCTTAAATCCAAACCTGGGTCAGGACCCCTCGAACCAACATTGGCACATCCAATGAGTGTTTTCCTGCATGTTTGCAAGTGGGTATTGTCACAACTGATATTCAACTTCCGTTTAAACCTAGAAATCAACTTGGTATCCACTGGATCTGAAATGCATGTAGTTAATAATATTAAACCCTCAGTTGCATGTTTTTTTTTCTTTGTGACTAGAAGAATCGGCAACTGCAACGGTATCGTACTCGCGTGACATGGGGTCGAATCCCGCTGGCTACCCCTATACTCCTAGGAGGAAACTGTTGAGCCCACAACAACAGCCCCTCGGTTAATACGGGACTTGAACTCGTGACCTGCACCACGGCACGAACGTCTTAGCAGCACGTTCGATTGCAACTAGACCAAACCCCGACGGGCTAACCCTCAGTTGCATGTTATATCAATGATGGTGAGTTAATTAATATTTAATTCACTATATCTGTCACTAGTGTATCCTCAGTTATAACTAACACAACTGAGTTTAACTCACTTAACCGAGTTAAATTATTTACAACTTGCACCAACTCATGCACCACTACACTTCGAACTCTGTTACAACTAGAATTACTCTACATATCACAACAACTAGCCTCTAACTCGAAACTCACTAGCTAACTAAATTTTCCACTTCATTTAACTATTTCAAGTCCACATTGAGAATACATTACAGTTTAATGTCCATCTAAATTAAGGGATAATAAAAATATACATGCACCCAAAAATAGCCCTCTGGGCCCCACCATAGTGTAGGTGCTTAATGCAACCAGGTTTTTAATGCACTAGTGTGGGTGTTGAATCTTCTTGTTGAATCTCAACACTCCCTCTCAACAAGAAAGGGATTACCCTTCCCCCCAACCATGTCTCTATGGTATTCGAATTTTATCCTGATGAGCACCTTCGTTAGAATATCTGCATCCCGATCTTCCGTGGGAATGTAATAAAGCAAAATTATCCTCCTTTACACACAATCTATAAGATGATGGTACCAGATATCTATATTATTGTACATATCATGAAACACATGATTAATCGATAGTTTAATGCAACTCTGATTATCACAATGAATCACTGTCAGATCCATCTAAGAACCAAACAAACCAATCAAGATATTTCTCATCCAGATAGCTTCACATGTAGCTTGGATTGCTGCCATGTATTCTTCTTCTACTGAAATGAGTGCCACTGATCATTATTTTCTGTTGTACCAGTAAATTTATATCGATCCAATGCTAAAGATCCCCCCTGACGTGCTCTTTCTATCCAATGGACTTCGAGCCCAATCTGCATCCGTGAATCCATGCAAATTCACTCCATCCATTATTTTGTACCATAGACCATAATTTGATGTGACCCTTAGGTATCTCAGGACATGCTTCCCCGCCTTCCAAAAGAGCTTGGTAGGATTAACCATAGCTTGACTCAACTGGTTAACTGTGTAGAAAATGTCTAGTCTCATGTTGACTAGATACATTAACGAACCCACTAATTGTCGATAGATAGTAGCATCCACTACCTCTGAAGAAGTAGCATCCTCTTTCCTCTAGTTTCCTGGAAGAGGAGTATACATGGTTTTTCATATCTCCATGTTAAACTTACCCAATATCTCCTTTGCATACTTTCCTTGAGACAAAAACATTTCACCATCCTACTGCCAGATTTCCAATCCAAGGAAATAATGAAGGAGGCTCATATCCTTCATTTCCAACACCCTTGCAAGATCCTCCTTGCATGAGTGTATGAGATGCTCATCACCAATCAATATTAGATCATCGACATAAAGAAAAATGATCAATAGATTACCCTTAACCACAATTTGATACATGTTTGCATCTGCTTCACTTTTGGTGAAGCCAGTTCAGTGAAATAGCTATCTATCCGAGTGTACCAAGCATGGGGTGCTTGCTTCAGCCCATACAACGCTCTTTTGAGTCTGCACACATGCAACTCACTGTTGAAGATATAAAAACCTTCAGGCTCCTATATGTACTCCTCTTCCTCAATGATTCCATTGCGAAACACATTTTTCACATCCATATGTTGAATTCTCCAGATCATCTGCGCTGAGAGTGCAAGGATGGATCTGATGGAAGAGTACCTTGTGACAAGAGAAAAAGTCTCATCATAATCTATCCCCTCAATCTGCAAGAAGCCCCAAGCCACAAATATAACCTTGTATTTCTCCACACTCCCATCAAAAGCTTGATTTAGCTTGTAGATCCATCTCCAACCTACCACTGATTTGTCAACTGGCCTTGGGACTACCTCCCATGCACTATTTTTGACAATGGAGTCATACTACACCATTTCATCAACCCAAGTAGGCTGCTATACTGCTTCCTGAAAGGAATATGGTTCAATCACAATACATTTTCTCATAAGATCCATGTATCCAGTAAATCAGTTAGGAGACTGTCTTTGTATGTGCTATGAAGTAGGGTGTCCTACATTATGTGCAATATTAAGTCTCAGCCTATGAGCTTCTATGGTGCACCTTCTTCCATTTTTGATGGATGGCTCTGCATGAGTGATTTCCTCTACTCCATGAACCTCCTCATGTGGCTGATCCACATCTTGAGACTCATCCTTGGGAACTAGTAGTTCCTCCTCTGCATGCAAGTCTAGCTCCCTCTCAAGGGACAACCACATGGATTTCCCCTCATCAAATTTTATATCCCATCGCACGATAGTCATTTGGATGTTTGGTAAATACACATGATAATTATGGGGTGTTTCTGTGTACCCCACAAAAATCCCAACTTCAACAGTTGGTTCAAGCTTCTTCCTAGCATCCTTGGTCACATGTACATAAACATATGAGTTGAAAATCTTGAAGTGTAAAACATCGAGTTTCTTACTAGTGAAAGCTTCTTCAGGTATACTCATGCCAAATAATATATGAGGAAAATGGTTTTCACATAAACCACAATGTTGCATGCTTCCGCCCACAGATGCATTGGTAGGTCCTGATCATGCAACATCGCTCAAGCTGAACCCATGATTGTTCTGTTCTTCCTCTCCGTGACCCCATTCTGCTATGGGTTATGAGGCGCTATGAGTTATCTTCGAATTCCTTCTTTTCTGCAGAAGTTATTGAATTCGTTAGAGATGCATTCTCCACCATTATCACTCTTAAGAGCCTTCACTTTCTTCCCCGAATATTTCTTCACCAATGAATTGAACTCAAAAAACTTAGAGAATGTTTGATCTTTCTTCTGCATGAAGAAGATCCAACATTTATGAGAAAATTCATCAACAAATATTACATAGTACTTATGTTTTTCTGTTGAAGAAACCGAGAATGGTCCACACACATGTGTGTGAACTCTATCAAGGATCCCTGAAGCACGGTTCTCCTTCTCATGAAATATGGACTTTACATACTTCCCCATGTTGCAACCCTTGCTCTGATCTAACTGAGCAAGTGTTCCCATTGGAAGTCTAGCAGAAATTTGTTGCATGACTTTCAAGGCTCCATGATGAAGATGGCCCAGTCATTTGTGCCATAATTCGCCCTCATCTCAACTCACCACTTTCTCCACCTTTCCCATCATGAAAGCACATACATGTACCTCCATATTGTATAGATTCTTAACTCGAATCCCTATCCTCTTGGCTTTAACCATTTTTTTTATGTCGCAGGAAAGATTTTCCATCACTAAAAACAACGTCATAGCTTTTGTCCTCCAACATTGTGACTGAGACCAAACTTTTCTTTAGACCTGGTACATGCATTACATATTTTAATTGAAATGGTTTATCTAACTCCCTCTAAAAGGTAATGGTACCAATTCCAGTAGAACTGTACCTCACGTCGTCACCCATCTCAATATGCATCTGGAGATCTTTCTCATCCAAGTCACTGAAAAGTTCCTTATCTCCCGTCATGTGAAAGGAAGTGCCACTATCCAAATACCACACCGATCCCAATGCACTTGACACCATGCATGCAATAAAGAAGATGTCAAGCTCAAATTGTGAGGCAAGGGCCTCACCAACTATAAATCCAACAACCTTCTTTTTCTTCTTCTTTTTTGGAAAGTTAGTAGCAAAATGCCCATGTTCATGACAATGAAAGCACTTCACCTTGGACATGTCCTACTTCTTGCCTTTGGACTCGGATTTTGAAAAAAATTTCTTCCCTTTCTCTTTCCTTGTCTTAGAATCCAAAGTACATCCTCTTCATCCTCATTCTTAGATGAAGATCCATCTCTGGTGTTCCATCTGAACTCCTCCTACACTAGATCCGATCATAGTCGTTCCCAATCCAACAATTTTTCCCGTCCATTGACAGAGTCTTGATAGCTATGCCAACTCTTAGGAAGTCCTAGGAGAGCCAAGCTCACCAAATCATCATCAACTACTGTTATTCCCACACTCCCTAGTTCATCTGTGCATTGGAAAAACTTCGTGAGATATTTTGGAATGGTGTCGCTCTTTTCCATCTTGATCTTCCTGAGTTTATCTTTGAGCGCCAATTTCCTATGGTCAATACTGCTTTGGAATAGATCCGTCAAAGCCTTCCACGTAGCATATGGTGTGGATTTTCCATGGAGGCTTGAGACAATGTGGTCTCGTACTCCTTCCAATAGGATCCTCCCTGCCTTTGCCACTTTCTTTTTCCATGCATAAATATTGGTAGCATCTGCAACATCTGTCTTAGGAACATATTTGTCAATGAGTTCCTTCAAGCCATTGTCTTTGAGTACTACCTCCATCCTGTCCTTCCAAGAAATGTAGCTTGAGATTCCCTTGAGTGGATACTCTAACTTCAAGCCATTAAAAGCCATTTTGATCTTGAATTCGCTGTAGCACCAAGAAAGTATTTCTGCAAATTTGAATTCTATCCAGTCACAAAATTGGCTCCTGCTTCACTTTTGCAATTTCTTGTGCTCTGATACCATGTATAAATTATACAACAAGCATGTATATCTTGGATTCACTTGATATAACAATTTCCTAAAGTTAAATATTGAATTGATTCTACAAATATTTTTTCGAATTAAAAACACAATATCTAATCACATGAACATGAAGAAAGATCAATCACACACAACAAATATAATTTCTTAGGGAATCCTATATCTAAAAACCCCACTATCTTCTATTGTATATTATATCATGGATCATGAAATAATTACATACAAAACTCTTCTCACAAGAGCCCTCGGTACATCAGGTAATTGTGTCACACTATCATACAAAAGTTGGCAAATTCCTTAGCCAATTTACTACCTCAAGACAACCAAACTTCACTGTGAAATCCCTGTTGAATGGAATCTATGAATTGATGCAATCCTGCCTACCTTGACTACACAAGTATCATTGGAACATCCAATGAGTGTTTTCCTGCATGTGTGCAAGAGGATAATGTCACAAATGATAGTCAACTTCCCTTTCACCTAGAACTCAGCTGGGTCTCCACTGGATCTGCCATGCATGCAACTATTAATACTAAATCCCCAATTGCATGTGAGATAACTAATTGTGAATTAATTAATATTTAATTTACTAGATCTCTCACTAATGTATCTTTAGTTACAACCAACACAACCAAGTTTTATTCACTTAACCGAGTTAAACTATTTACAACTTGCACCAACTCATGCACCACTGCACTTTGAACTCTGTTACAACTAGAATTACTCTACATGTCCCACCAACCAACATCTAACTCGAAATTCACTAGCTAATTGAATTTTCTACTTCAGTTAACTATTTCGAGTCCACATTGAGAATAGATTATAGTTTAATGTCAATATAAATTAAGGGATAATAAAAATAGACATGCACCCAAAAATAGACATGTGGGCCCCACCATAGTGTAGGTGTTTAATGCAACCAGGTGCTTAATGCAACCAAGTGCTTAATGCACTAGTGTGGGTGTTGAATCTTCTTGTTGAATCTCAAAAATAATTTCTAAAGCCTTGTTTATCAAAACCTTTGGATTTTTATCTATGGCAAGGTGATTATAGAACCTACCAATCAACATTTTGAATGATAATTCTACCACTAGTTCCAAGGTTATATATTCCCACAAAATTATTTTGTCTCTACCCATTTCTAGCTAAACAATCTTCTCCATTATTCTACCTATATTAAGTTGAGATTCAACAAGAGGATCCTAGTGAAAATTATGCACCTACACTAGGATGGAGCCTCATGCTATTTTTAGGTGGAGGTCTATTTTTAGATGCATGAGAAAATTCTATTTATATATGCATGAGAAAAGTCTATTTATAGATGTATGTGCGAGTTCTATTTATAGATCGCATGTATATTTACAGATGCATGTCGGCTATTATTATCCCTTAATATTAGTTGGACAATAAACAATAACCTATTCTCAATGAGAACTTGGAAATAGCTAATTGAAGTGGCAAATTAGTTAGCTATAGGAAATTTTAGTTCAAAGGTTGGTTGGTGGGACATGCAAGTGGACTTAGTTGTAACTGAGTAATTTGAAGTTGTAACAGAGTTGGATGTGTAGTTATGTGAGTTGTGAAGTAGTTTAACTTAGTTACGTGAGTTAAAATCAGTTGTGCTAGCTGTAATTGAAGATACAATAGTGAGATATCAATGAATTAATTATTAATTAATTCACAATCAATGGTATCACATGAAACTTAATATTTACTACCATTAACTACATGCATGTCAAATCCAATGGAGACCAAGTTGAGATGTAGGTGAAAGGGATAGTTTGACTATCAGTTGTGATATTAGTGGGTTCAATCACGCAACCACACAAAAATTGGATGTTCCCATGAGGATTTTGCAGTAAAGTCAAGCATGATTCAATTCATTGAGGGATTTCTCTCGGCTGGGATTGCGTAGTGGAGGCAGGCTGTCTGGAGGCAGTAAATTGGCACATGAATTTGCAAATTTTTGTGTGACAGTGTGAGACAATTGTACATTGTACTGAGAGCTCTTGGATTAGAGTTTTGTATGAGATTGTTTCATGATTCATGATATATACATAATATATGATAGTGAGGTTTTTAGCTTTATGCTTTCCTAGTAAAAACATCTGTGTTATGTGTGATTGATCTTTCTTCTTGATATTGAAATTAGCGATCGTGTTTAAATTCGGCAAAGATTTTTGTAGAAGAGATTATGTATTTAATAGTGGAATATAATTATATTAGGAGAATCTAGGAAATAAATAATTTGTATTAAAAATTTTACATGGTATCCGAGCACAAAAGATTACAATTTTGAAGCAGGAGCTGAGTTTGTTGGTGGAAAGAATTGACGTTTGCAGAAATATTTTCTCAGTGCTACAATTAAGTTAACATCAAAATGAGTTTCAATGGTTTATGGCTAGAGTATGCACTCGAGGGTAGCTCGAACTACATTTCTTGGAAGGATAGGGTGGAGACGGTGCTCAAAGATAATGGCTTGAAGGAATTATTTTACAGTGATGTTCCTAAGCCCACTTCGACAGATGCTGCATTACTTAATGCATGGAAAAAGAAAGTGGCAAAGGTTAGGAGGATTCTGTTGGAAGGTGTACGAGACCACATTGTCTCAAGCCTTCATGGTAAAGCCACACCGTATTCTATGTGGAAGGCTTTGACGGATCTTTTCCAAAGTAGCAGCGACCATAGGAAATTGGCACTCAAAGATAAACTCAGGAAGATCAACATGGAAAAGGGCAACAACATTCCAAATTATCTCACAAAGTTTGTCCAATGTTGGGATGAATTGTAGAGTGTGGGAATAACTATTGTTGATGATGATTTGGTGAGCTTTTCTCTCTTGGGAATCCCTAAGACTTGGCACAGTTATGAAAACTCTGTCAACGAATGGGAAAAAATGTCTGATTGGGAACGATTGTGGTTTGATCTAGTGCAGGAGTAGTTCAAGCGAAACACCAAAGATGGATCTTAATCAAAGCATGATGATGAAGGGGATTTTTCTTTGGATTACAAGGCAAGGAAGGGGAAGGGTAAGAAATTCCATTCTAAATCTGAGTCTAAAGGTAAGAATCTAGATTTTTCCAAAGTGAAGTGTTTTCACTGCCACGAACATGGGAATCTCGCTACTAACTCTCCGCAAAAGAAGAAGAAAAAGAAGGTTTCTCGAGCTACAAATGGTGAGGTCCTTGCATCGTAATTTGAACTTGACTTCTCCTTGAACGCATTCATGGTGTCAAGTGCATTGGGATTGGTGTGGTATTTGGATAACGGCACTTCATTCCACATGATGAGAGATAAGGAGCTTTTAAGTGACTTGGAAGAGAAATATCTCCAAATGCATATAGAGATGGGTGACGATGGATGATACAGTGAGTCTGGAATTGGTACCATTACATTTCAGAGGGATTCAAGTAAACCATTTTAATTGAAATATGTTATGCATGTTCCAGGCCTAAAGAAAAACTTGGTCCTAGTTGCAATGTTGGAGGATAGAGGCTATGATGTTGTTTTTAGCGATGGAAAATATTTTCTGTGACATAAAACAATGGGTCAAGCCAAGAGGATAGGGATTCGAGTTAAGAATATATACAATATGGAGGTAGATGGTTGCACTACCATGATGGGTAAGGCGGAAAAAGTGGTGAGCCGAGATGAGGGCGAATTATGGCACAAGCGGTTGGGCCATCTTCATCATGGAGCCTTGAAAGTCATGCAACAAATATCTTCTGGAATTCCAACGGGGACACTTGGTCTGTTAGACCAGTGCAAGGGTTGCACCATGGGGAAGTATGTAAAGTCCACCTTTCATAAAAAGGAGAACTGTAATTTAGTGATCCTGGAGAGAGTTCACACAGACGTGTGTGGATCATTCTCGGTTGCTTACACAATAAAACATAAGTATTATTTTATTTTTGTTAATGAATTTTCTCGTAAATGCTGGATCTCCTTCATGCAAAATAAGGATCAAACATTTTCAATGTTCTGTGAGTTTAAGGCATTGGTGGAGAAAGAGTCGAGGAATGAAGTGAAGGCTATGAGGAGCGATAATGGTGGAGAATATGTTTCTAACGAATTTAAAGACTTTTGCAACAAAGAAGGAATTCAAAAATAACTCATAGCACCTTATAACCCACAAAAAAATGGGGTCGCAGAGATGAAGAACATAATGATCGTGGGTGTAGCACGATCGATGTTGCATGATTAGGGCCTACCAATGAAATTTTGGGCAAAAGCATGCAACACGACAGTTTATGTGAAAAATCATTGTCCTCATAGAGTACTTGGAATGAGTACACCTGAAGAAGATTTCATTGTCAAGAAAAAAAATGTTTCACACTTTAAGATTTCTGGATCATTTGTTTATGTCCATGTGACCAAGAACGCTAGGTAGAAGCTAGAGCCGGCTGCTGAAGTTGGGATATTTGTGGGGTACAAAGAAACACCCCATAATTATCGTGTTTATTTTACTAACAGTAAGATGACTGTTATGTGGCTAGATATAAAATTCGATGAGGGGAAAAGCCATGCGGTTGTTGCTTGAGAGGGAGCTGGAATTGCATGCGGAGAAGGAAGTGTTGGTTCCCAAAGATGACTCTATAGATGTGGATCAACCACAGGAGGAGGTTCATGGAGTGGAGAAGTCCACTCACGCAGAGCCAAACATCAGAACTGGCAGAAGGCATACCACAGAAGCTGTTATGCTAAGACTTGATGCTGCACAGAATGTAGAAGCCCCTACTTCATAATGCAGACAAAGAAAGTCTCCTGACCGGTCTACTGGATACATGATTCTCATGAGAAAATGTATTGTGACTGATCCATCTTCCTTTCAAGAAGTAGTGAAGGAGCCCACATGGGTAGATGCAATGGTGGAAGAGTACGACTCCATTGTCAGAAATAGTGCTTGGGAATTTTTATGAGGCTGGTTGATAAATTAGTGGTAGGTTTGAGATGGATCTATAAGGTAAATCAAGCTGCTAATTGGAGTGTTGAGAAATATAAGGCTAGATTTGTGGCCCGGGGCTTCTCACAGATCTAGGGGATTGATTATGAAGAAACATTTGCACCTGTTGCAAGGTATTCTTACATAAGGACCATCCTTTCTCTCTCACTGCAGATGGGATGGAACATTCATCAGATGGATGTGAAGACATAATTTCTCAATGGGATCATTGGGGAAGAGGTTTACATATATCATATTGAAGTATTTGAGATCTTCAGTAGTGAGTCACATGTGTGTCGAATCAAAACAACATTGTATGGGCCGAAGCAAGCACCCCGTGCTTGGTACACTTGGATAGATAACTATTTCACCAGATGGGCTTCACCAAAAGTGAGGTCGATGAAAACCTATACCAAATTTTGGTGGAGGGTAGGATTTTCATCATTTTTATTTATGTTGATGATTTAATATTGACTGGTGATGAGCAGCTGATACACTGATGCAAGGAGGACCTTGGAAAGGAATTTGAGATGAAGGATATGGGTCTCCTTCATTATTTCATTGGATTGGAAATATGACAGTGAGATGGTGAAATTTTTGTGTCTCAAGGCAAGTATGCAAGGGAGATACTGGGTAAGTTTCACATGGAAGGCTAAAAACCCATGGATACTCCTCTTCCAAGAAACTGGAGGAAAGAAGATGCTACATCTAGAGAGGTAGTGGATGCTACTGTCTATTGATAGTTAGTGGGTTCACTAATGTATCTAGTGAACATGAGACCATAAATTTTCTATGCGGTTAACCAACTAAGTCAAGCTATGATTAAGCCTACCAAGATCTTTTGGAAGGCAGGGAAGCATGTTTTGAGATACCTGAGGGTCACATCAGAGTATGGTCTATGGTACAAAAGAATAGATGGAGTGAAGTTTCATGGCTTCAGAGAGGCAGATTGGGCTGGAAGTCCATCAGATAGAAATATCACATCAGGGGGATCTTTAGCATTAAGTCAACAACTGTTTCCTGGTACAGCAGGAAACAACGATCCGTGGTAATCATTTCAATGGAAGCGAAATACATGGCAGCAAGCCAAGCTACATGTGAGGCTATCTGGATGAGAAAGATCTTGGTTGGTTTGTTTGGTTCTCAGATGGATCCGATAGTGATTCATTGTGATAATCAGAGTTGCATTAAACTCTTGATTAATCTTGTGTTTCATGATATGGCCAATAATATAGATATACAATACCATAATCTCATAGATTGTGTGTAAAGGAGGATCATGTTGCTTCAGTAAATTCCCATGGAAGATCAAGATGCAGATATTTTGACGAAGGAGCTCACCAGGAGAAGGAAGGAAAGCATGTCCTGAGATACTTGAGGGGCACATCTCAGTATGGCTTATGGTATAGACAGATGGATGAGGTGAAGTTTCATGGCTTCATAGATGCAGATTGGGCAGGCATCCCAACAGACATAAAGAGCACATCAAGGGGGATCTTTTGTATTGGATCTACAACTGTTTCTTGGTACGACAGGAAGCAGATATCCGTGACACTCAGTTTAGTGGAAGTGGAATACATGGCAGTGAGTCAAGATACATGTGAGGCTATCTAGATGAGAAAGATCTTGGTTGGTTTTTTTAGTTCTCATTTAGATCCGACAATGATTCATTGTGATAATTAGATTTGCATTAAACTCTCCATTAATCCTCTATTTCATGATAGATCTAATAATATAGATATCCGATATCATCATATCAGATATTTTATGTAGTGGAAGATCGTGTTGCTTCAGTACATTCCTATGAAAGATTAGGATGTAGACATTCTGACGAAGACACTCACCAGGAGAAAATTCGAATACCATAGAGATAGGATCGAGGTGAAGGATAATCCCTTTCTTTTTGAGAGGGAGTGTTGCGATTCAATAAGAAGATCCTAGTGAAAATTATGCACCTACACTAGGATGGAGCCTTAGGCTATTTTTAGGTAGAGGTTTATTTTTATATGCATGAGAAAATTCTATTTATAGATGCATGTCGGCTATTATTATCCCTTAATATTATTTAGAAAATAAACAATAATATATTCTTAATGAGAACCTGGAAATAGTTAACTGAAGTTGAAAATCAGTTATCTATAGGAAATTCGATTTCAAAGGTTGGTTGGTGGGACATGCAAGTGGACTTAGTTGTAACTGAGTGACTTGAAGTTGTAAAAGAGTTGGATGTGTATTTATGTGAGTTGTGATCAAGTAGTTTAACTCAGTTAAGTGAGATAAACTCAGTTGTCCTAGTTGTAACTAAAGATACACTAGTGAGAGATCAGTGAATTAATTATCAATTAATTCACAATTAGTGGTCTAACATGCAACTGAATATTTACTACTGCTAACTACATGAATGTCAGATCCAGTGGAGACCCAGTTGAGATGTAGGTGAAAGGGATAGTTTGACTATTAGTTTTGACATTAGTGGGTGCACTAATGAAACCACACACACATTCGATGTGCTCATGAGGATTTCAAAGTCAAGGCAATCAGGATTCCATTCATTAAGGGATTGCTATCAGCTGGGATTACGTAGTGGAGGTGGGCTATCTGGAGGCAGTAAATTGGCACATGAATTTGAAAATTTTTGTATGACAGTGTGAGACTATTGTACATTGTACTGCGAGCTCTTGGATTAGATTTTTGTGCAAGATTGTTTCATGATCCATGATATATACATAATATATGATAGTGGGGTTTTTATCTTTATGCTTTCTCGGTAAAAACATCTGTGTTATGTGTGATTTTTCTTTCTTCTTCATATTTCAATTGGCGATCATGTTTAAATTCTGCAAAGATTTTTATACTAGCGATTCTATTTTTAATAGTGGAATATAATTTTTAGATCAAGAGAATCCAAGAAATACGTAATTTGTATTAAAAATTCTACAATTAAGGTGTAAAATATCTCCCTCTCTAGCTTCACAAACTCTCATATTCTCTAACTCTATTGTATTGTACAAAAGATTTATGATTTTTTAAATGGAAAAGGTCTCTATATTCAACATATATCTAAAAGGAAAAGGAAAATATATATTCAATAGTAGGTTTCTATTGTTTTTGTGTCCTACCCAAAACCCCTAAGTATATATACAAGTTAGTATGAATGGATTCCATCTCTAATAGATAAGGTCCATGTAGTAATGTGAAAGAAATAATTGTAACAAGGCTTAGTAAAAGATTCCACCTACTATAAAGTTCCTTATTTTGAAATTTTGTAGGAGGTAGATATAAAAATATAAAGAAGTAGAAGCAACATAATGAGATGTCTTAGGAAATATATTTTAAATAGATTTATACTCAAACTAAAGTTTATTTGTCACAAAGACAAGTGAGAATTTCTCTCAATAAGAAAGGCGTGCCATTTTGTTGTTGTTTGGTTATTTTATAACATATTGTTCTTAAAATTTGTGATTTCTACAATAAATATAGTATATTTTATTATTTATACTCTAAATCTTCTAATTTTATAATAAATAACACCATAAGTGGTATAAGAGCACTTTCCTTCCTAAAATAGTATTTTAGAAAAAAATTAGGCTAAAGGTGTATGTTGATGTATATAAATAGCAAAACGATCTATTCTCGAGTCAGTAAAATTGTGGTAGGTGAAGAATACACATAGGAAATACAAGAAGTTTCAATTGGTTAGACACCCTTCTAAGTCTTGTTGCTACCCCTTCCAGTATTACCACATCAAACAATAAAATTTATATGGAATTTCACTTCCACATACCCTCGATTAATGATCAAAAGTATCCCGGGTTACCTAAAATTAGCTTTAGACAATTGGATGAAATATAATTTTTTTATAATTCATAGGTGATATCACTTGGGGAAATTACTCTCTAGTAACTATGATCTATGTTGGCTGATCATACAATTTTTTGGCTTAGAAAGAGGCTACACAGGCATTTTTGGGAATTCTGGAGCTGATGGAGTAAGTTGTAGAGGTGTTTGAGAATTGTAAAAACATGTAATCACACTTTTGATCATAATAGAAGAGGGCCAAGACATTGGAAGCTAGCGAAAGGAGACGTAGCCCCAGGCAGGGTGAGCTCATTCATCATGTACTATTGTGTTATTGTTTAAGGTGATGTTCATGTATGTTAGATGTTGTTTTTTAGTGTTTCATTTATGTTAATTTGCTCATGAAATTCATATAAAAACACATAAAAACTCATATTAAACTTCCAATAACCCTCTAAATCCTCGAGCACTTTAGTTATATTCTGAATTGGATCTTAACACAACAAAAATAATATTCCCATTCAGATAAGATCATCACCCTCCAAAAATTTTCCTACACTTGAATTTTAGAGACAACTGAGGATCTCACTATCTGTTGCTCTATGGTTCCTTCATGGTAAAATTATGTTTTGCAAATCATTTAAGTATTATTCTTAAAGTTATAACTTTCAAAGTTAGTTTCTCACACATGCTCATTCGAAGATGCGTTTATGAGTGCTATTTCTTTATGAAACCTTAAATAATCATAAAACCATCCACCAAGATAGTTCCTGTGCCATGTTCAAATCATGTTGATAGTCATTTTATACTTTCGTTGACAATCTCCCTCACATTGGTTGCATTTATACTTATATTCCGGTGAGTTTTCCAGTTGGCACACCTTCACTTTCACAAGTGTCACTTTTGCGTTTGTGGTTCTTGTTTTGACTTTCTGTCACTTTAATAAGTGGAATTTTCATGTTATCTTCCCTTTGGCATGTGTTTCTTTCAAGGTTGTTCACATTTTTCAAGTTTTGTCTTCATGAGCCTCATTAACATATCATTTTATCCCATAATTGTACACTATATTTTCCAAGGTATCCTCCTTCTCACACTCGATTAGTGATTCCTAGGATAAGTGACCTAGCCTTTTTCTTCCTCCCCTCAGTGAAGATCACATTCCAAATGAAAAGTCAGACACTATTACAGAGAATTGTGACCTCCCAATCCTGAGCACACTTTTGAACAATGAAGCGCAGTTTGGGACAATGAAGTGCAATTTGGAACAACAAAGCACACTTTGGAAAAAAAAAAGTCCATTTTCGAACAACAAGGCACACTTCAAAAGAATAGGAACCTCTCTCCCTACAAAGGTTCAACTTAGAGCAACAAGGTTCACTTTAGAACAATGAAGCTCACTTCGGAACAATGAAGCACACTTTATAAAAATGAAGCGCACTTTGAAAAAGAAAGGATCCTATATCTCTTAAATAGTGCATGCGTTGTCTTGGAGCATGAAGACTTCATCCCTCCATCTACCCTTAGGGTGCATGGCATAGTCATGAAGAATGAAGCCTTCACCGTTCCCCCTTACCCAATACACTCTATGCCCAATCCTTGCTTCGCCTCTTTCTCTAGAGCACCTGGCACAGTAGGGGAGGCTTTAGCAGGCCTCCTCTCTATCTTTGACCAATCAAACTATAGTTTCCTTAAGGCCTCCTCTTCGTCCCAACGCATGTCGTAGTCTTGAAGCCTAAATATTTCACCTTCCCTCTTCCCCAATTCAATTTTCACTCAAGATTTTTTAGTTCTTCCTCCTCAGTGGATGGTGTAGTAGGGAAGGTTGAAGGAGGCCTCCTCTCAACCTTAAGTAGTCAAACTATTCTTTCAACTCTTCCTCTCTTTCCATTAGGGAGCATGGTGGACTATTGAAGCCTGAAGCCTTAATCCTTCCTCCTTCAAGCTTCCCCACTATGCTATACCAAGGAGAGATCTTATTCAGTGCATGGAATAGTAAAAATAAATAGTTGTGCCTTCCCAAGCTACTCCCGAGTTTGACTGCGCTCTCCTAGTCAAGCCTCCTTATTTTAACCCTCTCATAGGCCTATCATGAGTTGATCATTTCATGATATAGGTAGTGATATATTAGATGTTTCTAATACTAATTTCTATTTTTCATTAATTATTTTCATTAGCAGGAGTACCTTCCTTGCATGAAAAGGTAATACCCAAAGCAGATATCAAGGAGAAAGCATAAAGAAACACCTGCGGACAAGAAGCACAAAAAAGAGTCATAATGGAGACATGACGCAGATCATGGACAAAGACAGAAAGAAGACATTGCATGATGACTTAAGGGATTTTGATCTTCATAAAATACCATTTGGAGGATTAAGGAGATAAAAAAAGTGGATCCTTAATGAGGATGAAGCATAGATCAGATCTATCATCAAGAATGCAAGATGGAGCACCAAGGTAGACAACATTGCATTGCCACTTCATTATGAAGTCCATGTCATCATTTTAAAGTTGCAACCTGTAAAAGTGGTGTACAAGGGTTATAATAATGTCAATGTGAATTCATATGTTATTCCACATGATCATGTGGAATGTAATGATGTATTATCGAGGTGTTATGCGCAAAAATCCCTCTTGCGGGCAAGAGCGATCTCCTTATATTTCCAAGAAAACCTAGTAACAAACATGAAAAAAATTGATACCTTTCCTTAGCTTATCACTAAAACATGAAACATGTAGTATGCAAAGGATCACTTACCTATTATCAAATTTCTTTTATAAGTCCTTTTAGCATTTTCCATAGCCAACTTTCTCTCAATGCCTTAGAGGATTTCCAAATGTTTTCAACAACTTCTCCATGATGCTCCAAAAGAGATATGTAGAGACAAAAACGTTCAAATGGATCAAAGCATCTCACATATGAAATAAAAGGTAAAGGAAATCCCTAATTTAACATAAAAAATATAATTTAATAAATAATATAATGCGAGTGATCAAGGAGTCGCTGAAATAACATAAAAATAGACATAATTAGGAAAGAACAATTACTTTGTATTGAATTGAAAGGAAAGCAAGCTTACAACTTGGTTGCCTAGATGTCACAAGCCTCTTCCAATGGTCTCCTTTTCTTCTCATGATGACAAGATCTTCATACAAAAACTAACAACATATTTTTACAAATCCAAATCCCCCCCTCTCCCTTCAGTACTATGCTCACTTTATAAGCAGGACGAGGAGGTTTCTAGTTCCTCTTATCAAGGGATACAATGTTTAAGATACAGAGTTTAGTTCCATGGTCCAAGGGATGAGCCACAGGTATGTAGTGGTTATAGTTTTCTAATTTGGATAGTATTCCTTAACGAAGCTTCTAGAATTTACTTTTTTATTTTATTTTTACTTGCGCTAACAAAATTGCATATTTTTTAGTGGAAGAAAATGCACAGATCTGTGAAGACCACAATGGTAAAAACTGCAAATGCGCGAGTTTTGTTCAGGAAAAATACGAAGATGCTAAAAAATGGTTTTAAGTAGTGCAATCCAAAATTTTGTTTGTCTCTATTATTATTTTACTTCAAGCTTCATAGGGGAATGACTTGAGGCACTCATCAGATGGCGCGAGATCTCAATCAACAGTCATGGTGACAAAATTTAGTGTAAAAAATTTCCTCCTAAAGTGAAAATCCAATAAATGTGTTTGATGACTGAAGCGCTTTATCATGTCAAAGGTTCAGTTCAAAGACTAATTGTTTGAATAAATTTAACAAAAAATCAAGTATTACCATATCATGCTTTCATATAAACATCACTTAGGTAGGAATTCCCATACTCAGAGTAAAAGTATCTCAAAGAATCAATATGGAAATACATCTGAAGATCCGTAACATAATACATAGTATGGATACAACCATCAATGGATCTATGTTTACAATAATAAATATTTAATAACTCCATGTGACCTAGATGGATGAAAATATATCCATCGTCTTAATATCCATCTCTATCGATGTACAAATTTAACCATGCGAGTATATATCTCGAAGTCAAAAATGGAAGAAACCACTTGATTACTGGTCAATGGTGTGAACCACTAACAAGTGCAAGAGAAACGACCAATAATGAAAATGGATCTCAAGGTACTCTAGTACGATATATGAAGTATTATTAAATGTTTTGATGTCGACCACTCATAGAATCATTTAGTCGAAGGCCAATGTTTAGAACCTATCGTCAAAAGTGAGAAACCCGCCATTGAGGTATGCAGGCTCCAAGGTACCAAAAGAGGGTTTCTATGTCAACATCCTGGAAAATGAGTTGACGTCAATAGGAAGAGGCTTGTTGGAGGAGGGCCTATTACACAAAAACTCATTAAAGTGTGTATGTTTCCACAGACATGAACATAATGTTGATGAGAACTTCTTGAATCTGTATATTTTTCTCGAAGAGCCCGGCGTTTCGAGTGAGAACTTCACCCATATTTAGGGGAATGAAGTCGAAAAAGATGGCAGGAAGAGTGTTGGACCATCAATTTATAGATATAGGGGAAAAAATAACTATTACAAAGATGGAAATTTAAGGGCATTGATAAATTTATTAAGTCAATGACATGATCAATGAATTTAAATTTTAAATTAAAATCAGATTGAAAATTAATTAAGTCAATGTGATGATCAATGAATATAAACTTAAAATTTTTAAAATAAAAAAAATAAATAAATATAATTTTAAAAACAAGTTAAATAAATAAATGTAATTTTAAATATAAATTAAATAAATAAATATAATTTAAAATTAAATTATTAAAAAACAAACTAGCCGTTAGAGAATAAAAAGGTTGAGAGGTCAAAGAGATAATTGATAAATTTAAATTTAAATATCAAATTTAAATTATTTAGAATTTTTATTATAGGTGTTAATCATGGATTGTAGATTAATATTAGAATTAAATTTATTGGGTGAATTCAAAAACTGGAGATAACCATATAGATTTGAAGTCCTATTTTGGATTTATCAGCTAATATAGTATCATAATGACACTATAGATTTGGAATTCAAAGGATTAGGTTAGAATTTAACATAATGATAAGTTAAATGAACGAAATGAAATGAGGTGTATAAAAGGTAAATATGGAAATGAGAAGGGTCTAAAATTAGTAAAGTTAAATACTAGAGAATTGAAAAAGTAAAGAAGGGGTTACAAAAAGTTAGAATTAGATTTAGAGGGAGGGCATTTAGATGATAGAAAGTGGATGACAGGCTTTCGGGATTGGCTCAAATGATAACCATCTTCCCAGTTAAATTTATTGGGATGATTTTCAATTTCAAGGGCTTCCCTAATGACCCATCTGGAATTGTATGGGCTATATGCTAGGATTTTAGATTTGTCGGAAAAAATTAGGCATTTGGAAGAATGGGAGTGCTCAATTATGACAGATTTTTCAATGTGGTTATGGTTGGTGTCAACAATGTGTTATTTCAAATGATTTTTAAAGGATATGCCAGTTTTTCATTTGTAAGACATTCCACACGAGGAGGGGATCTCATATACTTTAGGACCTAGCATGGGGTCATTTTTATCCTTGGCTGATCTGAAGAGCTGGCTAAGGTTTATATGGGGCTTAAAGAAGGTTTTAGTGTTATTTTTAGAGAGGATCATGGATAAATGATCATTAATCCCTTGAATGTAAGGAAGGGTTACCATGGCTAAGGGAGGAATTTTGGGAATGTTTTTAGGGTGGGGATGGGTGTTAGAGAGGAAGGCCTTATTGATCTGGGAAGATGAGTAACCATTAGACATAAGTGCTCTGGAGAGATGGGATTTTTCCTTGGGAAAGGATTGGGATGAGGATATTGGAATGGCACATGTGACAAGGGTTTTGATACTGACAGATTTTTGATCTGGGTGGTGGTCGGAGTGAGCATGGAGGTACATATCTGTATGAGTCTTCTTTCAATAGAATTTGTGGTTAAGGGAGCCATCAAAGTGGTGCAAGAGAAGGAAATACAGAAAGGGGAGGGAATGGTTCTCTTCCAGCTCCATAGTAAACTAGATGTGGAGGAAGATAATATTAAGGCGTGAAAGAAATTTGTGGAGCAAAGGGATACCATGGGACCAAATTACAAATGTGTCATAAAAAAATGCTTCCAATATTTAGCCTTGTGGTGGAAGGTTTCACGGGCCTTAAATTCAAATTGTTCCATAAAAATGTTATCAACAACAGGAGAGAGAGAAGAGCCTATGACTGTGCCCTCAGTTTTTTCATAACAAACCCTGTCAAAGGAGAAGAAGGTGGAGGTTAGAAAGAGTTTGATAAGGTTAAGAGTTTATGAATATACAACCTTAGAAATGAGATCAATGGCTTCGGAGATAGGAATTTTGGTAAATAATGAGACACCATCAAAACTAACCATGGCGTTATTTTAAACTGGCTTAAGTGTCTTGATGTGCTAGATGAAATTAGCAGGGTCTTTAATGAAGGAGGAATAAAGGCCAGAATAGGGGCGAAGCTTCTTGGAAAGGAATTTGGAAAGGGCATGGATCAAACCTCCTATAGCACTGACGATAGGTCTAAGGGGAATATCAATTTTTTGAATTTTCAGATGACCATAAATACTAGGGGTAATGGGCTTAAGGGGGATAAGGTGATTTTGGATCATGAGTGATCCAAGTGGATCGAATAGGTCCAAGTATAAGTGGCTTGAGTACAAGGGCTCAAAAATAAATGTATTCGAAAGTATCTCAAACTAGGTTTAGGTTGTAGATCTCGTCTTTTTGATTCCAACGATGCAAATGCTACTCAATTCCGAGTCCATATGAAGGCGTTAGGAGCAGTCAAAGTTTGAATGTTGACTTGGTGATGTGGCAGCTTAAGAAGGCAACAATTTTACTGGAACTTGACCACCAGATTCTGACCAACCTTCAACAGATTCCAGGAAAATTTGTGGGATCGTTATTTGCACTCCTTCGGTGAAAATATGTAAGGTTCGAAAAAATATTCTTGTTTTAAAAAAATAACAAAAAAAAATATAAAAAAAGGGGTAGCGGGCCACAAACCCCGCCACCCCACAAATCCTCATAACAAAACATGTTAAATTGGGGGTGGGCAACGGTCATGAACCTACCACCCAAGCATCACTACCCACATGTGGCACCGTTAATGTAATAACAGGTGGGGCCAACGGTCATGACCCCGTGGCCCCAAAAAACCATCCTAACTTACACCACATGGATACGATGTCGACGAGAGCTTTGGGGGTGGGTTTCCCAATGCAGACTCGGCCACCACGTGTATTAAAATAAAACAACAGGTTTAAAAAATGAAATGCGGCGGCCATTTTTTTAAAATGTTTTCGTTGAAAAATATTTATTATAGAGTAGTTGAGGTTTGACCACCCCACCTCCTCCGACCAAAGCATGATCTTAACCATTCACCCAAACAGACTCTTTGGGAACTCTGCCAAACCAAAATTATATAAACCTTCAATTCATTTATGCTCCCAAGGAAGACAGGAGCGGGCACGGAAACCAAGGCAGTGGAACCCTGAGCAGTGTGCACGAGGGGGCGAAACCATGATCTGAGCCATTTTCTAGAGGGGAAATATTTTCACTTTGTCATATTAAGGAAAATGTTATATGTACTCTACACTACTGAATGCCACGAATCCAATAGTGTTTTCCATTTCTTCCTCATAGGTTTTCAATTTTTGGGCACTTTCAGTGATGGAGGTATAAGGGTGTTATTTCTCATTTTTGTACTTGTACTTTCATTTTTTCCACTTAATGAAGAAAAGGGCCTCCCCACTATTTGAGCAGGGCTCGAAGACGTAGTCCCACCTAGACAAAATCTAAAATCAATTATGTGTCTTCTTGCATGATGTTAATTGCTTCTCTCTTCTTACATTTATGCCTTTAAAGTTTCTTGTTTTAAGCTACAATTTTCACATGTAATTCTTTAACACATCTCAAACAAAATATTTTTTATCAAGTGGTATCAGAGAAGGTGTTTGTAGATGTGAATTACATGCTTGTATTCTAACTAGAAACATTCTATGAAGAGGCAAAGGAATGCTACAGTCTTTTGATACCGAAGCGGGACGTACACATCATAGAAGGAACATGGGTGACCATGGTAGATCGGGCTGAGAAACTATTATCTAGACTTGAGAAGTTAGAGAAAATAGGGGAGCATGTTTCTGAAGGACAAGGTTCAGCGCATGGAGGTGGTGGAGGAGACCTACCTCCTTCAGGAAATGAAAGTCCTTCCTCCTCTTCTAACCATCATCATAAAAATTCTGTAAATGCATATAATAAACCTTTCTTTAAGTTAGATGTAAAATTTGATCTACCCATGTATAATGGTGAAAGTGATGTAGACAAACTTAACAAATGTATTAGGCAGCTTGAAATCTACTGTAGGATTCAGTGGATTGTGGAGGATGAGGAAAATATCTAGTTGGCTTCTTTTCGATTGAGTGGCACAACTCTCATCTGGTAGGAGAGAAAACTCCAAGGCAACAGTAATATGGGTAACCTTCTTTCCTCATGGTAAAATTTCATTGCTGCACTTAAAAATCAATTCTATCCCTTGGGTTATAAGAAAAAATACTTAATGGAGTGGAAGTACCTAAGGCAAGGTAAAATACAAAACGTGAAAAGCTTTACTGAGGAATTTAGAAAACAAGCAATAAGTTTGGGAATTTCATTAGATTCTCCTGAAGTTGTAACTAAGTAAATTGGGACATTAGATAGTTACATAAGAAATTCATTATTTTTGTTTGAACCTCCTACCATAGATGAGGCCATTGTGAAAGCCGTTCACATAGAAATAATGGGGGAGCATGAACAAAGTGACTACCCAAAAAGGACTGTCACAGCCAAAAGAAGGGGAGCAAAGCCCTCTTGCACACATTGTGAAAGAGAGGGAAATGACGAAGAAAATTGTTAGAAGTTTCACCTTGAGTTGATACCTGAGATAAATGACAAAAAAGGAAACAGAAGACCGCTACCACTATACAAAAAAACCAATATTCTGAAGATTCTGGATCCGAGGAAGATGAAAAGGTTGCAACTGTAGGATTTTCACGAGGTCGACCAATTGACCCATGGTTTGATTCAGGTGATAAAATGAATCTTGCAGCCTTTGGGATCATGACATAAGGACCCATAGACTTGGGTTCCGATTCAGGCGATGAAACAAAAAATCAATGAATAGTGTACCAAAGAAGAAAAGGACACTTACTGCGGTGGAGGTCCAAGAAATTGAAGAGATTAACCAAGGCATCCAAGCAGAAAATGCTGAGCTAAGAAGGCTCCTACATGAAGCAAGGGAAGAAAAACGAAGGTTACTACGCCAGTTACAAGCTAAGGATGGGGCCTTGGAAAAATTGTGACATAACCAACCTGAGGTAAAAAGAAACCATTCAATTTCATGTATTTTTCATGATGATGAATTCGATTCTTTTGAAAAACATACTACAGGGATCGGGTCCAAATTTTTGAAGAAGATGGGTTATCAAGGAAAGGGCCTCAACATCAATGGCCAAGGCATCGTAAACCCCGTCAAATTCGAGGCATTTCTGCGTCATGCAGGGCTCAAATACACTAGGAAGGAAGTGGGAGAAAGCTCCAAAATAGCCAATGACCCACCAAAAAATAATAATGAGAGCACCTCCTCAGACCTCAACAACAATGATGGATTCATGGGCACTTCTTCGAGGTACATCGGGAGGAGGCATTCCAGGATGAAATGAAAGGTATGGAGGAGGAAGAATCATGATAACCAGAATGAAACCCAGAAACCTGCATGTCAAACACACCAGGATCAAAGAAAAACCATGCAAAGTCTGATCCTCGAATCTGTTCCACAGGAAGATCCTTAATAGGGTGATGATCCATTTACTTTATTAAGTAAAATATGGTTCTTTTAGGGGTCTTAGTGTGATGGCCACATTTGTAAATCATACGTTGCAAGTAAATGTAAACGTGATGGTGCGTTTCCCATCACTTCAAAATAGAACGATGACATTTTGGACTTTATTTATGAGTAGTTGAGATATTGATTGTTTTGTTTTTCTTCTATTTAATCCTTGGCCAATGAGTATGTGTGTAATATTACAAAATTTATATTTTATCTAAATTGAATATTATAGTTGATTTTATCCTAGATAGGTAAATAAAGGGTAAGAAGGCCCCATAATCCTTAAGGAGGGAGAATAACACTCCTCATGTGAAAGGAGGAAGAATAAAGCAACTGATTTGACCACCACATGGTGTGAACAGGATTGGATCATGTTTGATCTAGTCATTTGGACCAAGTCCACATGCACTGTCTAGATACAATGTATCTCCTTGATGGAATGCATAGTTTTAGAGGAGGATCACTTGCATGAGTTGGGAGACACATGTGGATGGGACCCATGGTGGAGAGGAGCACTTGAAATATATGAAGAGGAGGAGAGCCATTGTGATTCATGCTTGATTATTATTTTCTTTGGTCTGTTGAGACTATGCTCCTCTTGTTGTTTAGCAAGGGTGCAGTGCTGCATAGCACAAGGGTGTTCCCGGTCAGGAATCCCTACCTCATCCTAAGGGAATGAGAGGTTCTAGAGATACATTTCCTCATTCTGGCATTTGGCCAAAGCTACCTCCTTCAGTCAAATCGTTATTCTTGGAGCAGGATAACTTTGTGCTGCAGGGTGCAACAACAGAGGATCTCTTGAGTCATTCCTTGGCTTGTTCTCCAGTGTAAGGCTTGGATATCTATTGGAGGATCATTAAGGAGGTCTCCTAGGATTATTTTCATATCATTTTCATCAGGCCAACAACCCATCTTCCCTCACAACACAGTCTCCAGCTAGATCTATGTTATTTTTTCAGGCAGTTGCTGGGAGGGTCAATTGAGCTCATTAGGAGGGGTTGTTTCTGAGTAAAAGGATCAGCCTTTTTCTTAGGTACACTTTCAGAGGAGGGCATCATCATTTAAGATCTTCTATAACCTCATTTCATATTTTTATTCAGTTGCAGTGACAAGCTAATTGTCACATTGTACATTCTACAACATTTCTAGCAATCTCTCCTAGATTGGCTAGAAATCTTGTATTGGAGCCCATTCTTCTATTCTTGGGCATTCCTTTGTATATCTCAGCCATATTTCATATATGCACATCTACAGAATCAGCTACACTTATATAGACTGTGCAGTCACTGCTCTCCGGAATTTTGTATAACTATAGCATCTCATGTATTTCATGTTCTAATCATTGGAGATTGATTCCCATTGCTTGAGTGGCTTGTCCCTCAAGATATTTCTATATTTTTTTGCTTATATATTAATGAAAATTATGGCTGCATTATATTCCATTTATTTTCATGTTGATATTTGTAGAGTTTCATGATTATGTTCATATGTTTATGTAGCTCACTCTTTGAGCACTTTTCCAAGATACCGAAGGGAGAGAGATCTGTTTAACCTACCTTGAGTAATTTATTTGAGTTCAAATTTTGGAAGTATAATGTATGATGTATTAAATAAGGGATAAAGTCCCATTTCATCTTATTTTTGCATTATATTCCTTATACAACATCCCTTTGGACCATATTGCAGAAATTCCTGAAAAAGGGATATTACAGTGGTATTAGAGCATCAATCTTGGCTCAGCCTGTGCATCCAAGACAATATTCCATTAGAAGGAGAAGCTCCTCACACAGAAGAGGATTTTTACAAAGGAAAATAGAAAAGAGGAATGACAGAAGAGGAGGTCTCCCTGCTTCTTTTCCAAACTATGGAAGCTATCATAGAAAATCTCAAGGAGATAGAAAGGGAGAATTACAGTAAGTTTATAAGAGGGTTTGAAGATGAAGCAAGCCCTAGCTATTATCATGATGGGTGTGGGAATTTAGCCACACATGTACATCCAAAATGTAGTTCATTTCCCACTTTCACTGTAGGGAGAATGGAGGGAGAAGATGAGGCCATTGGAGGAGCAGTGCTGCAACTTAAAGGTATGGCTCATGGTTGGTGGTCTGAAAATTCTATTTCATATTATCATGTAAATGTAAAAACATATGATGAATTAACTAAGGTATTGGTGAGGAAATTTGATAAAAATATCTGTGAAACATCATGTATCAAAACCTCAAACACTTTGCATGCATTGGAGGGAACCATGAAACAAACTCCATTCCATATTTCTAAAGGGGATGAAAACATGTATGATGGCTTGCTAAGGGCAAGATCCCCATTGTGTGAAGGGCCCTCTTCCATTTGTGAAGACATGGAGGTAATTCATTCAAGAGATTACCAAGATCTAGGGTCTCTCCTTGAGGATGAGGTATTCTCAATCATTGATGGGGTGGATGAGCATAAGAGATCTAACAGTGTTGTCCCATTGGGAAAAGATCCATCACCACATGGAGGTGAAAAGGGAGCCATTGCTTCCATTAGAGGAGCCGTTGTATCTTTACAAGGAGTTCCAAATGATTCAACATGTGGGAAACAAGGCACAATTCTGGAGCCATATGCAGCAGTTTTTGGGGATTGTGAGATGGAGGAGGAAGAGAAGGATCAAAATCAAGGGATGATATACCCTTATCTATTCCGAGGAGCTTTTCCAAAAGAGAAGGAGACTGTAATGCACAGTGAAGAGAGGGACAAATCAGTCCACTCATATATACAATCCACTTTTGAACTAGATGTCTCACTATATGGAGGCATTCCACCTGGGAGGTCCCCTGATCTAGAGTTGATGAGGGACATCTTGTCATGTAGTTCAACACTCTTGGATTTCGGAGAGGTGAATACTTTGGAGGAGTCCAACACAGTGCAGAGATTTTGGGATACACTCAAGGAGGAGGGAGACACTCTCTCATTTTGAGCATCACCCACTCTCATTACCCATACTGCACTGAAAGAGATTGCTGTAGGGATGAAGGATAACATCTTCATGATGTAGGATTACTGCTCCATATATTTGGAGAGACAGAGGATACTTCATTTGAGGAAGGACTCTTTCACACATGGGAGTCGATGGAGGCCACTCATGCCTACTTTGACCTAGCTTGGGAGATTCCTTTTTGATGACAACTTCTCATGGGAGGCTAACTTCCGAAGGTCACCATTACTATTGGAGCACGAGCAACTGCATGATGGGCATGGCATAATTTTTGAGGATAAATTTGGCATGGGGGATTTCAAAGTAGCAGGTAGCAGTGTGAGGTGAGCTTGACATGCTAGATCACTAGTGTTGTCTTTGAGGAGGATTGATCCGTATTGGAGATCTCAGATCTTGGTAGAGTACTCCAAGGATCTTGGTGCTTGCATGATTCTTGATGACCCGAATGGAGAGGAAAAATACATGGTGGATGATGTGTTCATCTATTTCTATGGAAAAATCTTCTTGACTAGGGCTTCCAGTCTCAAGGAGAAACTATTACATGCATCACATGAGGACTTCCTAGCTATGCACCTTGATGCATATATTGCTGTGTTAGAGGAGTTCACTTGGGAGGGAATCTAGCAGGGCATGTATCAACATATGAAGAGATGCATAGCCTGGATGGTGATTGAGAGGATATCACAGCCACCTTCTTACTCATTAGGAGTGAGGGAGCTTTTTCAGTTGAGCCATTTCAGCTCAAGGCCTCAAGTACATAGTAGAGAAGGTATAATTTCACGTTGTGCTTTGTACTTATTTACTTTATATGAGTAGCATATTGTACCAAGGAGGAACATCCCTTCTTGCATATTGTATTATGTACTTGCAGCTACTTGTAGCGTTGATTTTGGCTACCTTAATGGTGGTTTGTGGGGGAAGCCACATGACTCTTGGTGTGCACAATTGACACCAAATTGTACATTCATGTTCACATCTTATGGGATGACTATGGTAGCAAAAAAGTGGCTGGTAAAGCACTTGTTATTAATTATTTTGATTCAGGAAAGGAGTGCCCTGTGCTGGTTCCATTGGTGGAACTATGATTCAATATCCGCTTGTCATTTGGCAGCTTGTTTTCATTGTCTTTTGCTTCCATATATTGCTAATATGTTTATGCTCATGGGAAGCCTTGCTTGGAAAGTGGGATTGGAGTTGAGGATGCCCATTGGGAGTATGATTCTCCCCTTTTCACATGTTGTATGTTTCATGAGAAACAATGAGCACACCATGATTTCCACATCACTCCTTTTCCCTTCATGTAGGAGGAGCCATTAGGAGAAGATGCATTGTTGGAGGAGGCACTTCATGGTTGCTTCATTTTGTGGGGAGGCTTGGGAAAATTTTGGAGGCCATGAAATTTCAGCCCAATATCAGTAACCCCATCACACTTATCATAAATGGAGGGAGAAACCAGTTGGACGGAAAAATCTAAACTCTCCATTCAGCCCCAACACATTGCATAGATCCGGGGTTGAGGATTTATCGGATGAGCTACCTAAGATGGCTCATTTCATTTGGATGATTGCATGGGTTAAGGAGTCATTCATTGGGAATAATACTTCCCATGTTTCTCATCCCTCATACCTTGAGGAGGCCATTGAACAAAAAGAACATTCCTACTTACATCTCTCTTTTCCTCATGATGCACACTTCTAGTTGATACACTTGGAGGGATTCATGGAAGAAAGATCTATTGAATTTTATGATGAACCTTGGTAGAGCCTGTTGATGAGGAGGCCACAAGAATAAAGGGGGGAGAATTTTTCTCTACCTTGCAGTTTCTTGAGGAAAATCAACGTTTTGAAGGGGGAGGACTGTAATATTCCCAAAATTTAGATTTTATCTAAATTGAATATTATAGTTGATTTTATCCTAGATAGGTAAATAAAGGGGTAATAAGGCCCCATAATCATTAAGGAGGAAGAGTAACACTTCTCATGTGAAAGGAGGAAGAATAAAGAAACTAATTTGAGCACCACATGGTGTGAATAGGATTGGATCATGTTTGATCTAGTCATTTTGACCAAGTCCACATGCACTGTCTAGATACAATGTATCTCCTTGATGGACTGCGCAATTTTAGAGGAGGATCACTTGCATGAGTTGGGAGGCACAAGTGGATGGAACCCATGGTGGAGAGGATCAATTGATATATATTAAAAGGAGGAGAGCCATTGTGATTCATGCTTGATTATTATTTTATTTGGTCTGTTGAGACTACGCTCCTCTTGCTGTTTAGCAAGGGTGCAATGTTGCATAGCACAAGGGTGTTCACGGTCAGGAATCCCGACCTAATCCTTAGAGAAGGAGAGTTTCTAGAGCTACATTTACTCATTCTAGAATTTGGCCAAAGCTACCTCCTTAAATCATAGCGTTATTCCTGGAGCAGGATAACTTTGTGCTGCAGGGTGCAGCAACAGAGGATCTCTTGAGTCATTCGTTGGCTTGTTCTCCAGTGGAAGGCTTGGATATCTATTGGAGGATCAGTAAGGAGGTCTCCCAGGATTATTTTCATATAATTGGCATTAGGCCAACCACCCATATTCCCTCACATCACAGTCTCCAGCTAGATCTGCGTTATTTTCGCAGGTAGTTGCTGGGAGGGTCAATTGAGCTCATCAGGAGGGGTTTTTTCTAATTAAAAGGATCAGAATTTTTCTTAGGTACAATTTCAGAGGAGGGAATCATAATTTCAGATCTTCTACAACCTCATTTCATATTTTTATTCAGTTTCAGTGACAAGTTAATTGTCACATTGTACATTCTCCGTCATTTCTAGCGATCTCTCCTAGATTGGCTAGAAATCTTGTATTGGAGCCCATTCTTCTATTCTTGGGAATTCATTTGTATATCTCAGCCATATTCCATGTATGAAAATATAAAGAAGAAACTACACTTATATAGACTGTGCAGTCACTGTTCTCTGGCATTTTTTATAACTGTAGCATCTCATGTTCTAATCATTGGAGATTGATTCCCATTTCTTGAGTGGCTTGTCCCTCAAGATATTTCTGTATTTTTTTGTTGATATATTAATGAATATGATGGCTGCATTATATTCCCTTTATTTTCATGTTCATATTTTCAAAGTTTCATGATTATGTTCATATATTGTTGTAGCTCACTCTTTGAGCACTTTTCCGAGATACCGAAGGGAGGGAGATCTGTTTAACCTACCTTGAGGGATTTCTTTGAGCTCAAATTTTGGAAGTATAATGTATGATGTATTAAATAAGGGATACAAGTCCCCTTTAATCTTATTTTTGCATTATATTCCTTATACAACGTCCCTTTGGACCATATTGTAGAAATTCCTGAAAAAGGGATATTACAGTGTGCTATAAAATCTTAGCAAGGAGCGGTTGTTGAGCCATGTGTGATGTAAATGATTGCAAATGATGTACTATTTTTGCGTACAGAGGATTGAAAGTATGGTTTTGAGTGTGCTAATGCTTTTGGGGTCCAAAAGCTCTTTAGTGGGGAGGAATGATCCAGGTGGATCGATCAGGTCCAATTACAAGTGGCTTAGAGTACAAGAGCTCAAAAATCAAATTATTCTTGAAAGTATATTGAACCAGTTTCAAGTTGTATATCTCATCTTTCTAATTCCAATGACATAGATGACACTCAATTCCAAATTTGCATGAAGGAGTTAGTAGCAGTCAAATTTTGAAGGTTGGCTTGGTGATGTGGCATCTTAAGGAGGCAACAATTTTGTTGGAACCCAGCCACCAGTTTCTGGCCAACCTTGGCCATATTCTGTGCGAATTTGTGAGACCGTTAATTTCAATCCTTCAGTCAAAATCCAGAAGGTTCGAAAAATTATTCTTGTTTTAAAAAAATAACAAAAAGATATAAAAAAAGGGGTGGCAGGCCACCAACGCTGCCACCCCACAAATCTGCATAACAAAACATGTTAAATTAGGGGTGGGCAGCAGTCATGACCCCGCCGTCGAACCACCGATTCCCCACATGTGGCACTGTTAACATAATAACGGGTGGGGCCAACAGTCATGACCTCATGGCCCCAACCAACCGTCCTAACTTACACCACATGGATACGATACTGGCGGGAGCTTCGGGGGCGGGTCGCCCAAAGCAGACCCAACCCCCACCATGGAAAATTTTAGGGGCTAATATTCGCAGGTGGGCTAATTTTCTATAGTTTTTCTAAAAAAAAGATTCGCTAATTTCCACTTTTTCTAAAAATGATTCGCCAAAATTTTATAGTGTCAAATTATTTTACCCTAAAAATCGCCAAAAATGTGTATAGAGATTATATAAAATTCTTAGAAATTTGAATATTTTGACAGAAATATCTCCAAACATTTTACTGATTACATATTATGGACTAGTAGGATTCGCCAACATTTCTAAACATTAAGATAAATTTACATAAAATTCTCCCTGGCCCCCACGTGTATTAAAATCAAACGCCGGTTTTCAAAAATTAATGCAGCAACCATTTTTTTTAAAGGTTTTTATTGGAAAAGACTTATTACGAAGCGGTCGGGGTTTGACCACCCGACCTTCTCCCACCAAAGCAGGATCTTAATGATTCGCCCAAATGGTCTCTTTGGGAACTCCACCAAACCAACATTATATAAACCTTCAATTCATTTGTGTGCCCAAGGAAGACATGAGCGGGCATGGAAACCAAGGCAGCAGAACCCTGAGCAACGTGTAGGAATGGGTGGAACCATGATTTGGGCCCTTTTCCAGAGGGGCCATATTTTCACTTTGTTAGATTAAGAAAAAATTTATATGGATTCTTCACTACTCAACGCCATGAATCCAATGATGCGGTTCATTTCTTTATCAGAGGTTTTCAATTTTCGGGCATTTTTAGCCATGGAGGTATGGTGTTATTTCTCATTTTTGTACTTGTACTTTCATTTTTTCCACTTATTGAAGAAAAGGGCCTCCCCACTATTTGATTAGGGCCGAAAGATGTAGTCCCTCCTGGATGAACTCTGACATCAATTCCATGTCTTCTTGCATGATGTTAATTGCTTCTCCCTTCTTATGTTTATGCCTTTAAATTTTCTTGTTTTAAGCTACAATTTTCACATGAGATAGCGGGCAAACCCCACTTTACCCACAATCTCCACTTGCAGATGCATATAAAAATGAATTTCCATTTTAAAACCGAAATGGTCCTCAATTTTCACAATCTGGAAATATCAATTTAATATGCAGAAGCTAACTTTCTAAACTCATGGTTATTAAAAAACCAAAAAAATCAGCCCAGTTCCAAAATTTCATGTGGAAGCTCTCCACACTTCATGGTTATAAAACCAATATAAATCAAACACTGTACATGGGATTTTTACCTTTCTTAATTTATGGTAAAATCATATATTAAAAACCATTTCAATTGAAATCAAATCAACATTCGAACACTTCAATAAACCAAAGGCTTGGACTTCATCCTCACCTCAAATGAGCTCAAGCCAACATTTGAAGTTTATAAAAACTCAAATTAGATGTGCCACGGCTTTCTCACATCGACCATAATATTTAACATATATTATGTCCACAAACCAATGTTATGAAACCTTACCATAGGATTTGACCAATGCATTAAGCTTACCATTATTAACTTACTACCCACACATCCAATAATTAATACTCACTTACCAATTAAACAATTACCATTGCCAAATCCGTTTTGATGTGCCATTGCAAAATTCCACTTGAACCCTTTTTATGCCTCTATACAATTGAGCCATCGCTCAGCATATCCCAGCATCTAGCATTTCTGAAATTGATTGAAATTTCAATCCACATTTCTTGTGCAATTAACCATGCTACAACATCTTTCATTCTGCAATCGAACTGATCCTTCGATTGATATCTCCTCTAGGCTAACACTTTATCAAAATCTATCGACTTTGCTTCTCGGTTTTTCAACTTAACACTTCAATACAATACTTCTGCATCTTAATTGGGCCATCGTTGTCTTCTATTCAATTGACTGCTTTTACATTTAACATCACTGCAATCTGTAAACATTCTAACTGTCCATGATGATGCCGCACTTCAACTCGGAGTTCCGTCCTTCTCCATATTACTACTGCAGATTAATTTCAAATGAAATTGCTTCACAAACATTGGTTAACGCAAATTAAAAACACCAAGGATCTGTTGCTGTGATATTACTTCAATAAACAGGGCTTCAATCTAATCGATTGCGCTTAAGCAACCAGGTCTTCAACACAAAGTAAATACTGTGGTAATGAATCTCAATTGAGTGAAATTCGATTCCACCAATAGGATTGATTCACTTTAATCTTGTATCAATTCATAAAAAAGGTCAACGCTGATATTGGTATTGATTACCAGAATCGGTATCAATCCATGTGAATCGAACCTATCTAGTTCAAAACAAAAGAATATCCAATCATTACTTTGTCCATGTGATTGGTACCATTTACTTTGTCCATCTAAGAAGGCTGAGAACGCATTATAAAATACATATCTATTATCAATCAAAGACTTATATGCGTTCCTCACAATCTTTCTTTTATAACCCAACAATCATACCCGATTCAATCGATTTTAAAAATGGACTTCAAATTTAACACATATTTGGTAATCAGAAGTCAGATCACTTATGCCCTTCAACTAACGAATCAACCTTCATCGACCTTATTGAACCCCAATTCATTCACACAACACATAACTCAGGAATGAAACATAATCTTCAGAAAATTAAATTCTGAATTAATACACACAGTACTTACATAACAATCTTCCTCCTTGGCCTAATTTTCAACCAGTGGCCACATTTACAATCTGCCTGAGCGCTTCCAAGAAAAAACCCATGTTTCTACTCTAATCAACCTCTACTCACACTCTCTGATTCTATTTTTCCTTCTAAGCTTATTAATTTATACAAATTTAATTGAACCAATTTAGGTTCAATATCCCTTCAATAACTCAACAAAGTCCTCAAATATCTCCAAACCCCTACAATCTAGAGTTTATTCCTAAAATATTGAAACCAAATATATCTTAGGCTTTCATAATCAACTCTTAAATATCCAAAATCTATTTCTTTTTTTTTAGAAGAGAGGAATAACCTGTTTCTGAGTTTTTTTATATAACCCAACGTTTCGAACTTCCAAGTGAGTCCATCATCAGGGGTAGATGCCAAATGTTCTCCCTAAAATCTAATTTCCCTCACGTTCTCCATTCAAATGGGAACATTAACAAATCCTCACAATAATTAATTAAAAATATCATTTAATCACTCAAAAATCCTTTAATAATTACATAAAATCAATATTTTCTAAAAAACATAAGACCCCCTATGTTTAATAAAATACAAAGTATTTTTTGAATCTGATGCCCCTGCATCAGACTCCCAAGGTTAAAAATAATCATGATCTCCTGATCATGTGTCTTAAGTTTTTGTCTGCCTGGATCCCACACTTTGTTCTGTAACTCATCATCTATATCTGCTATTTGCTTCTTTTCTCCAGGTCTCCATATCTTGTTTTGCAACTTGCCTCCAACTATGCTTTCACAATCCTTGTTTGTCTTTCCCTTGTTGCAATTCTTTTGCTTCCTTGCTGTTGTCTACTGCTTCTGAGACACCTTCATTATCAGTCTTCTGATGCTTTCAATCTCTATGTCCAGCTTATCTTCTATCTGGAAATTCCTTTGCCTCTTGTTGCTACTTTCACTTCTTGTTGCTGCTATTGTCTCCCCGATTGTTGCTGCCTCCCAAACTTCCTGTCCCTCTGCAACAATTTTGTTTTTCACATCACCTACAAATTTACTTAAAAAAAATAAATTATCATTTAATTTTCTTCCTGCAGTAATATACTCATTTATCTCTATTTGTATACTAGTAAGAAAAATTAAATTCTGCAAACTAATATCTGCTCCTATTATTTTCACATCTACAAGCATTTTCACTTCAGTGCCTGCAACTTCTTTCTCTGGTTCAAATGTCTTCAACAACATTTCAGCCATCTCATCTGTACTTGTTTCACATCATCAATATGATGTAATTCAAATCCAACATTTTCTTCTTCTTTGACAATCTTCAGTAATTTTCCTTCACCTTCTTGATTGATTATGGCAATAAAATCAAGTTCTTCAGGCACTGTATCCTCATCCTTTATTAGAATAGAATTCTGATTCTCCATCACTGTAGCAGTTCCAAAATTCTGCCCCATAGTTTTCTCTTGGCTATTTAGACAAGCCAACTCCTCCTTGTCACGCATGGTAACAAGTCTCTGCATATGAGACATGACTGTCTTCCTTTCTGCAACAGTTCTTCTGCCCTCAAGAAAATTCCAAGTGATGGAATGTCTCCTGCAATACCTGTAAGAACAATCAAATTGTTAGTTTCAAAATCACAAGACCCAATGGTCTCAATTGATGACCCAGTCACCAATCCTTCCTTCTACAGTTCTAAGTCTCCTTCAAGACTCATAAAATATTTACTGGCTTTCTCCTCAGATTTCTTTGGAAACACTTCAGTATGCTACTCTAATTTTTCTTCCAAATTCTTTGTCAGCACATCAGTATGCTGATTTGCATTCACCATGAGACTGTCAGCTAGTCTCTCCTTCTTTCCATCCTCTGCTTCATGACTGTCATTCATGAAAAATTTCTTATCTTTCTTCTTCAGCAAATTTTCCTGTCTGTAAGTTCTCTATCTCTCCAATTCTCTTCTCCGAAGATATATTTTCGTATACAATTCAACAATTTCATAAGGAGTAGAACTTGGAAAATTCACACAATTTTCTATACCTTCACTGGCTTTTGACCCATCATCAGATGGTATTTATTTTTCCATTTCAATATTCTGTTGAATATTCTCATGAGACCCTTCTGTCTTCATGCCTTTCTGAGATCTTACCATCTCAACATTAATCTGAATAGATATCAGATCCAATTCTTTTTCCTTCTCTTTAAAAAAATTTAAAGCTTCTTCATCTCCTTGTGATTTACCTGCAAACACACACAAATCATTAGTTTTTAAAGCACAATACTTTTCAGTCTTGACTGCTTCCTCAAGCACTTCCTTTTGAACAGATCTACATGTGGAATCTTCAAATTCCATCTCTGGCTCAAGAAATCTAAGTTCTTCCTTCAACAAGGAAATATCTCCTTGCCTCAACCTCATCTGCAATGGTTTCCAAATTACTCCCTTTCACCTCAGCGGAAAGATCCATCCTCCTTTCTCATTTTCCTCTTCTTGCTACCATTCCTTCAGTACCTTCAGTTGTACCTTCAACACTGATATTTCTCTTTCTTTGACCTTATCAGTCATCTTACCTCAGTGGCATTCTTCTGAACCTCTTCTCTGATCCTCCGTGATCATTTTCTCCATGAGTTTCTCACTCACCATGAGTTGCACTAGCCTCTGCAACAACAAGCTCTCCTACTGCCGCTTACCTCGCCAATCCACTCACTGGACTTGGTCCTTTGGCAAGTACTGGTTCACCATGTCTGGAACCTCTTGAGCATTTTCTTCTGCTCTCTCTCTAGGCTATCTATTCAACTCACCTTATTTTGAGAACACCGCAATTGTCCTCCCTATCTAGCCTTTAGCTAAATATCAGGTTCACTGCCATCATCATCTTGTCTGCAACCATAAATATCAATCATAAATTTCAAATAAGATTTAAAATTATTTTGCCTGCAAGATCTTTGCAAGATCTCGTACTCCATTCATTTATGCAAATCTTTGTTCACTGTAACTCTATGTACTTTGATGCATATCAGATTTAAAAATCTGATCTTCCTTCATTCTTCATCACACATTCAGATTTAAAAATAAAATAAAAAAATTCTTCAATTTCTCAACAAAGCTATCCCGCTCTGATACCACTTGATGGCGGGAAAACCCCACTTTAACCAAAATCTCCACCTGCAGATGCATATAAAAATGTATTTCCATTTTAAAACCGAAATGGTCCTCAATTTTCACAATTTGGCAATCTCAATTTAATATGAGGAAGCTAACTTTCTAAACTCATGGTTATTAAAAAACCAAAAGAATCAGCGCAGTTCCAAAATTTCATGCGGAAGCTCTCCACACTTCATGGTTATAAAACAAATATAAATCAAACACTGTACATGGGAGTTTTACCTTTCTTCATTTATGGTAAACTCATATATTAAAACCCATTTCAATTGAAATCAAATCAACATTTGAACACTTCAATAAACCAAAGGCTCAGACTTCATCCTCACCTCAAATGAGCTGAAGCCAAAATTTGAAGTTTATAAAAACTCAAATTAGATGTGCCACAACTTTCTCACATCGACCATAATATTTAAAATATATTATGTTCACAAACGAATGTTATGAAACCTTACCATAGGCTTTGACCAATGCATTAAGCTTACCATTATTAACTTACTTCCCACACATCCAATAATTAATACTCACTTACCAATTAAACAATTACCATTGCCAAATCCGTTTTGTTGTGCCATTGCACAATTCCGCTTGAACCCTTTTTACGCCTCTATACAATTGAGCCATCGCTCAGCATATCCCAGCATCTAGCATTTCCTAAATCGATAGAACTTTCAATCCACATTTATTCTGCAATTAACCATGCTACAACATCTTTCATTCTACAATCGAACTAATCCTTCGATTGATATCTCCTCTAGGCTAACACTTTATCACAGTCTATCGACTCTCGTTCTCGGTTTTTCAAATGAAAAATTCAATACAATACTTCTGCATCTTAATTGGGACATCATTGTCTTCTATTCAATTGACTTATTTTATGTTTAACATCACTACAATATGTAAACATTCTAACTGTCCACGATGATGCCGCACTTCAACTCAGAGTTCCGTCCTTCTTGATCTTACTACTACAGATTAATTTCAAATGAAATTGCTTTACAAACAGAGGTTAACACAAATTAAAAACACCAAGGATCGGTTGCTGTGATATTACTTCAATAAACAGGGCTTCGATCTAATCGATGCCGCTTAAGCAATTAGGTTTTCAGTGCAAAGTAAGTACTGTGGTCATGAATCTCAATTGAGTGAAATTCAATTCCACCAACAGGATTGATTAACTTTAATATTGTAGAAATTCATCAAAAAGGTCAACGCTGATATTGGTATCGATTACCAGAATCAGTATTGATCCATGTGAATCAAACCTATCTAGTTCGAAACAAAAGCATATCCAATCATTACTTTGTCCATGTGATTGGTACCATTTACTTTGTCCATCTAAACAGCCTGAGAACACATTATAAAATACACAGCTATTATCAATCAAAGACTTATATGCATTCCTCACAATATTTCCTTTATAACCCATCAATCATACCCAATTCAATCGATTTTAACAATGGACTTCAAATTTAACACATATTTGGTAATCAGAAGTCAGATCTCTTATTCCCTTCAACAAAATAATCAACCTTCATCGACCTTATTGAACCCCAATTCATTCACACAACACATAACTCAGGAATGAAACATAATCTTCAGAAAATCAAATTCTGCATTAATAAACACAATACTTACATAACAATCTTCCTCATTGGCCTGATTTTCAACCAGTGGCCACATTTACAATCTGCCGGAAGGCTTCCAAGAAAAAACCCCTGTTTCTACTCTAATCAACCTCTACTCACACTCTCTGATTCTATTTTACCTTCTAAGCTTATTAATTTATAAATATTTAATTGAACCAATTTAGGTTCAATATCCCTTCAATAACTCAACAAAGTCCTCAAATATCTCCAAACACTTACAATCTAGATTTTATCCCTAAAATCTTGAAACCAAATCTATCTTAGGTTTTCATAATCAATTCTTAAATATCTAAAATCTAATTTCCCTCTTGTTCTCCATTCATATGGGAACATTAACAAATCCTCACAATAATTAATTAAAAATATCATTTAATCACTCCAAAACCCTTTAATAATTACATAAAATCAATATTTTCTCAAAAACATAAGGCCCCCTTTGTTTAATAAAATACAAAGTATTTTTCGAATCTAATGCCCCTGCATCAACATGTAATTATCTAACACATCTCAAACAAAATATTTTGGACCAGTGAGGTCAAGGGAAGAGGATTTAATGGCTTTGGTGACCTTGCTAGTAATCGATTGGAGGGGGTTTTTAGTTAAGGGTTGGTAAGAAGAGGTGGAAAGAAGATCCATCATATTATGATGGTAATCTAATGAATGATAGAGGCATTGCATTTATCAGATTTAAGAATAATAATATTGGGATTGGAGTTGAGATGATGAATGGAAATTAATTCATCCTCAGAGTGTTTAGGTTTAGGGAGATTGGATTTTCAAAGAAGTCACCTACATTCGTGGTGAAGTTCTTCAAATATATGGGAGGGGAGGGAGTGGGAGATGGATTCAAGAGAGAAAATAATATCTTTTAAGGGAATGGAATGAAGAACATGGGAAAAGTTTAAACCTTTATTGAGAAGGCTTAATGAGGGGGAATCAAGCTCAACCAAGGAGAGATTAACCACTTTGGCATTAAGAGAGGGAGGAGGAGGGCAGGAATTAATGGGAGAAGGGTGGGGTGGGGGAGGGGGGAGGAGAGCTTACTTGAATGATTGGATTAGGTGTGGGGGGGGGGGGGGGTGGGGAATATTACCTGAAATTGGAAGGATTATAGGAGTGATTGGATTAGGAGGGGTAAAATTAGAGCTAGAATAACTAATAATGGGGATGTTATTGTTATTAATTACAGGGGGGATGTCATAATTATGATCAAAAGAAAAATAAATAATTATGAACATTAGAAGATGGGAAGAAATTAGAATAAGAGGGGTTAATAGTTTTGAAGAACAAATTGAAGTAATTTAGGAATAAATTAGGGATGACCGACGTGATTGCAGGTTATGATTTTCAAGGTAATTTTGACTAAGGTTGGAATTCTCTTGAACATATCAGCAAGATGGCATTTGACTCAACGATAATATCGAAAACCAATTGAAGAATTTCAATGCGGTTTGATTACTTGTGAGACAAATGGATTTTCAAACTCGAACAAAAAGGTGTCAGAGTGTCATGTTGAAGGGCAAGATATTTCCTTTTACAATACAAAAACAAATGTTCTTTTCCAATTCATCCCCACCACTACTGGCAAGTACCTCCTTATTTTTACATAAGCTTGAGGAGGATACAATATTCTTGTCATATAAGCTCATCCTTCAGACGAGTCCTCTGAAGTATTTTTAACGAACCCTAGGAAGGAGTGGTTTGGTCTCATCATGATTGACAATTCCTTCACTGTTTATGTTTTATGAGTCCAGTGAAGTGGTAACTGGATGTTATTTTCATTTTTAAAGAGTTTTAAAAGACAAGAAAATGAAACTCATTCAGTTCTTTCAACATAAATTTTAACGATCCCGAAGAAAGTAAAGATCAATGTTCTTCAATTTTAGGGAGTTAGGAGAAAAACATAATTAAACTCCATAATGTTCTTTTTCATAAATTTAGTCTCTCAATACCAGAAAAGGATAAAATAATTTATGATAGAATTCTATCGACTATGATTAGTCAAAGTATTCCTTTTTCATAAATAGTCTAGTTCATTCCAGAAAAGGGGTAAACTTATACTGAATAGATGTCCGTTCATTTAAATTTTTGAGTTCGAATAGTCAAGTACTTAGCGATATTTTCATTTTTAGAGAGTTTGAAAATGGATTTAAAGAGAAGTCAAAGGTTTCACTTTTTCATAAGTTTTAACAAGTCCATAAATGTAATATAAGTGTACTCATATCACCAAATACCAATTTAATTAACCAGAAGTAAAAGATAGAAAGAACTCGACATGTTATTGTGTTTTATGAGAATTAAAGATAGAAAAATAATCTTTGGATTTTGATGAGTTTAACGAGTCTTGATAATAATAATTTATATAGACTCGAGATAGGTTTCATTTTTACCCAAGATTGAAATAAAGGAAAACTATGCTTGAGACTGGTTTCATTTTTGCACAAGTGTGAAACATGGAAATATATTCTTGAGAGTGGTTTCATTTTTACACAAGATTGAAACAGATAAAAAAAACTATGCTTGAGAGTTTTTTCATTTTTAAAGAAGCTTGAAATAGAGAAAAAACAATGCTTGAGAGTGGTTTAATTTTTACACAAGCTTGAAACAAAGAATAAACAATGCTTGAGAAGTTTCATTTTTACACAATATTGAAACATAGAATAAAGTATGCTTGAGATAAATTATCATGCCCCTATCATAACTTAAGAAGGATACCTTAAGGTTCTCTAATAGTTCTGTTAAAATCTAGCATATTCTATGTAACATGCGCAAGCTAAGGGGAACCCAAATATTTCCAAGCAGTTGAGGATAAAATACTAACAAAAGCACCTTCATCTACATTTTTGTGATGCACATTATTACCATAAGCCTTCAAAATTATTTGGAAAGGTGTTGAAGAAGGAAGACGAGGTTTTGTCAATATTCTCCAATAAAAGGAAATTACCTCAGTACTTGGAGGGGGTTTAGTGGAAACAGGTGAAATACCCCCCTATGTAGAAGAATATGATGTAACAAGAAGAACATGAGTAGTATTAACTTGAATCTCTAAAGGGAGAATGGGATTGAATAAATGCAGAATTGAGTTGACCGCTTGACCCACTAATGGTTCATCAACCTTAGTGATATGGGTTCCAGTCTCCAATGGTAGAATGACATCGACTATACCTGGAATTAGTTCAGTCACTTCATCAACTGACGATAGGTTGGGATAAAGCTTACAATAACAAGTTGGAAGTTTTTGTTGAGAAACAGTAAGGTCTTACAACAATTTTGAGGATTCATCCATGTGAGGGAAAAGGTGAGTTTGATGTCTCCCTTTGCACAACCTACAAGGAAACCTAACCTTACCCTTTTTCGCTGAAATCTGACAATTACTGGTTGATGGATCAACAATAAGTTGATAAGAATTTTTTGACCATACTTCCAAGACGTTAGGAATACTAGGAAAATTGATAAGTAAGTGGTCACCCCTAAGAATATTGTAAGGGTATTTGGAGTTGCGATGCATGTTGTAGGTGTCCTAAATATTACCAATACTTACAACCATGGTTGGTTGGTTGGATTATTTTTCATCTTTCTTCTTCTTCATCTTCTTCTTCTTAGTCACCTGGTTACTAACATCAAGGATTTTACCAAGCGAAGAAGAATAAAGGGAGGAAGATATGTTGGGTGAAGAAGGTAAAAGGTGAAAACGAGGTTGGTTATGTTGAGATCATGAAATCTGTTGAGGTGGAAAAATTTGAGTATTTAAGGCCAACGAAGATGGAAAAAGCCATAGTGGTAAACCTATGGTAAATATGGATAACGAAAATGTAGCCATATAAGGAGGAATAAAATTTATAAATCAAGAAGAATGACTAGGATTCCCATTAAGAGGGGTTCCTTGGTTGGTAAATTATGGATTGTTGACATTATATTCAATTCTAATGAGTTTTATTAACAATTTTAAAAATATTCACAATCCACACCTAAGGTCTTTAAAAAAGCTAAAACAAGAAAATAACACACGCTAGTAAATATAAGGAGTCAAATCATGCAAACAAGCTTTTCATAGCGAAATCACTAGTTGGTGATGAAATCCAACATTGTAGAGATCAAGGTAAAAATTGTATATAAATATAGCAGGTGGAACCAATTACACTGACAACCTACTAAATGAAACAATCTTGTGCAAGTAACTCCACTTATGCCATCTCAAGCAAAGATTATCGTCAAAAAGGGGTAAGTGATTTGAGTCAATGTATGTTCCAGGTATAGTACAGACATTCCCTCCACCATCACCTTGGGAAATAGCCCTAAGATTATTGCCACTAAGGTTACCACTTACAACAATTCAACCTGGGGGGAGAGTAGTAGATCATACGTACATGCAAGGGAAGAGTAAAAAATCTCAATCCCATTGAAAGTTCCTCAACATAGATAATGTGAGGTTTACTTCCAGGTGACCCCAAGTACCTTTTGGCACCATTTGTAATGTGTGAAATCCACTATACCGTAACCAATGAAGTGGGTGTGATCACTTCACTGGGTTCAATATGATCTCGTTCTTTAGTCCCTTGGAAGAGGAGCTTCCGAGAGAAAAATTGCAATAAATGGATTTACTCCCTACCACAAGATTCTACTGTGTGTTTATGGCTTTGGAAATTTAACTCACTTTTCTATTCCAAAGCCCTAAAACCTGATCTATGTAGGTGGAAAGAGCTCTAAAAATGTAAAAAATTCTAATTGATTTTAATTAGCGTTGTGTTATTAAGATGTTGTTTACTCAAAGGGTAAATGGATGTGAAACTGATGGTGTTTTGACCTAACCCAAAATTTCTAATGCAGTAAAACATGAAATTTGTAATATTTTCATTTTGATGAAGATCTATCTAAAGGAAGGAAGGAAATTCAAACAATTTTGCAGCAGATAATCGTTCAAAAAATAAGAATTTTCTACACTAGAAATTCAATCAAACTCTTCTAATGAAATCCAAAGCCCTAAATGCCAAAACCTACAATGTAATCTATGCAAAATTTTCCTGAAAAATATGCAAATGTAGTCTATGGAAGAGGATTATTTAAAACAAACACAAGATGATTCCAAATCAGCAAAAGAACAACAAGACTATTTTCTTTCACCAATACAATTAAAGAACCAATCAAGTTTAATTAAAGGAAATTGGGTGAAAATTCCAAAGATCAAAAGTAATGGCACTCAAAGGTGATTAAAACCTAGCCACGATTCAACCCCCCCAAGAACAACAAGACTATTTTCCTTCACCAATGCAATTAAAGAACCAATCAAGTGTAAGTAAATGAATTTGGGTGAAAATTCCAAAGATAAAAAGTAATGACACTAAAAATTAATTAAGAAACTGACACAAAACTCTGAGTAATGACCAAAGGAAATAAAATTAATAATTTCTCAAAAAAGAAAATTCAAAACACCCAATCAACTTAAAAGAGACTTTATGAGACTGTAAACAAGCCAAAGAAATAATAATTAAAAAAAATTATGGAATTAAATCAGGGAAACCTTAACTTTTTCAAAAATTTAACAATGTTGCACTGGTAATCAATGCACATTCACAATGTCGTTGAAGAAAAACTACACATATCTGCACTCTGTTGTTGAACAGAAACCACAGTGATCGAGAAAATAAAGAAAAAAAATGGTCTCAAACCAGAAATTTCAATTCTTAAAAGGGCCTAAACGTGTCAAGGGTCACAAAAGGACACAAAGGAGAAATCTCATTCCCTAGTATGGTCAACAATTTTTTATGTGGGCAAATCCCTCTTGTGGACAAGAGCAATCTCCCTAGATTTCCAACAAAACCTAGTAACGTATATCAAAATAATTGATAACTTTGCTTAGCTTCCTTTCAGCGCTTTCCATAACCATCTTCCCCTCAATGCCTCAGAGGCTTTCCAAAATTTTTCCACAGCTTGTCCATGATGCTCCAAAAGAAATCTGCATAGACAAAAACATTCAAAGTGATCAAAGGATATCACATATGAAATAAAAGGTAAATGAAATCAATAATTTAACATAAAACATATAATTGAATTAATAATCAGTCACAAACCATGTGAGTGATCAAGGAATCTCGCAAATAACATCAAAATAGACACAATTAGGAAATAACACTTGTTTTGTATTGAATTGAAAGGAAATAAATATTACAACATGGTTGGCTTGATGTCACAACCCTCTTCCAATGGTCTCCTTTCCCTCCCTTGATGAAAATCTCTTCATACCCAAACTAACAACATAAGTTTACAAATCCAAGTCCCCCCTTATTCCTTTAGTCCTATGCTCAATTTGTAGGAAGGACGAGGAGGTTTCTAGTTCCTCTGCTCAAGGGATATAAATCTTAAGAGGAGGAGTTTAGTTCCATGATCCAAGGGATGAGGCGCAGGTATGTAGTGGTTCGAGGTTTATAATTTGGATAATATTCCTCAACCAAAGCTTCTATAATTTAGTTTTTATTTTTTATTTTGACTTGCATTATTAGAATTTCACAGCTTTTAGTGGAAGAAAACACGTAGATTTGTGCAAGCCAAAATGGAAAAAACTACACATGCATGGGTTTTGTTAAGGAAAAATGTGCAAATGCTCAAAAATGGTTTTTAAGCAGTGCAATAAAAAATTCCATTTTCCCCTGATATGTTTTTGCTTCAAGCTTCATAGGGGATTCACTTGATACATTCATCAAATGGCGGCATATCCAAATCGATAGTCATGGTGAAAAAATTTAGTGTAACACAAGGAAAGGAAAAAATGTAATATGTGTAAGTCCAAGGGTCATATGTGTAACATGTAGAGTCACATAACCATATATGTCCAAGAGTCACATAGAGAAGTCCAAAGGTCATTTATAAGTTCAAGAGTTGCTTATAAGTCCAAAGGACATATTATAAGTCCAAGAGTCATGACGGTAACCCAAGAGTCAATGGGAGATTAAAGGCCATTTTTGTTGTTATAAAAGAAACCTCATAACTCAAGAAAAAGGCTTTTGTAGGCTTGAGCTTGGGACATGTAGTCTTGGATTCCATACTTGGCATAGGAGAGAATGACTATTATTTGGATAAGAAATAAGTGACTTAATGTTACACTACTGGAACTAGTGTTTCATCATTCTATCCATGCACTTGGATCTTTCACCTAATTTAAATTCAATTAGGAAAAACATTTTCATGCATGTATTGCAAATGTTTCAAACTATTCTTGGGATGTTTACGATATATGTTGTGTTCATATGTACTCGGTAAATTGAACTATTTTGGTGGCTTTGGTACTCATATCTTGAATGTTTGTTGTATTCTCTTTAATAATAGTTATATAAGCTATTTTTCTAACAAATATTTTCATGCTCTCATGTGTCTCTCTTAGTTGAATACTATTACTTCCTTCGAGAGACTCACTTTTGTATCCTAGCTGGGAAGGTCTCCTTTTACACATGCAATTGGTGTTTCAAAATGTCAACTCACTTGCTTGTTCAAGGTTTATGTATATAATCTCTTATTTTATCCATTGAAACCAAGGAGAACCTTATAGTTATGGTGGCCGGGTCAATTCTCCTGATGGGACTCCTACTCCAAATGGTTTGAGGTCTAATTGGGACTTCACATCAGGGAGACGCCCTGTATGTTGACGATATCCAACACTTTCAATAGGAAGACATATACTTCTTTAGAGTTTTGATATAAATGAGGTAATATAGTCAAGATAAACTCATCATCATTCTTTGCAAGTATAATATGAGCGCTTAAATGGGAGACTAGGAACAAGTTCTAGTGGTATTTAAAATCCCCTACTAGGTCCAACTGTTCTGCCGATAACCAACCCTATTTCCATATGGAGGTATCTATTGGGTCTACTAATTTAGCTAGCCTCAAAAATCATTTTTGTATTAGAATATTGAACAAATTATAAGGGATAATGTGATCAATCCCACTACCTTCCTATGGATACACTCCAACCCTGATGTTATTCTTGTTAGGTATCCTATAAGCTAAACCTGAGACAATTATCTCAAAGGAATTTAGAAAAAATTTCCATATTACAAAGATATTATTATGAATTCTGTTGGGGTTCCATATCCATTCTTAAATAATGCCAGGTTAATTGTATTTTCTCAAGACTACCTCTGTCTAGAAATTTCTAGTGGTTATAAGCCTCCATACATTCTTTACAGTAAGATATTTGGAGAACATAAAATAATTTTTAATTCCCTACAACAACTTTGGCATCACTACTCTTTCACATTCACCTAGGGAATGAAAAAATGATCCTTGAATCCTAACGTGAGAAATATGGAACTGATTTTTCTTAGGGCTTCCAAAATTCCTTTTAGGATCTATGATAAAGACTTCTAGTAAATTAGAATTTACCCTAACACCTATTTTACTAGGACCAAGCGTCTTACTATTTAAAGCCATCAAAATCTCAAACAGCTTGGCCTTTTCTCTTGTTTTTAAATGAACCATCTCCAATCCTCGTTCCTGTAGTTGTTCCACTTAATATGGAAGCACAAGTATTTCATCCCTTCTAGCAGATCCTTCATCTCATAGGGGAAAATATTTCAAAGATGTTGCAACTACACTTCTTCCAATTTGTTAGTCGATATGGTGACACACACGCACACATACATACATACATACAATCATAAAACAATTGAAAATAAGATCATGATGATGATGATGATTAATTTCCATTGATGAAAAATTTAATCTATTATACATCATAAAGGTAAATGTTTACTTTTATTTATTTGCAATTTTATTTAGGTGAAAATTTATTTCATCCCATAGTAGTTTTGGAATTCTCCAACACCTAGTTTAATTATGGAGCTCATGAATTTTTTTTCTTATTTTATAAATGTTGAGTTTCCTCTTTGCACTAGGCAAATTTGAGGTATACTTTTGATATTTCATATTAGGATTAGTCACCTCCTTGTAATATATTTTTTCCCCCTCTAGCTCTTTATCTCACCACAAATTCCTCTTAAATTTAGACAAATAATATTTTTAATATTATCCTTGTTCAAAAGTATGATTTACTCCTAGTAGTAATAAAATCATAGTAGTAATAAGGATTCAATGAGGATATTTTTCTAATCCCATATCCAAAACTTCACTAATTTATAAATATTTTCAATCCCATAATATGTTTTCCACTCTTCATTGATCCTTTTCTTAGTGTTATAGTTCTATATATTCTTATTATGGTTACCTATTTTGAGATATTTGTATGAAACCACTTCCTTCAAGTTGTTGTTTTCATATACATAAGGACCATAGCTGATATTTAAAACTTAATTATAGTAAATTTTGGTTCATCAATATTAATAGTAACAACCGCATTAGAATAGAAATAATTGACTATCCTTACTTTCTTTCCCAGGTCATAGGGACTCCTTTAGCAAAAAAATTCGGGACTGAATTTTACAAATGGGATAATTTTCAATGCTTTATCCAATAAAAAATTCACTAATTTCTATTTTTTTCTAAAAATTATTCACCCATATTTTATAGAATAAAATTATTTTACCTTCAAAATGGCAAAAAAATTGATGAAGGCTATACATATTCATTGGAAAAATGAATATTTTTACAAAGGTATTGCTAAACATTTTATAGTTCACATTTAGGGACTAGTAATATTCACCAATATTTATACACTTCAAAATATATTTCCATAAAAAATTCCCCAAAATCCCTGCCACAAAAACAATTTCACCAATATAAAGAACAATAATGATGATTGTGCCAATAAGAATTGGGTTGAAACTACTTGCTTCTTTCAGAAAATATTCTATCTCTATTAATGTGCATGATAAAAATGGTAGAGTCAAGGTAGAACCTTTATTAAAACCTATATTATATCCTACACATGGAAATAAAATACCCACAACATTTATATAACAATCCTAAACTCAGAAAGAAATTTTAATTCTTTCATTCCATTCCAAAGGATTTTCTTGGGAAATGTATCAAAATAAATTTCAAAGTCAACATGACAACAATTAATATTTATTTTATTATTTTGTCACCTTTTTGCAGTGATCCTAAAAATAAGGAGGTGGTCCACATTTTAATTGTAGCTCTTTAAATATAGCTTGTAATTCAGCTCTTTTCCATGGATTTCAAGCCACATATTAATCTTATTTTCTAAAATAATTCCATACAGTTCATTTAAAATGGGGATATGGTTTTATAGTTAAAGTTTATTTTTTAATCTCAACTTTTAAAAATAGGTACAATGACACATTATGTATAGGGTTTAGGGAATTCCTACTTGAAATATAAATTCAAGAGCCTATGTATGTGAGGCATGAGGATATGCTATCCAATTACTTAGATCTTAGCTTTGTATCCTTTGATGTCCTTAAATTTCCTATTTACATGCTACTTAATCCCAAACACTATTCTTCCATAAAGGGAACTTCATCATTTTTGGGAATGTTTTGAATGGTGTCCATGGTGTTAGGGGAATTATAACCTTCAAGGGAATCATGTTATTTTAAATAGCTTTATGAGGTATACTTTGCCTCTTGAACCTTGGAATATCAAATTTAGTTAGGTGAAAACGTTTCTCTTGTTTTCTATAAAAATAACACTATTTTTACCTTTTAATTAGGCATTGTATATATTTATTCTTTTGAGTTTAAAAAACTCATTAAAAGTATATGTAATTATTTTTATAGAAATTCTACACTTATTATCATTACCAAGGGGTGGTTCTATTTTTATTTTTACACAAGGCCTATTTTTACACAAGACCTTAATGTAGAACTTGTTAATAGATGTAGAAAGGGTTGCCATAATATTGTGATAAATTTATTTGATATTGTACTTATAAGTCGCATGATTTAATTCACTATTTAAATCCTTTATAATCATATTTACTTTTGTGATAAGAAAGGTGTCTTGATTATTAAAATTTTCTTTAATCAAGTTTCTGCGCATAGCCAAGTTTAGAGTTAAGGTTAAAGGTCTATGATTAGAGTTAGGTTCATGGTAAAAGGTAATTATTTACTATTCGTTTGTATAGGGGAATATCAAATATGACACAATTGATGTTACTTATACAAAACCCATGAGTAAGAGTCATTTGGTTTGAATTTAGCCACATCATTACACCATTGAAAAATACTATCTCTTGAGAAGTATAAAGGTTATGCATCCACATTCACAACAATGTTCTCATCTATCCTTAAAAGGCTAGGGTTGGAATAATTTCTCTTGGTTATCTATAGTTCTATTAGTATTAAAGTGACCTAGTAGGAGGATATCACCTTCATTTCTCAAATTATAGGTTGTTAGAGGAACAAATTTTATTTAGATTTTCTTTATTTCAAAAAGTACAATCATTGATATCTTCTCTCATATATTAATTCATGATTTGATAATTGTTTTTCCTTATTTATAGGTATTTACCCCAAGTGAAGTTCATCTCTTATACCTATATGGTTATCTTTCCATTATTTTCCCCAATATTTTTTTCCTCGTGATGGATCCTCTTTTAGATTGGAAATTTAGACACTTAATTATGATGATTGTGGAAAACCGGAGCTCCCACTATATAAAAATAACATATTGCTATATAATTTTTTAGGATTAGTGTATTTTTATCTCTATCCAAATCTATTGATTGTGAGAGTCTATCTTATGAAGTTGAATGTGAGGAGATATATTCCTTTTTATGTAACATGGTATGCCTCTAATCCATTTTTTATAAGGTTTCTTGTTCCATGTGGACCATAAGACACACCCTTCTATGTTGGGGTCCTTAAATTATTTATGTTATCATGTTTTACTTTTGTAAGCTTGGTAGGATGTTTCTATTCATTATATTTCAAAAAATAAGGTTACATCCAAATGCCAAATGGTTAGGTGGCCTCAATCTGCTGAGAGGGAAACCAGGTGCGTTGACCACCTAACGGAATGATAAGCCATCTAAAAACAAAATATTAAAATTTTGGAAAGTAAAGCTAAATAAGTTTGAGTGTCCTTATACTTCCTAGAATCTAGATAAATGTAAACATAATGAAAATTGTGAAACTGTTGCATAAAAGAAAATTCAAAACAAGTCGTAGAACATCAAACTACTCATCATTAGTTAAATCAACTAGGTCATGGTCCTTCGCATGTGACCCTAGAATATCATTGTGAGGGATGCATGAAATATATTTTTTGATGCGACTAAAGAGATCGTTCTGCTTCTAGAGTTGAAATTGAGTCTTCTATAAATCCTTACTATAATACGAGAACCTTTGAGAAGATGTAGGAGATTCAGGAGGGATATGCTCCAAATATTTAACCATGAGGTGCTTCATCATCCAGTACAAATGAAAAGTTTGTTTATACTGAGAAAATATTCCCCAAGAATGTCTTGGGTCAGGCACTCGGCTTTGCCAATGATCCAAATCAATATCCAATATGCCAACTTTTCGATTCAGCTCATCTTCACACTCTGCTATTAGCTAATGGAACTAGAAGAGCTTCCCTCATGATAGGTGGTGGTCGCTTCATTAATTATGCAGGATGTTGACTTTCGGCCATGGGACATACTAGCTGAAGCACTGGGCTGACAAAACTCAGGGGATTCTTTAGGTTTATTACCATGGTTGCAAGAACCTTGGGTGGTGTTGCCCTTCTCAGAGAAAACACAAGCCATGGTTCAAGAGTAACCGTGGGGCATGATGTTGCCAAACTTAAAGTCTACGATATGACCCGAGGTGATCCTAAACCCAGGAGAAATATGCTTCCATGGGTCACAGTAGGTCAAGGAACCTGCAAATGAAACCATATGTGAGGGTCATGAATGATACATAAACTGATTTTTTCTTTTGTTGTAGAGAGGAAACCAGAAATAAAAATAGTACCAAAGCTAAAAACAATTCCAACTCCCTGATATGACTGAGGTTACAAGTATAAACTGAACTTCCCACATACTGTAACCTAGAAGGTTTAGGGCCCAAAACACAGTCATGGAGAATATAAAAAAAACCATTGCACCAGGGAAAAAAACTATAAGAGGACCAGGAATGACAGATAGGGCTTACCAAGAAAGTTCCCATCCATGACAAAAAAATACCAAAGAGCATAGACACGTGAGTATAGAAAAAAAAATAACTCTCTTACAATTCAGCGATAGTCGTATAGGAATCCATGTAGGGAAAATTCAAGTCCATACAACTTAAAACAAAGCCATCTATCTTGGAGACCAGTAGAAATATATAACAGGAAATAGGAGAAGTGATACAGGGTTTGAGACTGAAAACATACCTGAGAAAGGTGACCTGGACCAACTGTAATTGGACAAATGCCCAAAGAAGGATCATGAATGATTCCTCCCCCAAGTCACCATGCTGCTTGGACAAGAGAAAATTCAAACTAGAATTGCAGACATGAAACTTGTGAAACTTACAACTGAAAATTAAAAAAAATTCACCTCTGTAATGCTTTTTCCACCTTTTAAAATTACATTAATTGAAACCATCCGCAAGCCCACCTCTCCATGTGCTTTGTGCATGTGGAGGGTGGTGAAGGATTTCCTCTTTATTTTCATAGCGAGTGATGGACAAGGAGGGGACTTAATCTTTCCAGCTCACACACTGATCGGGGATGTTGGTCTATGCATATGAAATTTCGTTGATTGTCCCTACTATCCTACTCCAGGATTTCATTCAGGGGATTCAAGTCTTCCTCCACGGGTTCAAGTAGCCATGCCTTTTCCATGGATCTACCTGGGTGAGAACAACCTCAATATGCTAGGAAAATTTGCACTTTATCTTCTTCTCTCCTTAAATGGGAAGTGAGGATGTAATGAACGTTGGGGAGAAGCCCACCCAATTCTTGCACTAGTTGAGAAGTACACCAACTATGACTAAGATTTTCCCATTTTTCTCCCTGGTTGAGCTTCTTGATGATTTCAATCACCAATTTTAAATAACGTTCAATCACTAACTTTTTGTATCTGATTCTAATGGAAATAACGATACCTTGTTTTACTGCATTAAACTATGCCTCGTTGTTTCTTGCAAAATAAAATTCAACTGCGAATACAAGTCTAGTCCTCTTTTGCAAATCCTGAAAGAGGTCTCTAAAACTAGCAACCCCTGATCCCCTTTAGTGGGGCCACCAAAGATTAAATTAATGAAGCCATATGGAGTAGCAGGAAAGTGATGAGGCAACACAACAAGGGAAAATAAAAGTTTCCATGAGTTCAAGTCTATCATATTGGGGGGCAAATTCAATATGGTTAGAATTTTAGCTTCATGAGCGGTGACTCTCCAATCATTCAGATGCCACTTTTACGCTAGTATTGTTTCTCTAATATTCCGAGTTATACCATTCCAAACTTATTCCTAGGGTTTATGACAATATTTAAAGCTCCTATTATTCCTCTCTTTCCAAATGGACCAGAGGAGTAATCCCAAAGCCAGTTCCCAGGCTTGATTTAACACCGGGCTTGAGAATAGGACTTTATGCCATAAGATTATGGATTCCATGATGCTCTGTTGACTCTGTCAAGGCGGATGAAAAGGTTCCCTACTTGTCTCCATTTTTGATATGCAAAGGAGTAGGATTTCAAGAGGTGATCCAAATCATCATTATGTTGGCCACATAAATAAAAAAGCAAAGGACCATGGTTTCCACATCTATGAAGATTATTCCATGTGAGGATTTACCCTCTGCACACAAACGTAAGAAATAAGCTATTTTTGGCCAAATTTTCCTTGTCCATATATTATTCCATATTTGATTGGGGTAATTTTGATAATATTTTTCTCGTAGTCTATATGCTTCCTTGATGTTGAAGATGCCACGGGTGGAATAGCCCCATCAGAGAAGGGCAGGTCCATCCCGATTTGTGATTTTCCTGGATTTTAATTCTTTGTCCAATTGTTGCCATTTTTCTGAGATGGGAGGGTTAGGCTACTCTCGAAACTTTTTCCATTGTCTCCACCCATAAGTCAATTGGAGGGCTTCTAGAAATTGTCCACTATATAATAATTTTGACTATATTTGAACACAAATATCTCTCCTAGATCCCACTGACTAAACAGTTTCTCCCTCTGTTGCCATGATTCCTTCCAATAGAGTGTCATTTTTCCATTTTGATTTTCCTATAATTTTTTTTTGTGATGAGGTCTCTGTTACGTGCTCCTAGGTTCCTAATTGAGGACCACTTGGGAGGATCCCAGTATCTTAGGATATCCTCTGTATGGATCAAAATAAAATAATTTATAGTCCTTATGTTTTTCCCTAGGTATTTTACTGCCTTTAACCATCTCCAGCAAATTTGAGTACCCATGACTTGAGTCAGAGTGAAAGGATATCAACGACTTAATGCCCTAACCATGTTGGACTTTGTGATATTGGTTCAACATACCAATGCCCATTTATTCAATTGTTGAGCTCCCCCCCATAGGAAATTTTTTAAGATGTATACCATAGAAGTACAAGAGGATTTGTGTGTAGCCATCCAGGAGAGCTAGTAGATAGCTATCAGCTGTAGAACTTCTTTCAGAAGAAATATACTACCGGACATGTTGAGGGCTCTAAAAGGCTAGCTGCTGAGTTTCGTTTTGTATATTTCAGAGAAGGTCTTTCCAAAAATAATTCTTTAAGGAATGAAACACCAGAGGAATTCCAAAATATTTGATAGGTAATGAGCCAATTCAAAAACCAAGTAGCCTAGCATGAAAGGTTTGAGTATTCACGTGGGTATTAACAAAAAAATGTAATATTTCTCATTATTAACTAGGGTTCCACGTTTCTGTTTCTGAAGAGGATTCATTTTCTGCACACTAACCATTAGAAATAACATATTTTTGGCCAAATTTTTCATGTCCATACCTTCTTCCTTATGTGATTGTGGTGATTTTGATAATATTCTACTCGTAGTTTGTTTTCTTCCTTGATGTTGAAGATGCCTTGGGTGGAATAACCCCATCGGAGAATGACAGGTCCATCCTAATTTTTTATTTTCCAAGATTTAATTATTTCTCCAATTGTTTCCATTGTTACGAAATAGGAGGGTTAGTCCAGTCACAAAACTCCTTCCATTGTCTCCTTCCAAAATCCGATTGGGGGGATCTTCCAGAATTGGTCCATTGTATAATAGTTATGACTAGTTTTGAATAGGAATATATCTCTTATATCCTACCAACAAAATAATTTATCCCTTTGTTTCCATGATTCCTTCCAGAAGAATGTCATTTTTCCATTTTGAATTTCCTAGAAAAAATGTTAGGTTATGAGGTCTCTGATACCTATTGCCAAGTTCCATATTGAAGATCCCTTGAGAGGATCCCAGTATCTTAGGATATCCTCTGTATGGATCGACATACCATAATTTATGGTCCAGATGTTTTTCGATAGGTCTTGGCCTCCCTTTAATCATCTCCACCAAATTTTACCACCCACGAATTTATTTAGATTGAAAGGATCTCAGAGACTTAATCCCTGCGCCATCTTGGACTTTGTAATATTGGTCCAAGATACTAGGGCAAGTTTTTTTAATTTTTGAGCTCCCCCCCATAAGAACTTTTTGAAGATGTATACCAAGCAATACATGAGGATTTTGGTGCAGCCATCCCAAAGAGATGGTGGATAGATATCTATTGTAGAACTGCTTTAGAATAACTGTCCTACTGGACATGTTGAGCGCTCTAAATTCCCAACTGCTGAGTTTGATTTGTATCTTTTGGAGAAGGTCTTTCCAAGAATAATTATTTAATGAATTGAACACCAGAGGCATTCCCAAATATTTGATAAGTAATGAGCCAATTCTAAAACCAAGAAGGCTAGCAAGGAAGGTTTGAGTATTCACAATGGTATTAAAGAAAAAGATGTAGGATTTATAATTATCGTCTAGGGTTCCATGTTTCTGAAGTTTATCCAAAGTGAAGATTCACCCTCTACACACGATCGATAAGAAATAAGCTATTTTTGGCCAATTTTTTCCGCTCCATATATTCTTCCACATGTGATTGTGGTGATTTTGATAATATTCTCCTCATAGTCTGTATGCTTCCTTGATGTTGAAGATGCCTCAGGTGGAATAGCCCCATTAGAGAATGTTAGCTCCATTCTGATTTTTTATTTTCTTAGATTTTAATTGTTTGTCCAATTGTTGCCATTGTTCTAATATGGGATGGTTAAGCCAGTCCCGAAACTCCTTCCATTGTTTCCATTCAAAAGTCGATTCGGGGGCTTCCAAAATTGGTCCACTATATAATAGTTATGAATGGTTTTGGGCAAGAATATCTCTTTTAGATCGTTCTGACTAAATAGTTTCTCCCTCTATTACCATGATTCTATCCAGAAGAGTGTCAGTTTTCCATTTTTAATTTCCCATAAAAAATGTTGGGTTACAAGGTATTTGTTATCTGCTTCCAGGTTCGAGATCGAGGACCCCTTGGGAGGATCCTAGTATCTAAGAATATTGTTACTATGGATCAACATACCACAATTTCTGGTCCATATGTTTTTCCATAGGTCTTGGCCTCCCTTTAATAGTCTCCACCAAATTTTAGCACCCATGAATTGATTCAGAGTGAAAGGATCTCAGAGACTTAATCCCCCAACCATCTTGGACTTTGTCAGTTTGGTCCAAGATACTAGTCTCCATTTATTCAATTTGTAAGTCCCCCGCACCCCATAATAAATTTTTGAATATGTATATAAAGAAATACATGAATATTTGGTTGCATCCATTCTAGAGAGCTGCTGGATATGTATCGACTTTAGAACTTCTTCTAGAAGAAATGTTTTGTCGGACATGTTGAGGGCTCTAAAATCCCAACTACTAAGTTTCACTTGTACCTTTTGGAGAAGGTATCTCCAACAAGAATTATTTTAGGAATTATACACCAAATTCATTCCCAAATATTTGATAGGTAATGAGCCAATTCCAAAACCAAGAAGCATAGCAAGGAATGTTTGAGTATTCACAAGGGTATTAAAAAAATTTATGTAAGATTTTATATTATTAACTAGGGTTCTCGAGGTGACGATAAATTCATGCAAAATATATTTACTTTTTCTTACTTCCCTTACAGAAACTTGACAGAATAGCATGATATCATCAACAAATTTCTGATGGGTTATGAGGAGACCATTGCTCCAAGGATGAAGGCCCTTGATTTGGGAGGAAAGAACAATCTATCTGAGATATCTAGCCAATCTTGCAGCTGTAAGGATGTATAGAAAAGGAGAGATCAGATCACATTGTGTTAAGTCACCGGAAGGATTGAAATTTTTAGAGGGAGATCCATTGAGCAAGATAGAAAATAATGTGGTTGAGATAAGGGAAAAGATCCAATTCAATCAGTGTTGGTCAAAAACAAAATATTTAGGAATACTAATAAGGTAATACCAACTTAGGTAATCATAACCTCTAGATAAATCTAGCTTGATCATCATGCCAGGGGTTTTAATTTTCTTCATGGAGTGGACATATTATAGTGATCGAGGATTTTTTAGCCTTCCACAGAACCAGTTTGTTCAAGAGACATAAGAGAAGGAAGGAGGGTCTTAAAATGCTTGAAAATAATCATGGATATTATACTATTAATAACATTACATAAGGTGATAGGCCTAAAGCTTTGGGTATCTTCATACTTAGTAGTTTCTGAGACCAAAGAAATGAATGTGGAATTGAGTCTAGGACTTACCTTCTTATTTCAATCAGATTCCTCCAACACTTCATGTATATCTTGCCCAATAAAGCTCCAATATGCTTGGTATCATTATTCCATGATTCCATCTAGCCCTAGCGCTTTATTTTCTTCCATTCCATTGACAACATTCTGTATTTCATCCAGAGTAACAATGCACATGAGGGTCAAATTATGGTCTCTGGATATTATTTATGGAATGTGTCGAGTGATTATTTGAATATATTATGATCTATCATGGGGAGGTATAGAGAGAATGGAATGGAAGTGATTTACTACCATGTTTTCCATCTCTTCATGATGAACCAATCTGCTCCCTTTACCATCCTTAAGGGAGAATTTTTTATTATGTTTTAGATGATGGACCATGGATTTGTCGAAAAACCGTGTGTTTCTGTCACCTTCCCTAAGCCATTATATTCTTGATTTATGTTTCCATAGAATCTCCTCTTTTTTATTATTATTTCTTATATCTAGTTCACCAATTGCCCTATTCCTCCACCAAGCTTTCCGATCTTCCCTCACTGATTTTCTTTTGTTGGATGTATTGACTTTTGTCTTAGATTTGTTTATGATATTTCATGATTTTTCCAAAATCCTTTTGATTCCAATTCTTAATATTAGTTTTAGTGTCTTTTAAATTTAGAGGGAATGCGTGCATAGGGTTTCTGCCTTGATTTGTGATCCCTTTACACCATATTTCTATTTTTTGGATAAACGAGGGGTCCCTTATCCAGAAATATTCAAAGTAAAAGGGATGATTCTTGGGGGATGTTTTCATATCAATCTCCATCCTGATCAACCAATGGTACAATCCCATACATGGGAGTATGGAGTCTTCAAGAAAAATATCTCCATCCTTATTACTACTATGATTTTATATGGATGTGAAGTATGATTTACTCCTTGTAAAGAGATACCACATACCCAAACTTCACATCCATATAAAATCATAGTAGTAATAATGATTCAAAGAGGATATTTTTCTAATTCCATATCCAAAAATTCACTAATTTATAAATATTTTCAATCCCATAATATGTTTTTCGCTCTTCATTTATCCTTTTCTTAGTGTTATAGTTCTATATATTCTTATTATGGTTACCTATTTTGAGATATTTGTATGAAACCACTTCCTTCAAGTTGTTGTTTTCATATACATAAGGACCATAGCTGATATTTTAAAACTTAATTATAGTAAATTTTGGTTCATCAATATTAATAGTAACAACCGCATTAGAGTATAAATAATTGACTATCCTTACTTTCTTTCCCAGGTCATAGGGACTCCTTTAGCAAAAAAATTAGGGACTGAATTTTACAAATGGGATAATTTTCAATGCTTTATCCAATAAAAAATTCACTAATTTCTATTTTTTTCTAAAAATTATTCACCCATATTTTATAGAATAAAATTATTTTACCTTCAAAATGGCAAAAAAATTGATGAAGGCTATACATATTCATTGGAAAAATGAATATTTTTACAAAGGTATTGCTAAACATTTTATAGTTCACATTTAGGGACTAGTAATATTCATCAATATTTATACACTTCAAAATATATTTCCATAAAAAATTCCCCAAAATCCCTGCCACATAAACAATTTCCCCAATATAAAGAACAATAATGATGATTGTGCCAATAAGAATTGGCCTGAAACTACTTGCCTCTTTCAGAAAATATTCTATCTCTATTAATGTGCATGACAAAAATGGTAGAGTCATGGTAGAACCTTTATTAAAACCTATATTATATCCTACACATGGAAATAAAATACCCACAACATTTACATAACAATCCTAAACTCAAAAAGAACTTTTAATTCTTTCATTCCATTCCAAAGGATTTTCTTGGGAAATGTATCAAAATAAATTTCAAAGTCAACATGACAACAATTAATATTTATTTTATTATTTTGTCACCTTTTTGCAATGATCCTAAAAATAAGGAGGTGGTCCACATTTTAATTGTAGCTCTTTCAATATAGCTTGTAATTCAGCTCTTTTCCATGGATTTCAAGCCACATATTAATCTTATTTTCTAAAATAATTCCATACAGTTCATTTAAAATGGGGATATGGTTTTATAGTTAAATTTTATTTTTTAATCTCAACTTTTAAAAATAGGTACAATGACACATTATGTCTAGGGTTTAGGGAATTCGTACTTGAAATCTAAATTCAAGAGCCAAATGGTTAAGTGGCCTCATTCTTCCGAGAGGGAAACCAGGTGTGTTGACCACCTAATGGAATGATAAGCCATCTAAAAAAAAAATATTACAAGTTTGGAAAGTAAAGCTAAATAAGTTTGAGTGTCCTTCTACTTCCTAGAATCTAGATAACTATAAACATAATGAAAAGTGTGAAACTGTTGCGTAAAAGAAAAGTCAAAACAAGCCGTAGAACATCAAACTACTCATCATTAGTTGAATCAACTAGGTCATGGTCCTTCACATGTGACCCTAGAATATAATTGTGAGGGATGCATGAAATATATTGTTCGATGTGACTAAGGAGGTCATTCTGCTTTTGGAGTTGAAATTGAATCTTCAATAAATCCTTACTATAATACTAGAACCTTTGAGAAGATGAAGGAGAGTTAGGAGGGATATGCTCCAAACATTTAACCATGAGGTGCTTCATCATCCAGTACAAATGAAGAGTTTGTTTATACTGAGAAAATGTTCCCCAAGAATGTCTTGGGTCAGGCACTCGGCTTTGCCAATGATCCAAATCAATATCCAATATTCCAACTTTCCAATTAAGCTCATCTTCACACTTTGCTATTAGCTAATGGAACTAGGAAGAGCCTCCCTCATGATAGGTGGTGGTCGCTTCATTAATTATGCAGTATGTTGACTTTCGGCCATGAGACGTACTAGCTGAAGCACTGTGATGAAAAAAATCAGGGGATTCTTTAGTTTTATTACCATGACCGCAAGAACCTTGGGTGGTGTTTCCCTTCCCAGAGAAAACAGAAGCCATGGTTCAAGAGTAACCATGGGGCATGATGTTGCCAAACTTAAACTCTACAATATGACCCGAGGTGACACTAAACTCAGGAGAAATATGCTTCCATGGGTCACACCAGGTCAAGCAACCTCCAAATGAAACAATACGTGAGGGTCATGAATAATACATAAATTGATTTGTTCTCTTGTTGTAGAGAGGAAAATAGAAATTAAAATAGTCCCAAAGCTAAAAATGATTCCAACTCTTCCCGATATGACTGAGGTTATAAGTATAAACTGAACTACCCACATACTGTAACCTGGAATGTTTAGGGCCCAAAAAATAGTCATGGAGAATATAAAAAAAGCCATTGCACCAAGGAAAAAAACTATAAGAGGACCAGGAATGACACCTAGGACTTACCGAGAAAATTCCCATCCACGAAAAAAAAATACCAAAGAACATAGAAACGAGAGTATAGAAAACAAAATAACTCTCTTACAATTCAGCGATAGCTGTATAGGAATCCATGTAGGGAAAATTCAAGTCCATCCAACTTAAAACAAAGGCATCTATCCTGGAGACTAACAAACATACATAATAGGAAATAGGAGAAGTGATACATGGTTTGAGACTGAAAACATACCTGAGAAAGGTGACTTGGACCAAATGTAATTGAACAAATGCCAAAGGAAGGATCATGAATGATTCCTCCCCTAAGTCACCATGCTGCTTGGACCAGAGAAAATTCAAACTAGAATTGCAAACAGGAAACTTACAACTAAAAAGTAAAAAAAATTCACCTCTATAATGCTTTTTCCACCTTTTGAAATTACATTAATTGAAACCATCTGCAAGCCCACCTCTCCATGTGCTTTGTGCATGTAGAGGGTGGTGGAGGATTTCCTCGTGATTTTCATAGCGAGTGATGGACAAGGAGGAGACTTAATCTTTCCAGCTCACACACCGATCGAGGATGCTGGTCTATGCATTGGAAATTTCATTGATTATCCCTAATATCCTACTCCGGGATTTCATTCATGGGATTCAAGTCTTCCTCCACGGGTTCAAGTAGCCATGCCTTCTCCATGGATCTACCTGGGTGAGAACAACCTCAATATGCTAGGAAAATTTCCACTTTATCTCCTTATCTCCTTACATGGGAAGTGAGGATTCAATCAACATTGGGTAGAAGCCCACCCACTTCTTGCACTAGTTGAGAAGTACACCAACTATGACTAATATTTTCCCATTTTGCTCCCTGGTTGAGCTTCTTGATGATTTAAATCACCAATTTTGAATAACCTTCAATCACTAAATTTTTGTATCTTATTCTAATGGAAATAACGAGACCTTGTTTTACTGCATTAAACTATGCCTCGTTGTTTCTTGCAAAATAAAAGTCAACTGTGAATACAAGTCTAGTCCTCTTTTGCAAATCCTGAAAGAGGCCTCCAAAAATAGCAACCCCTGATCCCCTTTAGTGGGGCCACCAAAGATTAAATTAATGAAGCCATATGGAAGAGCAGAAAAGTGATGAGGGAACAAAACAAGGGAAAATAAAAGTTTCCATGATTTCAAGTCTATCATATTTGGGGGAAAATTCAATATGGTTAGATTCCTAGGTTCATGAGCAGTGACTCGCCAATCATTCAGATGCCATTTTTATGCCAGTATTGTTTCTCTAATATTCCGAGTTATACCTTTCGAAACTTATTCCTAGGTTTTATGGAAATATTTAAAGCTCCTATTATTCCTCTCTTTCCAAATGGACCATAGGAGGAATCCCAAAGCCAGTTCCCAAGCTTGATTTAACATCAGGCTTGAGAATATGACTTTATGCCATAAGATTATGGATTCCATGATGCTGTGTTGACTCTGTCAAGGTGGATGAAAAGGTTCCCTACTTGTCTCCATTTTTGATATGCAAAGGAGTAGGCTTTCAAGAGGTGATCCAGATCATCATTATGTTGGCCACATAAATAAAAAAACAAAGGAGCATGGATTCCACATATATGAATATGATACCATGTGCGGATTTACCCTCCGTACACAAACGTAAGAAATAAGCTATGTTTGGCCAAATTTTTCCTGTCCATATCTTATTCCATATGTGATTGTGGTAATTTTGATAATATTTTGCTCGTAGTCTATATGCTTCCTTGATGTTGAAGATGCCACGAGTGGAATGTCCCCATCGGAGAAGGGCAGGTCCATCTTGATTTGTGATTTTCCTGGATTTTAATTCTTTGTCCAATTGTTGCCATTTTTCTGAGATGGGAGGGTTAGACTAGTCTCGAGACTCCTTCCATTGTCTCGACCCAGAAGTCAATTGGAGGGCTTCTATAATTGGTCCACTATATAATAATTTTGACTATATTTGAACATAAATATCTCTCCTAGATCCCACCGACTAAACAGTTTTTCCCTCTGTTGCCATGATTCCTTCCAATATAGTGTCATTTTTCCATTTTGATTTTCCTATATATTTTTTTTTGTTATGAGGTCTCTGTTACGTGCTCTTAGGTGCCCGATTGAGGACCAATTGGTGTAGAAATTTTTAATAACTGATATATTATTCATGGAGATTCTCCTGATCACACACTATTTTAGCTTCATGCACAATACAAAATCTCTTCTACCATTGATCATTACATGCGGTAATAAAATCAATTGCATGCACACATTAAAACCATAAACATTCACACATATGAACACAGTATTTCATGGGAAAGCTTAAAGCTGAAAACCCCAACTATATGTATGTCATAGAGATCATGTAACAATCATTGTACAAAGCTCCTCACAAGCTCTCAACACAACCTCCAATTGCTACACACTAATCAAGCTAGATCTAGCAAAACACATGCTCCAATCTTTGCCACCTGATAGCCAACCTGTATTGTGTAATAAATGCTGTAGGATGGCTCATTAAATAACTTGAACCACCTGGCTTGTACTGCGCAATCCTCATGGGCTCCTCCAATCACTGGTTGTTGAAAATATGCAACAATATAGTCACAACTGATAGTTAACCTTCTCTTTCACCTATCTCTGCACTGGTATCCACTGAAACTGTCCATGCACTGAAGTTAACTGATGTATTATTTAGTTTATTAATGAGTTTATAATTAGTGAATTAATTAATAATTAATTCACACCACTCTTCACTAGTGTATTAATCAGTTAGACTAAATACAACTAGCTCAACTATGTTTAGATTAGTTAAACTAAACACAACTCCATTCTTCTCTAATCAAACTCCACCAAACTACTGTCACTGAAGTTATGGCAGGAAATGTCATGGCCACTCCATAGCAACCCGGGGAATAAGCACATCAATTTTTTTGTTATCTCACATGCCACACACATGCACTTAAACGCAGAAGTGCTCCAAGAGAATAAGATAATATTTATAGTCCAAATATTATTAAGAGCTAATAATATTCGACATATCTATTTTTAGACTGGCAATCTAAAAATAGATTCCGCCCAATATGTCTAAAAATAGAAGTCCATCTATTTTTCCAACTTGACCAACCATCCACAAATAGCATCCTGCAACTCATAGAATATGATCGACATGTCTAGAAATAGACATAGTCTAAAAATAGACTTTGCGCCAAAAATAGCCTGCGGGCCCACTTAGTGAAGGCGACTTCTTTCCACTAAGCTCATCATCTTGTTGCAATCTCAACACTCCCTCTCAACAAGATAAGGATTATCTTCCACCCCTATCTTGCCTCTATGGTATTCGAATTTTCTCCTCGTGAGTGCCTTCGTCAAGATATCAGCATCCTGATCCTCCATGGGAATGTATGAAAGTAACATGATCTTCCGTTGCACAAAATCTCTGATATGATGATAAAAGATGTCAATGTGTTTATATCTATCATGAAATATTGGATTAACTGAGAGTTTAATGCAAATTTGATTATCACAATAAATCACAGTAGGATCTAAGTGTGAACTGAACAACTCGACCAGGATCTTCCTCATCCATATAGCCTCGCATGCAGCCAAACTCGTTGCCATATACTCGGCCTCTGCTGAACCGTGCCCACGGATCTACGCCTGTGTACAAAGCGTTTATGCATTATCTTTGAAAATCCCTCAGTCTGCTCTTTAATCCTATTGGGCTCCTGCTTGTCTTGCATACGTAAACCACATATACCTCACCTCATCCGTATGCAATGCCACAATCCATATCCCGATGTGCCTCTAAGATAACGCAATACATGCTTTCCTGCCTTCCAGAAGAGCTTGGTAGGCTTAACCATAGCTTGTGAAAGCTGGTTAACAGCATAGCATATATCGGGTCGTGTATTGACCGGATACATAAGCGACCCCACCAACTGTCGATAAACAGTGGCATCCACTACCTCCGCTGAAGTAGCATCCTCCTTCCTCCAACCTCCAGGAAGAGGAGTATCAACAGGCTTGCAGCCATGCATGTTGAACTTCTCCAGTATCTCCCGTGCATACTTACCCTGAGAAACAAATAGTCCATCACTGCGCTGCCAAATTTCCAATCCCAGGAAATAATGAAGGAGGCCCAAGTCCTTCATCTCAAACTCCTTTTAAGTCGGCCTTGCATGATATGTGATTTAAGCCCTTTGTATCCAAAATCAAATCATCTACATAAAGTACAATGATCAGCAACTTACCCTCCACCACTATCTGGTATAGGTTCGGATCCGCCTCACTCTTGGAGAATCCAAGTCCAGTGAAATAACTATCTATCTATGTGTACCAAGCACGAGGTGCTTGTTTCAACCCATACAACGCTCTCTTGAGCCTGCACACATGCGAATCGCTATTGAAGATGTCGAAACCTTTGGGTTTCTCTATGTACACATCCTCCTCAATCACCCCATTGAGGAACGTAGTCTTCACATCCATCTGATGAATGTGCCACCCCATCTGCACTGAGAGAGAAAGAATCGTCCGTATGGAAGAATACCTTGTGATAGGTGAAAAGGTTTCCTCATAATCGATCCCCTTAATCTGTGAAAAGCCTCGGGAAAAAAATCTTGCCTTGTACTTCTCCACACTCCCATCAGCTGCCTGCTTCACTTTATAGATCCATCTCGAACCCACCACTGATTTCCCTTCTGGCCTCGGGACAATCTCCCATGCACTGTTTCTGACAATCGAATCATACTCTTCCACCATGGCATCTACCCATGTGGGATCCTCCATAACTTCCTCGAAAGAGGATGGCTCTGTCATGATACACTTGCTCATAAGAGCCATGTATCCAATATATCGGTCAGGTGACTTTCTTTGTCTGCACTATGATGTAGGTGCTCCTACAACCCTCTCTGCATCTTGAGCCAATCACTCAGCTTCTGTAGTGTGCTTTCGCCCTCTAATGGTTGGCGCTGCATGAGTGGTCTCTTACACTCCATGAACTTCCTCTTGTGGCTGTTCCACATCTTGAAGCTCATCCTGAGGAACTAGTAGCTCCTCATCTACATGCAAGTTTGGCTTCCTCTCAAGCGAACAATTCATGGCTTTCTCCTCATGAAATTTGATATCCTGTCACACAACATTCTTTCGACTGTCTGGAAAATACACATGATATTTGTGGGTTGTATCAATGTACCCAAAAAATATCCCAACCTCTGCATTCGGCTCCATCTTCTTCCTGGCATCCTTCGTCAAATGAATGTAAACAGGTGAACCAAAAATCCTCAAATGGGAAATATCATGCTTCTTACTAGAAAACACCTCCTTGGGTGTATTCATGCCAAGTATCCTGTGAGGACAACGGTTCTGCACATATACTACAGTATTGCATGCCTCAGCCCACAAGTGTATGGGAAGGCCCTGATCATGCAACATCGCCCGTGCAACACCCATGATCGTTCTGTTCTTCTACTCAGCAACCCCATTCTGCTGTGGGTTATGAGGTGCTATGAGCTCTCTTCAAATTCCTTCTGCGCTGCAAAAGTCCTTGAATTCGCCAGAGATGAATTCACCACCAATGTCACTCCTAAGAGCCTTCACTTGCTTCCCCGATTCTTTCTCAACCAGTGCCTTGAACTCACAGAAATTTGAGTATGTCTCACTCTTCTTCTGCATGAAGAAGATCCAGCACTTTTGAGAAAAGTCATCAGCAAATATCACATAGTACCTGTGCTTTGCTGTCGAAGCTACTGAGAAAGGTCCACACACGTCTATGTGAATTCTCTCAAGGATTGTCATGGCATGAATATCCTTCTCGTGAAAGGTGGCTTTCACAAATTTTCCCAAGGTACATCCCTTGCAATGATCTGACTGCGCAAGAGTACCCATAGGAAGCCCAGTAGAAATCTGCTGCAGTATCTTCAAAGCTCCATGGTGAAGGTGGCCCAATCTCCGGTGCCACAAATTGCCATCATCCCAGCTCACCACTCCTTCTGCCTTTCCTCCCATTTCTTTGTAGCCATCTACCTGCAATTGATAAAGGTTATTGACTTGAACCCATATCCTCCGGGTCTCACCAGTTGCCTTACTGCGCAAGAAAGCCTTTTCCTCGCTAAAGACAACATCATATCCCTTGTCTTCTAACATCACCACAAATATCAGATTCTTCTTCAATCCTGGAACATGCATCACTCCCTTCAATACGAAGGGTTTACCAGACTCTCTCTCAAAGGAAATGGTACCAATACCGGTCACACTGTTTCTACCATCATCACCCATCTTGATTTGCACTCCAACATCTTTCTCATCCAGATCAGTAAAAAAATATCGATCTCCTATCATGTGAAAATATGCACCGCTATCAAGAAACCACACTGAACCCATCACACTTGAGACCAAGCATGTGATCAGTGAAAAATACAGCTCAAACCGTGAGGCTAAGGCCTCTCCAGCTGCAGATCTAGCAACCTGTTTATTTTTCTTCTTCTGTGGACAACTAGTGGCGTAATGTCTGTGTTGGTGACAGTGAAAGCACTTCACCTTGGACATGTCCTGCTTCTTTCCTTTCGCACCGGATTGAAAAGCATGATTTTTTCTATTCCCCTTATTTTCTTTGGTAGCCAAAGCGTAATTTTCTTCATCTGAGTTCTTTGATGAAGATCCGTCCCTGGTACTTCGCCTTATCTCCTCTTGCACAAGATCCGACCAAAGTCGCTTCCATCCTGGAAATTTCTCCTCACCATTGATAGAGTCCTGATAGGAATTCCAACTCTTCAGAAGCCCAAGGAGAGCCAAGCTCACCAAATCCTCATCATCAAAAGTAACCCCCACACTTCCCTGCTCATCCCTTTATTGGATGAACTTCGTGAGGTACTTGGGCATACTGTCATCTTTCTCCATTTTTATGTTTCTGAGTTTATCCTTGAGTGCCAACTTCCTCTGGCCGCTCTTGCTTTGGAATAAATCTGTCAAAGCTTTCCACATCACGAATGGAGAAGCCTTACCATGAAGGCTAGACACTATGTGATCCTTCACACCTTCCAACAGAATCCTTCGACACTTTTCTATCTTCTTTTGCCATGCGTCAAGTACAGAAACATCACTAGAAGTAGGTTTTGAAATTTATGCATCTATGAACTCCTTCAACCCATTGTCATCCAACACCACCTCCATCCTGTCCTTCCATGTAATATAATTCGAGCTTCCCTCAAGGGCATACTCCAATCGCAATCCATTGAAATACATCTCAAATTCGACACCAAGAAAACACTGCTGCAAATTCGAATTCCACCAGCACAAAACTCAACTGCTTCAATGTTTTGCAATTGCTCCAATGATCAATATACCTCTGATACCATGTAGAAATTTTGAATAACTGATATATTATTCACCGAGACTCTCCTAATCACACACTATTTTAGCTTCATGCACAATACAAAATCTCTTCTAGAATTGATCATTACATGCAGAAATAAAATCAATTTCATGCACACATTAAAACCATAAACATTCACACATATGAACACAATAGTTCATGGGAAATATTAAAGCTGAAAACCCAAACTATCTGTATATTATATGTCATAGAGATCATGTAACAATCATTGTACAAATCTCCTCACAAGCTCTCAGCACAACCTCTAATTCCTACACACTAATCAAGCTAGATCTAGCAAAACACATGCTCCAATCTCTGCCACCTGATAGCTAGCCTCTATTGCATAATCAATGCGGTAGGATGGCTCATTAAATAACTTGAACCATCTGGCTTGTACTGCGCAATCCTCATGGGCTTCTCGAATCCTTTGGTTATTTCAAATATGCAACGATATAGTCACGCTTGATAGTTAACACTCTTTCCTATCTCTTGCCACCCAGAGTCTCCATTATCCATGCAACGAAGTTAAGCGATGTATTATTTAGTTGATTAATGAGTTTATAATTAGTGAATTAATTAATAATTAATTCACACCACTCTTCACTAGTGTAATCGATTTAATCGATTAGACTAAATACAACTAGTTCAGCTATGTTTAGATTAGTAAGCGAACACAACTCCATTAACTTCCTCAATCAGCTCACCCAAACCCCTACTGTCACATGAGTTGTAACTGAAGTATCCATGTAATAGCTCCACTTAACCCTCAGGAATAGCGTAATTCCTTCTGTCATCTCCTGTGCCACATCTGTGCACTTAACTGAAGTGCTCCAAGAGAATAAGATAATGTTTATGGTCCAAATATTATTAAGAGCTAATAATATTCGACATATCTATTTTTAGACTGGAAATCTAAAAATAGATTCCACCCAATATGTCTAAAATTATAAGTCCATATATTTTTCCCAACTTGACCAACCATCCACAAATAGCATCCTGCAACTCATAGAACATGATCCATATGTCTAAAAATAGACATAGTCTAAAAATAGACTTTGCGCCAAAAATAGCCCGCGGGCCCACTTAGTGAAGGCGACTTATTTCCACTAAGCTCATCATCTTGTTGCAATCTAAACACTTGGGAGGATCCTAGTATCTTAGGATATCCTCTGTATGGATCAAAATAAAATAATTTCTAGTCCTTATGTTTTTCCACAGGTATTTTCCTCCCTTTAACCATCTCCAACAAAGTTGAGTACCCATGACTTGATTTAGAGTGAAAGGATATCAAAGACTTAATGCCCTAACCATGTTGGACTTTGTGATATTGGTTCAGGATACCAATTCCCATTTATTATATTGTTGAGCTTCCCCCCATAGGAAATTTTTTAAGATGTATACCATAGAAGTAGAAGAGGATTTTTGTGTAGCCATCCAGGAGAGCTAGTAGATAGGTATCAACTGTAGAACCTATTTTAGAAGAACCATCCTACCAGACATGTTGAGGGCTCTAAAAGGCTCGCTGCTGAGTTTCGTTTGTATCTTTTGGAGAAGGTCTTTCCAAAAATAATTATTTAAGGAATTAAACAGCAGAGTCAATCCAAAATATTTGATAGGTAATGAGCCAATTCAAAAACCAAGCAGCCTAGCATGAAAGGTTTGAGTATTCACGCGGGTATTAACAAAAAAATGTAATATTTCTCATTATTAACTAGGGTTCCATGTTTCCGAAGATGATACCATGTGAGGATTCACCCTTTGCACACTAACCATTAGAAATAAGCTATTTTTGGCCAAATTTTTCATGTCCATACCTTCTTCCTTATGTGATTGTGGTGATTTTGATAATATTCTACTCATAGTTTGTTTAATTCCTTGATGTTGAAGATGCCTCAGATGGAATAACCCCATCGTAGAATGACAGGTCCATCCTGATTTTTTATTTTCCAAGATTTAATTATTTCTCCAATTTTTTCCATTGTTACGAAATGGGATGGTTAGTCCAGTCACAAAACTCCTTTCATTGTCTCCATCTAGAAGTTGATTGGGGGGTCTTCCAAAATTGGTACATTGTATAATAGTTATGAATAGTTTTGAATAGGATTATATCTCTTATATCCTGCCAAAAAAATAATTTATGCCTTTGTTTGCATGATTCCTTCCAGAAGAATGTCATTTTTCCATTTTGAATTTCCTAGAAAAAATGTTAGGTTATGAGGTCTCCGTTACCTACTGCCAAGTTCCATATTGAAGATCCCTTGGGAGGATCTCAGTATCTTAGGATATCCTCTGTATGGATCGACATACCATAATTTATGGTCCAGATGTTTTTCGATAGGTCTTGGCCTCCCTTTAACCATCTCCACCAAAGTTTACCACCCACGAATTTATTTAGATTGAAAGGATCTCAGAGACTTAATCCCTGCACCATCTTGGAATTTGTAATATTGGTCCAAGATACTAGTGCAATTTTTTTCAATTTTTGAGCTCCCCCCCATAAGAACTTTTTAAATATGTATAGCAAGCAATAGATGAGGATTTTGGTGTAGCCATCCTGAAGAGATGGTAGATAGATATAGATTGTAGAACTAATTTTAGAATAACTGTCCTACTGAACATGTTGAGTGCTCTAAATGCCCAACTGATGAGTTTGATTTGTATCTTTTGGAGAAGGTCTTTCCAACAATAATTATTTAATGAATTGAACACCAGAGGCATTCCCAAATATTTGATAAGTAATGAGCCAATTCTAAAACCAAGAAGGCTAGCAAGGAAGGTTTGAGTATTCACAATGGTACTAAAGAAAAATATGTAGGATTTATAATTATCATCTAAGGTTCCACATTTCTGAAGTTTATCCAAAGTGAGGATTCACCCTCTACACACGATCGATAAGAAATAAGCTATTTTTGGCCAAATTTTTCCTGTCCATATCTTCTTCCACATGTGATTGTGGTGATTTTGATAATCTTCTCCTCACAGTTTGTATGCTTCCTTGATGTTGAATATGCCTCAGGTGGAATAGCCCCATCAGAGAATGTTATCACCATCCTGATTTTTTATTTTCTTAGATTTTAATTGTTTCTCCAACTGTTTCCATTGTTCTATTATGGGATGGTTAAGCCAGTACCGAAACTCCTTCCATTGTATCCATTCAAAATTCGATTTGGGGGCTTCCAAAATTGGTCCACTATATAATAGTTATGAATGGTTTTGAACAAGAATATCTCTTTTAGATCGTTCCGACTAAATAGTTTCTCCCTCTATTACCATGATTCTATCCAGAAGAGTGTCAATTTTCCATTTTCAATTTCCTAGAAAAAATGTTGGGTTATGAGGTCTTTGTTATCTTCTTCCAGGTTCAAGATTGATGACCCCTTGGGAGGATCCCAGTATCTGAGGATATTGTTAGTATGGATCAACATACCACAATTTCTGGTCCATATGTTTTTCCATAGGTCCTGGCCTCCCTTTAATAGTATCCACCAAATTTTAGCACCCATGACTTGATTCAGAGTGAATGGATCTTAGAGACTTAATCCCCCAACCATCTTGGACTTTGTCAGTTTGGTCCAAGATACTAGTCTCCATTTATTCAATTTTTGAGCCACCCGCACCCCATAATAAATTTTTGAATATGTATAAAAATAAGTATATGAGGATTTGGTTGCATCCATTCAAGAGAGCTGGTAGATATGTATCGAATTTAGAACTTCTTCTAGAATAAATGCCTCGTTGGACATGTTGAGGGATATAAAATCCCAACTTCTAAGTTTCACTAGTACCTTTTGGAGAAGGTATTTCCAACAAGAATTGTTTTAGGAATTATACACCAGATTCATTCCCAAATATTTGATAGGTAATGAGCCAATTCCAAAAACAAGAAGCATAGCAAGGAATGTTTGAGTATTCACAAGGGTATTAAAAAAAATTATGTAAGATTTTAGATTATTAACTAGGGTTCTTGAGGTGGCCATAAGTTCATGCAAAATATATTTATTTTTTCTTACTTCCCTTACAAAAACTTGACAGAATAGAATGATATCATCAACAAATTTCTAATGGGTTATGGGGAGACCATTGCTCCAAGGATGAAGGCCCTTGATTTGGGAGGAAAGAATAATCGATCTGAGATATATAGCCAATCTTGCAGCTGTAAGGATGAATAGAAAAGGAGAGATAAAATCACATTGTCTTAAGTCATTGGAAGGATTGAAAATTTTAGAGGGAGATCCATTGAGAAAGATAGAAAATAATGTGCTTGAGATAAGGGAAACGATCCAATTCAATCAGTGTTGGTAAAAAACAAAACATATAGGAATACTAATAAGGTAATACCAACTTAGGTAATCATAACCTCTAGATAAATCTAGCTTGATCATCATGCCAGGGGTTTTAAGTTATTTCATGGTGTGGACTTATTATAGTGATCGAGGATTTGTCAGCCTTCCATAGAACCAGTTTGTTCAAGAGACATAAGATAACAAAGGGGGGTCTTAAAATGCTTGACAATAATCATGGATATTATATTATAAATAACATTACATAAGGTGATAGGCCTAAAGCTTTGGGTATCTTCATACTTAGTAGTTTCTGAGACCAAAGAAATGAATGTTGAATTGAGTCTAGGACTTACCTTCTTATTTCAATGATATTCCTCCAACACTTCATGTATAGCTTTCCCAATAAAGCTCCAAGTTGCTTGGTATCATTATTCCATGATTCCATCTAGCCCTAGGACTTTATTTTCTTCCATTCCATTGACAACATTCTGTATTTCCTCCAGAGTAACAACGCACATAAGGGTCAAATTATGGTCTCTAGATATTAGTTATGGAATGTGTCGAGTGATTCTTTTAATATATTATGATCTATCATGCGAAGGCACAGAGAGAATGGAATGGAAGTGACTTACTACCATGTTTTCCATCTCTTCATGATGAACCAATCTGCTCCTTGGACCATCCTTAAGGGAGAATGCTTTTTTGTGTTTCAGATGATGGATGATGGATTTGTGGAAAAACCGTGTGTTTTTGTCACCTTCCCTAAGCCATTATATTCTGGATTTATGTTTCCATAGAATCTCCTCTCTTTTTTATTATTTCTTATAGCTAGTTCACCTATCACCCTTCTTTCTCCACCGAGATTTTTGATATTCCCTCATTGATTATCTTTTGTTGGATGTATTGCATTCTATCTTAGATTTGTTTATGATTTTTCATGATTTTTCCAAAATCCTCTTGATTCCAATGCTTAATCTTAGTTTTAGTGTCTTTTGCATTTAGAGGGAATGTGTGCATAGGGTTTCTTCCTTGACTTGTGATCCCTTTACACCATATTTCTATTTTCTAGATAAACGAGGGGTCCCTTATCCAAAAATATTCAAAGTACAAGGGATGATTATTGGGGGATGTTTTCATATCAATCTCCATCCTGATTAACCAATGGTACGATCCCATACATGGGAGTATGGAGTATTCAAGAAAAATATCTCTACTAATCACTTGTTGAGAGACAAAAAAGATATCAAGCCACGATGCTACTTGATGTGGGACCTAATTCCGATTATTCCAGTCATACATGCAATTATTTTTTTCATATCCACTAGTTACAACTGCATGACTGTGTCTCAAAAGTACGCTTCCATCTCTTTGTCCATATGGAGGAGGTCTCCCTTCTTATCTTCCAACATTAAGATCAAGTTAAAATCTCTACCTAGAATATAAATATTCTTCAAGGACAACCTTCTTAGTTTTCCTATACTCTGTAGGAAAATGCCATTTTCTCCTACAATGTTAGTCATGTATACCCATATTAGTAGAGCCCAATCATGGGTTCCAATGTGTTAGAATTTTCCTAAGAAAGTATGAGGAATTCTAACCCAATCCTAAAAATATAACCTCGGCATGATTACATAGGATAGCGAGCCCTTCTACAGTCCCTTTGGAGTCCTGAGCTACCACCTCATACTGGGGCTTGAAACCCTTTACAATTTACTTTAACCTACTCTCCGGTATTTTGGTTTCTTGTATAATCATAAAGATCGATTTGTCTCTTTTGAGTCTCTATTTCAAATATCGTTTCTTTCCTCTACTGTTGAGGCCTCTCACATTATAGGAGGCAATAATCATCAATAATGATTATTGATTTTGTGTAAAACCGTTGACATCGACACCACCCTTTCTAAGTTTACCAAGATATATTCGACTAACTATATGGATTATAGCAAATTCTTTCTTCCCCTCTTCCTTCCTCGCTTTCCATATGTATTCAGATCCAAGCCCTGACCTTGTTGAGGTCCTAAGTGATATGGTTGATCCAAATATGTCAATCATTTCTTGACTTGATACTGTTGAAAATTTTCCTGGTATAACTTCTTTTGATCTTCAAGGATGAATCGTTCATTTAGATGTCACCATTCATTCAACAATATTTTCATGATATGTTCTTTTGTGATGAGAAATTCCTTCATGTGGTAAATATTCATATTAGCTTGATCCCTTATATGGTATTGGTGCTTCTTTTTCCTATGGTTAATCCTCAAATTTCCTCTTAGGTTTCTTCCACACATTGGTGGATGTTTAGGGTTTTATTTGCTAGATGGGTCTTTGGGTTCACTGGAGTTCTCGCCTTCCTCCATAAATATTTCATAGAAATTGGTGCTATTCGATCCTTTCATTGGTTTTTGTTGAGTAGTAACAGGGGGTACTCACATTACGCTTCTTTTTTGTACTTCCTGAAAGCCCTGTGAATCTTCCTTGGTCTTGGTTATTTCTTTGGAAGTTTGTGGCTCTAATGATTTTGTTTGATTGAGAGGGAAATCCTAGTAAACATGGCTATATTTATGCAATCTCCTACATTACAATGGAATATCCTCTTAGTCCAGAGGTTGCTACAATACCTCATATTCATACTTAATGAATTATGGGAGGGGATAGTTATGTTCATATAAATGCAAATCCAAGCATACAAAGTATGCCACCCTCTCCTTGTTGAATAAATTACTTTGAAAAAATTCCTGATAGGGTTTCCTATCGCTTCCAATATTTTTGGGCCCGAAAAATCCATAGGGAGCACAAATAATCAAAATTATAGTAGGGAAACCATGAATATATCTTGGTATGGATTGTAGCATTATTCTTAATGGTGCATGAAGAGCCCGACATTGTAGAAGAAATAGGGGCCATTTTCAAAATCCCTCTCCTTATCCTCAAGATTGGTAAAAATCACTGTAAAGGACCCTCGAGCCCCCAACTTCAGATCTATATGTCCTTTTATCTACCATTTTAATTGGATCCATTTGACCAGATCATGTTCTAAAGGTAAAATTTCTATAAACTTATACATCAATGCATGGTCTTTCATAAATTTTCCATAATCCTCCACTTTGTTATTGGGAGTTAAAGATCAGGTTTTTTTAACTGCTCTTGGTAGAAATTGTCACTATATTCTAGCTTTCCATTGTGTGCCCAGAACTAGGGCTCCTTTGGCTCATACTTTAAATCCACTGGATGCCACAACCCCTCGTTGAGTACTCAATTCGCCTACCATGTGCATGCGCATACCCTCTGTGAGAATTCTAGTAGAGAGGAATAATCGTTACGGTTTGGGAAGAAAAAACTTATGGATATTATTCAAAATTTGCAGGTCGAAACACTAGCAGAGTGTATCACACCTTTCTTTTCCACATTGTAATATTTCAACGTTGTTATCATGTTTTAACTAGAAAAATAATATCAATTTTTCTTGGGATATAGCTTAACATAGGAGCTTTACACCATTGAAAGAAACAAAAAAAAGAGAGATGATCAAATGTGAACCGAATTCTTATTTAGCAATATCATTTTGAATAAGGTTACAAATTTAACGAGAATTATGACTTCGAAATGAGAACTCTAATGCTAAAAAATCCATAATTTTGCATAGAAAAGATGAATAGAACACCCCAAGATGCAAAAGTGGTGATGAAACATCACCTTTTTTCCATTTTAGGTTTAAAATTCCATCATTTTTCAACCATAGCATTAAAAACAAAATATAATGACTGCAAAAGCCATGAAAAACACCTTGGAATGCAAAAGTGATAATGAAATATCAACTTTTTTTATAAGATAAAAATTGAAACATTTTAACGAGTGGCATTAATAACCAAATACCATAAATATGAAAAACCTTAAAAACTAGTTCTACCATGAGAAATTTATTTTTTTTCATCTCAAAATTATAATTTATTCGAAATCTAGCATAATGCAACTAGCCCCATTTTCAATGAAGCACTAAAATTGCAATATTTTTTTAATCGTAGTAGATAAGAGCTTCATTAATATAAATAAAATCATAAAAAAACCATTAAAAAAGAACACCATAATGCAAATTTAATAATTAGAACTAATTTTTTTTCTAATAAAAAATAAAATTAAATAATTAAAAATTACACCTTTTTAAACATGTTTGTAAATAAATCAATAAAAAATAATGAAAACCAACATTTTAGAACAATTTAGAAAAAAAATTTAACCAAAAAAATCCAAAATAAATTAAATTATAGAAAATAACCCTCCCAAACAAATTAAAAGTTTATATACATAAAAGCAAAAACAACAAAAGAAAGAATATATATATATATATATATAATCTCAAAAATAAAATTGAAAAAAACAATATAATAATTTGAAATTAGGATAAAATTTAAATTTATATTAAAGCAAAAATAAACTTGATTTTTTATTTATTAAAAATAAAATAAAAAAACATAAAAGAAAAGAAAAGAATAAAAACAAACCAAAAAAAAAAATATTTTAATGTCTTTTACCTGATCCTCTTATCTTGCATTATGTTATTAACCACACCTCCGACATATATATTAATATCTTATGATTATTGTTAACCTTGATTAATAGTTAAGATTGATTTGTGTTTAATTAATTGATTAACTATTAATCTTGATTAATGATTAATTAAATATTAAATTAATTAGGATTCTCACAAATTTATTTTTATTTGATGCAGCGATAAAAGTAGATATTATTATTATACTACTAATATTACTTTATTGTTTTATTAATTTATCCTTCTACACCGTGGCATGGTTGTCTCTTCGAATTAAATTTTGGATATGGGAGTAGGTGGGAGTGGATTGAGGACATAGATGGAGGTTGGTGGCATTAACTTGGGGATGGGGCATGTGGGTGAATAAATGTTGGAAGAAAAATAGTTTTGGAAAGGGGATTTTTTTTCTTTACCATGGTGAATTGGTAACTCCTTGGGGTAATTTAAGTGAAACACAAGATAAATCTTAGAGGCCGTGATATAACTTGGAGGAGGTGTTTTAGAGTGGGTTAGAGAAGGAAGGATTTACTTTTTTGTTGGGTGCTACACAAGTATGGGCACAACGACCTTGGATACACTATGATTGAAATTTGGATTTGGGTTGAAAGGGATAGAGAACATGTGTAGGTTCCTTAGGCTAGGAAGTCTGTTAGGCTTTCCTAGTTGGTAGGGTGGAATATTTAGTTGGGATGTCCCAATAGGAGAATTACAATCGAGCCAGTATACCCAATATTCTTATTGTTTTTCTTATGATTAAATTTAAATAACATGCTCATGAAATAAAATATATACATATGGATTATGTTGTTAAATTTGAAATATGATGTTAAATATACTATTACTTTTATTTCAGTGCTCTAAATGTTGGTGAATTTTGATGGTTGAGGATCACAAAATAAGGCCTCATACATGTTATCAAAAATGAAATCAATTTACCATTTTTATTTAGATGGAATTTATAATCCATTTTATGAGTTAGTCATTAAAATTGGGAAAAATGAGGATTTTCTATAGTGTATAGATTTTGTTTTATTTTATCAAAGGATGAGGTCCGTTATTATTTATATCATCATAATTTGGTATTGATTTATTAGTTGAGTAATTATGTATATGTGTGTGTTTTTAGGAATAATTGGAGTCTTATATCGTGATAGGTTTATGATAATGATAAATCCCATACCATCTTAGAATATTTATTAGAGGGGTCGAGATTATAGTTAAAAGCATTTCACATACATCCCATTGAATCCAATCTCCTTAGTTTAAGGTTTCTTATCTATGGTCCAGGATTCAAATAACAACCATCCATGAATGAAGCCCCAAATTTTTAAAGGGGGCACTGAGATGCTTCCTAGAGGATCAAAATTCTATAAAGGGGAGACTCTGTTTGGGAGGCCATGCAAGACACCACTGTGTTGGGAATGGTTGGAGGAAAAAGTAATAGTAGGGATATAATTGGTTCTATAAATGGAGGAGAAGGTAAGGAATATCTGACAAAGGTTAAAGGATGCACAAGATAGGAAAAAGAATTATGTCAATTCACATAGGAACAATAGAAGTTACCATGTGGGAGACCAAGTTTTTATTCACATATAACACAACATGTAAGGTCCCTATGTTACCAACGTAGTCCCTTATTGTTGTAATGTTGCCCCCGTATTGTTATTGTTGTACCGCTGTAGTCCCCATATTGTTATTATTGTGCCCTATAAAACTCCACTATTTCTATTGTTGGCCCTTACATTATTATTTTTAGGTTGGCTAGGATTATATTGTCACCCCAAGGAATCCTATATATAGAAAGGAGGTTTTGTCATTTGAATCATTGAAGAATTTTTCATTTATGTAATGTGAATGAGGTTTTCCCCTTGAAGTCAATCATTTCTAAGGCATTAATCTATCTTTTCTTCCATTTTTGGAGCTGGTTTCATAACATTTTTTATTAGAGCTTTGGATTGTAGGGTTTAGCTGCTTCAAAGAGGTCATTGTGCAATTTTATCTATAATTTGTTTTTTCTACGAAGGATTAGACGCTAAAAAAACCCATTTGCGAATAAATCCCAGGGCATTCCCTGTAGAAATATCAAATTTTTATTCGCAATATTTTTGAAGATATGATTCGTGGAAGTTAGAGTTTTTGCAGACTCCCAAGTTTCATCTCAAATAGGTGACCTTGGGAAAATCATCATAACTCTTTCTTTGAGCATCATATTGGAATTATGTAAAAATTGGCTAAAAGTACAAGGACTATAGTTTTCTTTGTATCAATTTTAGAGCGAAAGGAGGAAATAATGGCATGTGATACAAAGTACAAGTTCGCTTTATTGAATTAGTCCATAATTAGGTCATTGTGGGATATTGGGAATAAATTTGTCTTGAAGAATCCAAATTAGGTCAAAACTTTGGCATTGGAAAGAAGACTCAAAGCGCTATTATAGGACCAAATCTTAAATCTTGGGGATCTGAAATTACATAGATACATCATTTTCAATATCGAGGTGCTAAAAAGCAAGAAAAAGGTGTGTATTTTTTTTTTAAATTGCATAAGTCTTGTTTGAAAAATCAGTTTGAAGTGATTCCAAGGGCATATTGAAGCATAGATATCAGTATTGGGTTCTAAAATGCACCCTAAAAATAATTAAACAACTATTAAGGCCTCAGAATTCTCTACTATGACACAAGAAGAGGAATAAGTGCAACATGATATCTAAAAATTACAAGAGCAAGTGCACCAAATTTTGCTCTTGCAAAGAGCAACAAAAAATAAAATGGAATTTTTGAAGAAAGGCATGGAAGCCAAGATGGATGGTTTGAAGAAAGGTTTGGAAGCTAATATGGATGTTTTGAAGAAAGGTGTGGAAGCTAAGATGGATGACATGGAAGCTAACATGGAAGACATGAAGAATGATATATAAGTAGACATGGAAGGTTTGACAAAGTTGATACAAGAAATGATTCCTAATGGCGAAAAGGTAGTAACAAAAACTATTGATGAAAACAAAATAATTGTTAATAATTATTTCATAGAATCTAATGTTGGATTGAAGACCCACCATATTCCAAATATGGATATGAGAAATTTTGATGGCAAGGATCCCATAACATGGATACTACAAATGGAGAAATATTTTGATCTCCATAATGTGAAAAACACACAAAAGGTATGCATTGCAACTTTACATTTAGAACAAAATAAATTTGTATGGTATCGATGGCTTTGCTCTCATAAAAAAATTGTCACTTGGTCAAATTTTAAGGAGGAAATAATAGCACATTATGAGGATAAAAAGAGCAACACTTTCTTTAGCCAATTTATAAATATCAAACAAAAGGGTTCAATGGTAGAGCACATTGAGGACTTCAAAAAATTTAATATAAGGGTAACTAATATTCCAGAGGAACACATGATTGATGTCTTCACAAGGAATTTATTAAAATCCAACATGAGGTTTTCGTTTGTGAACTTGATTCATTGGAGAATGCATTCAAGTTGGCAAGAAAAATTGAAATTAAATTTATGGTGACAAGGAAGCCTACCACCAACATTCATAAAGATGGAAGTGTTCCTACTACTAGACTTCCAAAACCTACAAGGTTGACACAACAAAAAATGGAATAAAAAATAGCAAAAGGGCTTTGCTAAATTTGTGAGATAAAATACACTAAATGTCATAAGTGTGCCAAGAATAAATTGTTTTACATAGATTGTGAAGAGGAGGAAGAAAATGAACAAGAAACTTCAAAAGAAGAGGATACACACCAGGAACCAACCCTAGATAAAGAAGAAATGAGTCCAACCATATCCTATAATAAATTCGCAGGAATTACCACTCCTCAAACTCTCAAGATAGAAGAACATATAAAGAAGGAAAATGTAATAATGTTTATTGATTCAGGTAGTAACCATAATTTTATTCATTGTAAGGTAGCCAAGGAATTGAGTTGCTTCCTATACCTAGCATCCGAGTGTCAAGTGTTGGCTGCAAATGGAGGGACTATAAATTGCTTTGGAAAATGCCATAATATCAAGATAACCACGGGGGAATATATATTGAATACTCCAATGCTTTCCATTCCAATGGGAGGTGTTGATGTTTTACTAGGAGTACAATGCTTACAATCTTTGGGGACGATACCTTTTAATTTTCAAGAACTTTTCTTGAATTTTTTTTTGTAAGGAAACGAAGTTGAATTACGAGGTATCACAGTGAAGCCGAGAAAGATAATAAGCTATAATTTCATGAAAAATCTTCTGAAGAAAGCACAATGAGGCATAATTGCAAAATTATGCTCGGTAGAAGTTCCAACATCAAAATCATCTATTTATCGAGATCTCGAAAAAGAGTTGGACAATCATTACAGGGTGTTTGAAACTCCCAAATGACTCCTACTGATTCGTGATCATGATCATACTATTAATTTGATTCCAAGAAGTTTTGATTTGAACATCAGGCCTTATAGATATCCTTATGTCCAGAAGAGTGAAATTGAACGTGTGATTGTAGAAACGTTAGAGGCTGGTATAATTAAACCTAGTCAAAGTTCTTTCTCTGCTCGAGTAGTATTGGTGCATAAGAAGTATGGATCATGGTGCATGTGTTCAGACTATAGGGATCTCAATAAGCTCACCATTAAAGATAAATTTTCCATTCCTGTGATTGATGAATTATTGGATGAATCACATGGAGCAATTTCTTTATCAATTTGGATCTTCGTTCAGGATATCATCAAATTAGAATGAATGCTAAAGATATTCCGAAAACAACATTTCAAACTCATGACCGTCATTATGAAGTTTTGGTCATGTATTTTGGCCTTACTAATGCACCTTGTACATTTCAAGGGTTGATGAATTCCATTTTTAAACCCCTCCTTACAAAATTTGTGTTAGTATTTTTTGATGATATAATAATCTACAATAGGTCTTCGAAGGATGATATTCAACACATTGACAGGGTGCTCAAACTATTGGAGGAGAAAAAACTAAATAAAAAAGCCTCCAAATTTTTCTTTGGAGTAAAGGAGATGGAATATTTGGGTCATATTGTATCTCAGGAGGGTGTTAAGGTAGACCCGAAAAAAATTAAAGCCATTAAGGAATGGAAAGTCCCCACAACCATAAAGTGATTGCGACGATTTGTTGAGTTAACATGGTATTATCACAAGTTTGTTAATAATTATGGGAGAATATCAGCACCTCTAAGAACATTATTGAAGAAATATGCATTTTCATGGAATCCTGAAGAAACTAAGGCATTTTAACATCTTAAAGAGGAAATGTTCCTAGCACAAGTCTTAGCTATGCCAGACTTCACAAAAACCTTTATTGTGGAATGTGATGCCTCAGGAAATGGAATTGGTGCTATTTTTAATGCAAGAATGAAGACCCATTTCTTTTAAAAGTAATTCAATCAAAGGAAAGTATTTTCAAAATGCTATTTATGAGGAGGAAATGTTGGTAATACTACATGCACTAAAGAAATTGTGACCTTACTTAATGGGAAGAGACTTCAAGGTAAAATTTATCATGATAGTCTTAAATGGGTAACCCACAAAGGTGGGTTACAATTTTGTGAGAATCGAGGGTGGAAAAGTCATTTTCCCAACAGTTCAGCCGAACATTTTTACAAGTTTGACTGAACTATTCTAGAGTTCAACCGAACTTTCGAAATTATTTTGGCCAAAATAACTCTGCCGTTTACATTGACGGCGTATTGATGACATGGGAAAACTAATTTTTGGCCGAATATGGGAAAACCAGCAACAAAATTTTGGCCAAACTAATATTCCGGACAAAATTTTAAAATAGTTCAGCCGAACTGGTTCTTATAAATATATCGGCCTGCAAACCTTAACAGGTTTCAGGCGTATTATCGTTGTTGTCTCACGTCTGTGCACTATCTCACGTCTATTTTTCTCGCGTCTGTCCACTGTCTTGCGTATGTGTTTGCAGGGGTGCCAAGGTGAGGTGAGGTGTTTCTCAATTGCTCCACGATGACGAGGTGAGGTGAGGTGTTGCTCTTTTTGCTTTGTTTTTTTTGCAATTTATTTTTGCTGATTTTTTTTTGTTTGATTTTAATTTTAATTTTTTTTGGTCGCATGGAATTTCATCTACATCCTCCATTTGTCTTCGATGATCTCCTAGATCATGCTTGTCTTCTTGGTGCGACTTCATCTTCTTGTCGACTGCGAATTTCTAGGTATGCTATCCTGATCCTCTGTCATTGAATCTACAGGTATGCTATCATAGATGAATGAAGAATCAACCAGAAATTTGGGAGTTTGTTATTAGTTCCTTTTAACTATAATTATGTTGGTTTGGTTTGTCTATAGAAGCTTGTTTGTAGAACTCGACTAAAAAGGATACATGTTCTATAATCCCTTACTTGTTGGCTTATGTTTTATGGGGAATATGGAATCATCAGAATACGTTTATTTTTAAAAACTCTCAAACTAATCCCTTTATGATTTTCGTCAAATTTATGAATTATTTTAATGAATAGGTTCCTAATCATGTTTCAGCTATAAGAAAAAATTGGACAAAATGGTTATTAATATGAATGTCTATGTGAGGGGATTATTTGATGGAGCCTATGCGGGCACTTAAGTCGTACTTACTTTTGAAGCATGTCTTCTTCCCTTTACTTACATGCATGATACCAACCCACTTGGTTTGATTTACAACCTTGATAGACCAGGACCAATCGATATAGATAGATATATGTGATTCTGGTAAATCATCAGGACATGTTGGTATTGCAGAATTCACTTGGTCAATATTATAAGGGATATGTTGATGTCTCTACCACTCTTCCAATGACTTAATCACTGGAGAGACAAAAACATATGCAATAGCATAAAATTCACCAACATCATCACTTTATGTATCACTTGCTTTATCACTTGCTATATCACTTTCTTAACCAACATCATAAACTTCCAGTTGAAGAATCGACCATCTATCCCACTTGCTACTGGTGCCCCCACATTGTCAGGGAAACTTCCTACTGATACCACTATTTCTCATGTAATTTTTAAGATGGTATGGTAATTGAAATAAACCTCTATTATAGTATGAAAATTAAGTTACGAATTCGTCCAGGTACTATCCATCATTTGGACAACACTTAAACCCTTTATACTCTACTTTAACCACTTACCAACATTCTCATTTCACTACCCAACCATTCTCCATTAGATACATAGAAGGAACCAACACATCACATATACTACACAGTCACATCACCAACCAGAACATCACGTACATAACAACATAACATCTAAACCACACGAACTCACTCAATTACATACCTTCAACACAACAGGAATTTCTAATACTTATACTCACTCATATCTTGTAGAGCTATACACTACAATTTCTAATCACATTGTACCGGTATAAGCTAATTATAGGTATAAGAATCTTCCATGTTTCTCTATTCTTTCATTACCTTTACAAGCTATAGTACTCATCTACGTTGGTTCATATAAGCTTATATACTATGTTTCCATAATAAGCTTGATGTTAGTGGTATATCTTCTACTTACAAAGAGCTTTATATCAGCTTCTCACAGAAAGTTTACAAGTCTGAATACATATGGTACTTACATTTTTCACATATAAGCATATAAGTCTCTACATAACTACTAGTAGTGATGTATATAGTAACAATTTATATTCATGTAAAAACGATTATAGTAATTTATTTAGACAACCAACATTGTAGGATATGCTTTCATGTTAGTGCCTTAAATTTGAGATTTACCCACCTAGAGATAGATAGATACTTTCCTGCCTTAAAGAAATTCGATTTCAATTTCACTCTTATTTATTTCCGATTTTTTTAATTTTTAATTTCTTTATTTTCTTCGTTGATTTTCTGTTTCCCTTGTTTCGATCTTTCATGTTACTCTTGGAAACTATAACAAAGACCTATAATTTATTTATTTTTCAAGCTTTTGTTGCAGAAATCGATAATTTATATCCAACTCCAAATTTGATAAAAAAAGGTATATACTTTCATTTATTTCATTCCATTTGCCTTTGATTCTTATATATATTTACATCCTAAAATTCCAGGCCTTTTAGAATCACTACTTTGAGTTTCTTAACTCAGTCAAAGTATAATTAGATTTATATTTTCTTACAAAAATATATTCTTTTAGAATTCAGGAAAAACCCTCTTGTACAAATATCCTTAGTTTCTTATATTATGTGTTTTCCCTCCACACATGTACTGTACATATTTAATTTTTTATAGTTACATTAGAAATATTTCTATGTACATCTCAATTATGATTCTGAAATTAATTCAGGTATTTTGTGCAATGTATTTCCAGAACACATTTTATTTGAGTTAATTCCAATAGAATGAAATGAATTAAGAAAACTCACATAGAATTCAGCAACAGAATGAAAATAAATTCACACAGAATTCAACAAAATAATGAACATAAATTCACATAGAATTCATCAAAATAATGAACAAAAATTCACACAGAATTCATCAACAGAATGAACAGAATTAAACACCGCAAAGAAATTCACATAGAGAATTCAGCAACTCAGAATTCTTGTAATATATAAATCAACCCAATGTATTTCATTAATGTACTTGGATTTACACCTTCCATGATGCTTGTAATCTTGTAAAATTTTACAAGTGGAGTGTTTTATGATGTAATGGATATTAATAATCTAGATTAGGTACAGTGATATTATGATAGTGTAGGTTGATGTTCAAGTTGTAAAATTCTAGTAAAATTCTTGAGTGTTAACTTCTACAAGTTCTAAAGGAAGAGTCTGTAAAGGGCCATGTAGCCTGTGGATCTCATCTTTTCTCAAAGGTGACATATCCAGTAAATTCCCCTACAGTCAATCTTTGGAACAAAAATAGAAGTTCTTCATTTTAATATCCATAAATCACTACCACATTAAGGCAAACCTTGTACATGTGTCATTTCTCCCTTCTCCCATAAAATTTTAGGCAAAATTTAAGGAATGCGTCATTTCTATTCATTTCTCCCATAAACTATAAGGCAATTTTTCGTTTCTCCCATAAAATCATAAAGGTGTGACTTTTGACATAACTTCATCAACTGCTACCACTAGTTGTATTAGTAAGTGCATAAAATAATTTTGAAAACCATGTAAATTCCATTTCTCCCACAAACTAAAGGATTTCACCCATTAATTCAAGGAAAAATTTAAGGCCTAAAAACTGAACCTAAAGTGGCTGAAATCTCAAAGGATTTTGAACTTCCATAGGATTTTAGTTTGTCTGTTGAGTGTTAACTTCATCAAGTTCTAAAGGCAAAGTCTGTAAAGGGCCAGGTGGACTCTTGATATCATCTTTTCTCAAAGGTGACATATCCAGTAAATGCCCCTACAGTCAATCTCTGGAACAAAAATAGAATTTATTCATTTTAATATCCATAAACCACTACCACTTTAAGGAAAACCTTGTACATGTATCATTTCTCCCTTCTCCCTTAAAATTTTAGGCAAACTTTAAGGCATGTGTCATTTCTATTTCATTTCTCCCACAAACTCATAAAGGTGTGAATTTTGACATAACTTAATCAATCACCACAACTAGTTGTTTTAGTAAGTGCATAAAATAATTTTGCAAACCACGTAAATGTCATTTCTCCCACAAACTAAAGGTTTTATCCCATTAATTCAAGGAAAAATTTAAGACCTAAAAACTGAAGCTAAAGTGGCTGAACTCCCATAGGATAGGATCCCCTAAACTCAAGGCTTTCCCCCATTAATTCAAGGAAAACTTTAAGACCTAAAAACTGAACCTAAAGTGGCTGAACTTCCATAGGATTTTAGTTTGTTTTTTGAGTCTTAACTTCTACAAGTTCTAAAGGAGTCTATAAAGGGCTAGGTAGCCTCTGGATCTCATCCTTTCTTAAGGCATGTAAATGGCCAGGTAGCCTCTAGATCTCATCCTTTCTTAAGGCATGTCATGTCTACATGTGATTTCTGCCATAAATGTTAAGGCAAAATTTCATGCAAACCATGCATGAACCATGTATATGTGTCATAAATCTCCCTTAAACTATAGGAAATGCAATATTTAACACATATTATTTCTAGATGTGAATTCTACCATAAACTTAAAGTAAAAATTTAAGATAAGCCACACACATGTCATTTATCTCATGCACATGTGTCATTTCTCCCATGCATTTGCAATAAATTTTAATTTAATAAATTTTTATTGAATTTTTTTTTTCATGGATAAAAAACCCACTAAATATGATTGAAAAATGGAAATTATGCATAGATGTTTCTTGCTATCCTAATCCAGGGAAAGAAATTATTACATATGTGCTTTCCAATACTATGACGAGCAAGGTCATCCAAAGGAAAATGAATATACCAGGAATAACAACAAACAATGAGGCATATTATATTGCATTAATAAAAGGCTTGGGAATAGCTAGGGAGTATGGATAAAATGGAATTGTATTTTTCACCAATTAGAAACTTGTGTGGAACCAGATGAAAGGCATGTACCAGGTTAAGAAGGAGAGGCTAAAACAACTGCATGGAAAAGCAAACAATATTGTTAGCTAATTTCAATTTTTTAGTATAAGACATTGTACAAATGTGAATAAGATGTCTACTAATCTCATGGGGCAATGCTAATTCAGGATTCATCTATCAAAGATGAATTATAATTATAAGGGGCAATGCCAATGCAAGATTCATCTCTCAAATATGAATTAATGTTGATATGCTCTCCTTCAAAATTTATTGATGGAATTTGTAACATATCTTGGATATGTGTATGTTTTTTACTTATAAGTGCATCTTTTTTAATGATCATGTGTTTTTTTCAATTATATACCAAGTGTGCTCCCACCACACCATGTAAAGTGCAACTTGGTGAACTTCACATTTGCAACAAGTGGTGAAATTCACATTTTTATAAAATTAAAATGCGAGGACTTCAACAAATTTTTGTTTAAATGGAGTTTCACGCTTCTTTTTTAATGACCATGTGTTTTTTTCAATTTTATACCAAGTGTGCTCCCACCATGTAAAGCACAATTTGGTGAACTTGACATTTTTATAAATATTTTTGCTTAAATTGAGTTTCACACATCAATTACTGCTTTGAAAATTGTGTTTTACATAATTTGTGTACACTAAATTACATTAATTTTCTAAAATTTATTTTGAATTTATTTTAAATAGTAATTTAAAAAATTAATTGTAAATGTCCATCGTAGATATATATATATATATATATATCATGGAGGATGAATGACGAAGATCAACAGAATCCCATATCTCTACGAGAGAGGGGGATCAGGGATCGAGGGATATTCATGGTATTTAAATATAATCTTAAATCTCCATACATATACATACATGTGTGTACATATGGAATTGATTTTTTATCAACTTTGTGAGTTAAATTAGTTGTTAATAAGTTTCATTTTTTATTTTTTAGGAGCTAAGAGGAGAAGGGTCTCTACTCCATCAATGGAGCATGCCCATGGTTCACCCAGTTGTGGTATGGTTCACGCAATTTAATCAATGAATATGTACATGTATTTATATGTATGAATGTATTTTTGAATTGATTATAAATTCATATTTGTTTATGAAGCTTCTCTCTCGTCTCGTGAGGTTGGTGGTGGTTCACATTCCATTGGTGGGCCATCAATAAGTGCTAGTGGATTGTGTGAAGGTGGTGATATGTATTCCCCTAGAAGCCAATCAACGGATAGTCTTGTTGGTTCTCAACAAATCAGTGGTCATGTTGGTTCTCAGTAGGGTCGTTCTGGTTCTCAACACTCTTAGGGTGGGCAAGATGCTAGCCAAGTAGATCAAGTTGGCCATCAATTTGAATATTATTTTCTTTCAATTTATACAAATTTGTTTACATGTGTTTTTTTAATATATAAAATTTTATATATTGATGCAGAGGCTGAAAATGTTGCTCCAAATGTTGCTAAAAAAGACATAGGGAAGAACGCGTCATTCAAGAAGAAGGTTTTCCACCAACCACGACTTATCCATCCGAAATTTCCTATATACCTTGGGAAACAAACATGCAACAATGCACCTTAGAAGGGTGTCAACATCTTCATGCAAAATTGAAGAGAGATCTCATGGATTTGACTCTACCTGCCGAGAGTCGACAAAGATTGGAAGTAGTTACACACTCTTTAGGAGAACTAGTAGATGTGTATTGAAATCTTGGGCCAAACACTGATACTTTTGTAGAAGTGATGAGAAAAAGAAAGGAAACAATGACGGGTCCCGATAAATGGGAGGTTGTTAAACAAAGAGTTACAACAGAAATGGCCAAGTCTATGTATAATTTAAAAGAAGGTCCGAAAAGAAAGATGCTGAAGGTGCAATATTTTAAGCATCCTCATATAGCTCACTATTTGTATGATAGACACCTTGCGGCCTATGGAAGACTCCCATGGAATGACGAGGTTCCACTTTATTTTGAAAAATTATTTTATGAAGAATTATTTTTGCAAATGAAACCCAATTACAATGACCTTCCCTCTGAATTTTTTGGTCCTGGGAAAGGTTGATTGTGTGACCATATGGGGCGCTAGGCGTGATGTTGATTTTCCTTGCCCTGAGCCACCATTGGTTAGTTGACCTCTTCGTGTCGAAAATTTGCTATCAGAGATGGAAGCCACTTCTCAAATTAGTCGACAAGTAAGGGATAACATTATTGACAATGTTCATAGTGGATTGGGTGGAGTCGATGTTTGTCTGAATCGACAAAGAGCACATGAGAATGCACATGCTAATTTTGTGTATTATGCAGATGAAGAGATTGACAACATGAGTGTTGAAGATCTCAAAACACATGTAAAGAATTGTCGCAATAGTTGGCAGGACCTAATTTTTCATGAGGAAGAGAGCATGGGAACGGTATGTGTTAATGGTTAGGGTTCAATTATTTTAACAGATGTACAATTTGTAATAAATGCATATATACATACATTTATTTGTATACATTAATCTAACAAAAATGTATCATTATATGTTAACACCATTTGCAGTTGTCACGCTTGATGAATGAAGAAAATGTTAATATCACGGTCGGAGCCTCCAGTTCAAATAATCAAGATGGGTCTCACCATCAATCATACAATCAAGATGGTTCTCACCATCAAGATATGTTGGCAAATGTTAGTGTTTTTTAAGTGAACATGATGATGTACAATTATTTTTTTATCTATTATTATATATATCGAAACATGATGAGGTATTATTAAAATAAATAATTGTGCACACATGTACATGTACATATATATAATAAAATGTTTTAATAGATTCTGGTTCCGTCCGATGTTTTGGGATGGGTTACCTTCTTCTTCTTCCTTAGGAGATGTGCCAAATCCACAATCACAAGTATGGACAACTTTTCACTTTTAAAATTTATGTTTTTAAGTTATATATTCCACCTCAAAAAGCTCCATTAAAAAATGAGATATATCTAGATCTTGAGTTATTTTAAATTTTTTTAATTTTAGGTTTTTGGAGATTTTCTTTCTGAGCCACTCTTAGGAGATGTGTCAAATCCACCAGCACAAGTATTCAATTTTTCACTTATGTGTTTGTGTGTGTGTGTGTGTGTTTTTAAGTTATAATTTATAAATTGAACTTTAAAAGTTTTATTATAAATTGAGATCTAGAGATTTTGAGTTATTTTAAATTTTTTGAATTTTAGGTTTTTGGAGATTTTCTTTTGGAGCCTCTCTTAGGAGATGTGCCAAATCCACCAGCAGAAGTATTCATTTTTTCACTTAAATATATGTTTTTAAGTTATAATTTATAAATTGAAGTTTAAAAGTTTTATTATAAATTGAGATCTTGATCTTGAGTTATTTTATACTTTTAATTTTTTTGAATTTTAGGTTCCTATAGAGGATTTCTTTTCTCCACGGACTCTAGCGATGGAGATAGGAACATCCACACCATTTCAACCATTTGAACAAGTTGTCTAACTTTTTTTTTAATATTATTGAAAATAAGTTTATATATGCATTTTCATTTGAAAATTTTTAATATATATATAACTGTACATGTATATTGTACAGTTTACTATTCAAGATGTTCTTGTGGGGGAAGTTGTAGTGGATGAGTAACAAATGGACAGGGAACCTCGTATTTCATGATTTTTTTTACATTTTGTTTTTTACATGAAGTTCTATATATTCTCACTCAATTTTAAAACATCAAATTTTAATTTTGTATACATTGTGTACAGGTTCCCCATGCTTCGCAGGATAGCTCGAGGATTGTGACTTTGCTGGGAGAGACACTACATCCATCTGTATTTGATGGATGATGCACATGCACTATTTGATGGATGATGCACATACACATGTGCAACATTATATTTTCAATAGATTTAGTCTTAAATTTACTTTTTTATATATAGTCTTATCTAGATGCAGTCATATATAACTTGATACTTGATACTTGTGAGATCTACAAATTTTGGACATATTTTATGTGAACTACATTTGGTACATGTGAATGTGATATATAATGTTTTTAAAACTTAAGTTTTGGATGGTTTAACTACATTTGGCATGTGAAGTAATGTTACAGTGTCATATATAATTTATTTTGTTTTTAAAACTCAAGTTTTGGATGGTTGAACTACATTTGGCATGTGATGTGAAGTAATGTTGTGTTAAATAATTTGTTTTGTTTTTAAAGTGTTATGGTTGAACTACATTTGGCATGTGAAGTAATGTTACTTAATACTTGATACTTGTGATCTATAATGTTTTGTTTTTAAAACTCAAGTTTTGGATGGTTGAACTACATTTGGCATGTGAAGTAATTTTGTGTTATAATTTGTTTTGTTTTTAAAACTTAAGTTTTGGATGGTTGAACTACATTTGGCATGTGATATAATGTTTTGTTTTTATTGGATAGTTTAACTACAATTGGAATGTGAAGTAATGTTGTGATATAATGATTTTGTTTTTAAAACTCAATTTTTGGATGGTTGAACTACATTTGGCATGTGATTATGATATAATGTTTTGTTTTTAAAATTCAAGTTGTCGTTTTCCAAACAAAAAAAAAATCATATGAATATATGTACATGTAGAAATGATTTAAGTACACATGTTTGAATATATATGTTAAAACTATTGAAGTACAATACACACACACACACACACACATATATAAACAATCATAAGATTCTAGGTCTTGCTAGATGTGTCAAAAAATCATAAAATTTTAAAAATGCATTCTATAATGTATATATATCCAGTATGTGCAACATTTTTCATCAAGGCATGTATAGAAAAGATACTTTCAGTTAATTCCATTCTAGAACATATATATCCAGTATGTGTAACATTTTTCATCAATGCACATAGAAAAGCTACTTTCAGTTAATTGCGTTCTAGAACATATATATTCAATACATGAAACATTTTTCATCAATACACATAGTAAAACTACTTGAACAGTTAATTTCATTCTAGAACATATGTATATCCAATACGTGCAACATTTTTCATCAATGCACATAGAAAATCTACTTTTAGTTAATTGCCTAGAACATGTATATATCCAGTATGTGCAACATTTTTCATCAATGCACATAGAAAAACTACTTTTAGTTAATTGCATTCTAGAACACATATATATCCAATACTTCTAGAACATATATATCCATTACTTGCAACATTTTTCATCAATGCACATAGAAAAACTACTTTCAGTGATTTGCATTCTAGAACATATATATATCCAATACATGCAACATTTTTCATAAATGCTTGTATAGAAAAGCTACTTTTAGTTGATACTAGTGTGCATGTACCAAAACAATTTACATGTGCAAACACTTGCACAGATAACATACCAAGGCAGTTCAATTTTTAATTGAGATCTGGAAGTTCTAAAACATGAATCCAAAGAGGAAATTGTTGGGCAGTTCAATCAAAAAAATTCCAATGGAATGCCATCTTCAATGATCTGTTTATGATCGGATTTTGACATTTTCCATTTCTTAATTTTCATTATTTTCTTTGATTGAACCTCTATTAACTTTATGCGTGCCGCACACACCAAGTGACTTTATTGACAACTTATAACATCAGGTTCATAGTCTTCAAAGTAAACAAAATCCCCACTTTGATTAGTTTGTCTGAAAAAATAACCTTTCAGTATAATAGATCCTCTGTCATATGGAAACTCATGATCATTATAGTTTTCTAATAATTTCATCTTTCATTCAGTGCAACGCATCAAATAATACTTCACATTTTCATCGTTTTCAATAGGTGCAATTACAACAAAAACATCTCCTACACAATAAAACAAACTTATGTATTTAAATTTAGATCATAATTAAAATGAAAATTTAGCTTTAAAATAGTTTTAGTATCTATCTCTAGATCTCTATCATTTGAAAGCAATTCAAATGTTACCTTCTTTAACAAGATCAGAAACTCGATCACCATTAGATGATATTATAGTCTCCTTTGATTGCATTTCTTCAAGCATTGCAATGGACATTTTCTCCTTTTTATTTAGCTCTATATGTTTCCAATCTTTTACATACATTTTTTTTCACAAACATCATTGGATTCTGTGTTGTCTATGAAAACATGACAAAAACAAGAATATTTTCTTTTATCTAATGCAAACACACTTGTGGACAACTTTGTTTTAATTGAATGCAATTTTCGAGTCCCTTTTATTATTTCAACGTCATTTCCAATTGATCTATCTACATCTTCGATCCCAATATGCCAAAAAAACCTATATATGGAAAATTCAAAGAAGAATGTAAATATGATATCAAAATACCATCAAAGATAATCATTGTGATAAATGTACACTGTTTAAAATTGGATATCCAATAAAAATTAAATTGAATGTACCTTTGCACTTCCCTTGATCGGTTAGTCTCATGGCTTAGTGTAGCCATTCACCATTGAAAAAATTCTTTAGCGTGGACAGTTCGGTTTGCAGAGGGGTTCATTTGATATATTCGAAGTGCTTGTTTTATGCATGCCCCTGCACCATCATTTTCTCCTTTTCCATGGCCAGTCTCAAAGAAATTCCAACAATGTTTAATGCAGGCTTTCCTATGAAGAAAACACAACCTTTGTGTAATAATATGTAATGAAAGAAACGTTGGACAACTTGAACCATTGCCAAGGCTAATTTCTCCACATGTGAATACTTGATTTCCATCGGGCTGAGATTACGACTTAGGTAATAAATCACATGTTCGTTGTTAGATTCATCCTCTTGAACTAAAACCATTCCAATCGTGGAATCGAATGCATCTAAATACAAAAAGTGATCCCGGTGGTAATTGGGTGGATGCAATAACAATGCATGGGTAGTCAAATTTTTAAGTGCATCAAAATATTTATCGGAAATATCGTCCCAAATGAATGGAACATCTTGTTTCAACAACCGGGTAAAACCTTTCGTTGACTCTTCATATTTCGAGATAAAACGACGCAAATTTTTTTCTTTCCCCTACAATCTTTGGAGTTGGCGCAGAGTGGAAGGAGGATTCAGATTAATGATAGCCTCAACCTTCAAGGAATCAACATGGATGCCCTCTCTTGAAACGACGAACCCAAGTAAATGTCTTGATTGTACAAAAAAAAGACATTTGTGTGGATTCAAACGAATTTTGTAATGCTTGCATCTCATAAAGATAGCACGTAAGTGCGTAGGATGATCTTGTTTGCGTAAAGAAATAGCAGGTAAGTCATCCAGGTAAGGTCGTACAATATGTTTGATATCATGAAATGCATAAGACATAGCCTTTTGAAAAGTTATGCCATCATTTTTCAGTCCAAAAGGTAATTTACAATATGAAAACGTGCCCCAAGGACATATAAATGTTATTTTAGGTTGATCAACACAGAGTATGTTGATTTGAATGTAACCAGAAAAAAACCATCCATAAACGAGAATATTTCGTTTCCGGCACAATCATCAAAAATTTGATCGATATAGGGGGTAGGATAATTGTCTTTGGGACAACCCTTATTAATATCCCGATAATCGACACATACTCTGATATTTCCTTGTTTTTTCGTTACGGGAACTATTTTAGATACCCAATCCATCAAAGGAATAGGATAAATAAATCTTTCTCGTAGTAATTTTTCAACTTCAACGTTGATTGTAGCTGCTTTCCGCGGATGTATTCAATGCAATCTCTGTCTATTGGGCTTAGAATTTTGGGTATGTATTAATTTTATGAATAACAATCTTAGGATCAATACTTAGCATTTCTTCATAATAGCAGGAAAAAATGTCGCGGAATTCTTGAAATAGGGCTTTGTAAGTTTTGATGTCTTCAATAGAACAAGAAGCACCTAGATGAATGTTATCAATTATTCCATATTTAATTGATATGTCAATAGGAATTGTTTTGGAAATATTTCCCAAATTTTTCTCAGAATCTGAATGTATAATCGATGTTGGATTTTGAGGTTCCTTGACATAATCAATCGTAAATATGGATGAAAAATCGTTTTCAAGTTTATCAAGGTCGGGAAACAAATAAGATCGATGATGTATATCGTCCCATGGTAATTCGTCTGATGACAATATTTCTAGAATATTTTCATCAGTTGCAAATATGTGTTGAAAAGGATCTAGAAATGATGTCAAAGTTGAGCTTGATATAGAAGATGATTCTTCACTGAACATATTCATTTGATCAGTAGAAGTTGATGTAGTGTCAGAACACGATTGTACTGCTACATATTCTGATTCAAAAGGACTTAAAGGCATCTCGCCACCATAAGAGTCCAATTCTGATTCTAAAGGCACATTCCATGTGTCATCAAATGGTATTGTGCTTGATGTGATCATATTGATATTAGAAATAGTTCGCGGTACGTTGGGAGAAAGCATAGTGAAATTTCCCATGAGAGCGGAATCTTTAAATAGTCCTACCCCAATGTCTTCATAAGGGATAACCATTTTTCTGACATGTGGATACTATCTGTAGAGGTAGGGTTTGACGCGAAGAAAGACCACTGATCGATTTTAACAATCTTTCCTTTATGAGAAAAAATTATTATTCGGAAGACTAATGAAACAACAACAATAATATCATAAGACCAACTGTGACCAAGAAGAAGGTTGTAATCAAGAGGGGCATCAACAACTTCCACCTATAGCATTACAGTTTTTCCTTCTACTTCTATAGGCAGATCCTAGAGTATTCTGAATGGGCGAAAACCTCTTCCATCAAAGGCTTTAAGGATGGTCGGTGATTGGTTGATTGTTGGAGAACCAAGATTTTTCCAATAATCCAAGGACATAATACACATAGATGCTCCCTGATCAATTAGAGTGCGAAAAACTCGCCTTGATTTGACTAATACTGGAATTTGAAAATCCATTTGATGTGGGATTCTAGGTACAAAATTTTCAAGATCAAAGAAAATAAGATTGGAGTCTTGAGGATCAATAGCTCCTATCGCTGATAACAGTAATTTCCTCTGATATGGATAGGATTTCACCACCTTGAGGGCCGACATTGCTGAAGGGGATATGGCCAAATCTTCAACAATTTTGTAATTCTGAGCAGCTCTCACACGTGGATTGAAAGATGATTTTCGAAGTACACCTTTGGCAGGCGGTTTAATCACTAAATCAGGGTTAGGTTTCTCAATTTGTAGTGGTTTGGAAACTGAAGGAGTTGATAATGGTGGTTGATTGGATGATTCAGTCTCTTTACCAGTTACAAGACTCTTAGATCCATATTCTTGAGATCGTGTCGCAACCATGACCTGAGACATCATCAAAATATTTGTCGATGAATTGGAAGAAGATCCGATCATTTGGCTATCTTGAGATGGAAAAGGATCTTTTAAGACAACGGGTGTGGATGAACCTTTGACAAATTTGGATAACTTGGCGCGATGTGGACACTCCTTGGTGCGGTGATCCTCATCACAAATAAGACAAGGATAACTAGGTTTTAGTTTTTTGTCTGATGGTTCGGTTTTTTCAACTTTCTCTTTGGGAGAAGTGTTTTGTTTATTTTTACTCTTCCCTTTCTTCTTATTACCAGATTTAGCTTTAGTTGTGGATGAGTCTACAACATGAATTTCGGCAGAATTTTCGAGTGAAGAGTCTCCTTTAGGTGAATCTGGTAGAGTTATAATTGGAAAAGTATATTTAGATGTTTTATTGTTACTCTTTGTAGTATTAATTGTACCAATTACACCATCTACAGAATGAGAACTAGAAGGAGTTTTAGTAAGTTGACCTGGGCGTGGTAAATCAGGAATTTTTCATAAAGAGTACCAGAATGTGTGTATACAATGTCTAAGTATTGTGCTTGGGCTATGACCTGTTCTTCTGTGACAACACCTCCCTTAGCTACATCTTTAGTAATGTTTGGAAGTAATGGTTTAATAAACCATTCTGCCAAAATTTGGTTCGGAATAAAAACTTTCACTAAACGTCGTCTACGTCGCCATTCGTGTATGTGATCTGAAATGTATGTAGACATACTTTTTTTTAATGAAGTTAAAATTTTCGTGCCATTTTCATAACGGACTGGCAACTAGAAATGAATTAGGAAGGTTGTTGCTAAAGCATTGAAATTATTGAAAGAGCTGTGTGGTAACTCGATGTACCACTTCGTAGCTAAACCAATCAATGTTCTCTGAAAAATTCTTAGTCGAATGGAATCATCAATTAAGGAGTTGGATGTGCACCAAAGATGATAAGTCATCACATGATTTGAGGGTTCTTCTCCTGGTTTTCCCTCAAAATTTGGTATATCACTAGGAAAATTAGTTGGCATTGCCGACTAAAATGGAAGATAATAAATTGGATCATTCATCAGCTGAGACAAGTCTAGTAATTCTAAATTTACAATGAATGGTAATCGACGGTTAGGGTCTTGTTGTGCAAACTGATAACCATGAGGAACAATACCAGTAGCCGGAGGAGGATTTCTAGGATAACCTAGAATAGCCTAAGTAGATGGGATTGGAATACCTCCAGGGTATCCAGGGTTAGCCATACAAAAATAAGGTTGAACCAGTATTTGATATGTATAACTAGGGTATGGTTGATTTTGGTAGACTTAATTTTTTCCCATTTGTCCATATTGAAATTTCCCTTGAAATGGTTGACTCTGAACAAACGGACCTGTAAAAGGTTGGCTTGTTTGAACTGTAGTTTCACCAGGTTGCCTTACAGAGGTTTGAATGGTAGACTGAACTGTAGGTCTAGTTTGATGAGTAGTAACCTGATGGATTTCCTGTGTAATAGTTTATGCAGTCGTTCGAAGGGTTGTAACAACAAGGGTTTGAGAAACTCCAGGGATAGGTGTACTCGGTTGTTGAACAGAAGTAAGCGCAACAGATTGGATAAGAGTACTTGGAGTACTCAGACCAGCTTGTTGACTACTAGGCATAGATACCTGAGGGGTAATTTGAAGTGCACTTTGAACAGGTTGTTGGACTTGGGTAAAACCAAATTGCCTAGTTGGCTGAGCAGGTTGATTATAAGGTAATTTTAAATTAGGTTGCAAATATTGTTCATTCAACAACGAATTCCACACAGTATTAACGCCTGGGTAAGGAGCTCCCATCAAAGGTTGCGATGAATAAGGTTGAACATAACCTGTTTGAGGTATTGGAACATAAGTTTGATAAATTCCCAGATAAGCTCAAGTAAAAGGTTGTCCTCCTTGAAATGATAGTTTCTCTTGATAAAATTGCAACCCTTGAAGAGTTATCTTCCCTTGAAGAGGTTTTTGTCCTTGAAGAGGTTGTTGTCCTTGAAGAGGTTGCTACCCTTGAATAGGGTGCTTCCCTTGGAGAAATTGTTGTCCTTGAGGAGTCTGATTCCCCCCATGCACTATAAATCCACCTTGAGAGCTAGCGTGAGGAACATTTCCGGAAAACATATAGACATGTTCTATTTTCAAATATTCGGTGGTAGATTCATAAAGACCAGTTGATTTTGTAAAATTTTCAGAAGATGGAGATCATCCTGAGAAAGTGCCAGAGAGCGACTGGTACCCAACAAGAACTGATGGACCAACATACAAAAATGTTTTTGATGATGAAGAAAACATGGATGATTCAGTCGCTTTATGAAGCCATGTAAATACCTCTGGGTATAGATTAAAAACTGATATGACATGGAAAATAATTGTAACCATAGTTATGAAGAAAGTCAGTAATTTGTTGATACCAAGGATTCGATCTAATAGGAACTTAAGGGTAAATCTGTTCACTATACCTTAGATCTAAAGATTCTTGATGCGAAGGAATTGGGATCTCTTCTTCCTTGTGAGAAATCTCTTCAATAACAGTTAGGCCAAGAGGAAGATTCTCAGTAATAAGAAGTTTCAATTGAGGTGAACGAGGATGACCAGGAGTCTGGGCTATGAAATCCAAAGGTGACTCGGACGAAGTAGATTCAGATATTTCAGGCTCACTGAATTGAGTATCTGACAATTCACTGGTAACAGATTCAACTGTGATTACTTTAGAATTTTCTGGTTGTTCTTGTTAACTTTGAAAAAGGGATGTATTATTATAGATGTTTCTCCTTGTTCAGTAGACTCGGTTTCTGATTGTTGAACTCTTTCAGATTTAATATTTTCCAATTGATCAGGTGTATATTCAGGGGGTTTCCCATGCATTCTATGTGAGTGTCTCGGTAATTCATCCATGGTTAATTTTTTAACACACGAAATCAAAAAATATTTCAATAGAATACACCTAAGGTCGCTAAGAAATAAATAAAATGAACACATGCCTACAAAATCTAAGAAACAAACCACACACAAACAATATGTTTCCACAATAAAAACACTAGTTGGCGATGAAATCCAACATCACATAAGTTAATGTGGAAAACTGGCAGTTGGAACAGTTACCCTGACAACCTAATTAATGAAACAATCTAGTGCAAGTACCTCTACTATGCCATCTCAAAGTGAAGAGTACCCTCCTAAAATTCCAAGTGAGTCTAACCAATGTCTATTCCTGGTACAGTGGGACCTTCCCTCCACCGTCACCTTGGGAAAAATCCTAAATATTATGGCCACTAAGGTCACCAACTGAAACAAATACACCTGGGAGAATATTCTATGATCTGATATGCATGCAAGGGGAGAGTATCAAGCTTACTCCCCTTGAAAGATCCTCGACATGATGAATCTGAGGTTTGCTAACAAGTGACCCCAGGCTCCTCGACAATGGTTAATCCGTGGTTTATTTTTTGTATTACGTGCATGTCTTCTATCTTCACCAATGTGATAGGTATGATTACCTCACTGGGTCTGACATGACCTCATGCTTGAATATTTTAAGAAGAGCTTCCCAGAGTACAAATGCCACAATTGGATTTCCCTACCGCAAGATACTACTTGTTTGTTTTGACTTCTTTGGAATTTTCATTACAACCTATTCCAAAACACTAGCCTAAGCTAAATTGGTGGAATGAGCCCTAGAAAATTTAAAAATGTGTAGATTGATTTTATTAAGCGATGTATTGATTTGGTTTTAATTTAACGCAAAAGGTATGGAGTTGAAACTTTGATGATATTGTGACCTGATGCAAAATACTCTAAATGCATCAATATGAAAAATGAAACTATTTCATTTCGATGAATTCTATTTAGGATAAAGTTGAGAGATTTTTTTGAATTCAAAAGCACAAACTTCCTCACACTTTAAACAAAATTCCTTTATGAAGAGAAAACAATTTCATTAAGAACAAAATTTCCAATCATGATCAATTTCTCTTTGTGAATAAAATTCCATTGATTACAAAGTTAGAAACTACAATTTTAACAAACAAATATCAAAAGAAGGCAATTTCTAAAAAACCCTAAAAAGTATGAAAACTTCAAATCAAATCAAAGTTCTAATTATCAATCCTAAATAGGATACTTATGAATATTTTTGTAAATAACTTCTCTTAGTTGTAATCAGACTAAGAATGTTTCCACTTATCCCAACAAGAATGAAATCATGAAAGAGTACTTTGAGACAAATCGGGCTTCAGTGATCTAGAAGCTTTTATGTTTTGCAAATGAATAAGAAACAAATATTCACAAAAAGTAAGGTTGGCTATAATCTTGGTGGTTCAAGGAGAAAAAATCATAAAACCAGTGATATGAGGTAAACGAATGTATCTTCCAAAATTAGAAATAGTAAACCAAGGCAAACCCTAACTTGTAAAATGAAAAAAGGATGATTAATCACATAAGACTCTAAATTGTTGAAGAGGAGTTCTCACACGGGTTCTAAAAGTTAGAGTAAATCAGTTTGAACTTCAAGAATTTAGTTATTTGGCTCTAAAAGAGAGAATTTCATTTTTTTCAAAATTTTGCAGGGGGTGCGCAACCTCTTGGTTAACAACAGTGCGCGTGCGCACTGGACTAAACTGAAAAATTGCGCTATGCTTTCCACAGAAAACCGCGCAAGCAGAGAAAAAATTGGAAAAAATATATTTTTGGTTTTCTTTCTCAAAGATTCTAAAAAGTCATCTACCCATCTACACCCAGAGAATTCAAAATAAGAAAGTTAGAATTTCAAACTGGACATAACCAAAGAAAACTAAACTTGTCTTCCCGAGTATGGTCGCCAATTTGTTACCAGGATTAATCCCTCTTGCGAACAAGAGTGATCTCCCTAGTACTCCAACGAGTAGCTAGAAACAAAGATCCATTGAATATCTCTTTCTCTAGATTATTTTTATTTTATATTATTACAACCATGAATTAAATAGGACATGTTCCTGCCTTTCAAATGAGATGTTTTATGTAGTCCTTTTCCTTTCGCTCCAAAGTAGTTCTTCAATAATGAGAAGAACCTGTAACTATAGACAAGACAAATGATCAAATCACCTGCAGTATATAATAATCATAAATACTAATCCAACTTAGTGATCATGGAATATAATTATTCACATCATTCCATGAATTTAGAAACAAGACAATGAGAAAAAGAGATCCATATGTATTATCATAAATTAGAAAGAGAAATCTTACAATCGGATGCCTTGATGTTGTACAGATTTCTCCCGTGTGTCTGAGCAATCATTTTCCTTCAGTCTGATAAGCCTTCCTCTCTAGAATGACCAGCATGAAGTCATGGGCACAAAGATGTGATCTTTAATGTGTCAACAACAACTCACTAGCATAGAAACTATGAACTCTATGAACTCTCTCCAGCTTAGAAACTATGCAAATCAGTCTCTATTCAAATTAGTATCTACCCTTCAACCTGAAACGTGAGCTCAATTTATAAAGAGATTGAGGTAGTTTTAGATCCATTAAGAGAGGGATGGATTCCTCCCATGAAGGGATTTAAGTTGCTTGGACCAAGGGATAAGCTCCATGAGTGGAGGGATAAAGCTCGACCTGGCGTGACTCAAGAGGCTTCCAGTTGGGAGAATATTTGACCAAATAGGCTTCTAGAAGTTACTTTTTTTTTTCTTTATTTTCACGGGGGTGCGCAGGTTCTAATGGCGATAAAGAGGTGATCGGTGTAGCTAATGGAAGAAGCATCAATGCATGCATAGGAAAAGGATATAAAAACTTCACAGGTAATATTTTAAGGGTTTTATAGAGCTTTTCTCCAATTTCCAAGACTTGATTTAGGAAGTTGGAACATGAGTGTTTTCAACCTCTAAGGGAACATGATATGGATGGTGATAGACCCATATGAAATTTCAAATGTCATGGTGACAAAATGATGTGTAACAGTTTATAAGGATGTATTTAACTTCATCAGTTTCAGGGGAGGGATGAAATGGGAAAGAGGGTGAACTGAAAAAAGCTTCTTCATTTTTTACTCTTGAGGAGAATGTACTAAATGTCGACCACTTTCTTCGGGATATTCCAAAACTCTTGAGGGAAACTCTGAGTAGTTTATCACAACTTTTTGAGATCTATAAGAGGATACTTCTAGAAAAGAGGTCACAGGAACTGGGGTGATACGGGTTCTTTCCTTCTAGATCCTCCTAGATATTATCCTTTCAGGGTCAAACACAAGAGGAGTTATTTGTTATGAAGTATTTGAGCAAGTATGTGTACCTTGAAATCTAAGGTGTTCAAAATGAGATTTAGACAGTTGAGTCACCAAGGTGAGAGATATTCAACCCACACCCCTTTCTGCTCACCTTACCAAAGGGTGCACAAATTTTTTACCTAGGGAAAATGTTCTGATTTATCTTTGGTAACAACACCATAATATGTTGTATCTCTTAGAGAAAGCCCCTGATTTGAGGAGAGATCAGTTCCTACAACATCTTGATGAGTGTTTTAAAGATTAGCTGGGAGTTCATATCACACTCGGTATTTAACATATTTGGGATAAAATTGATTTAGAACCTTCCTCAAGAGGAGAAATGTGAATCCAAATTCAAACTAACTCATAGAATCATTAAAATTAGATTCACAATGACCAACATCACATGAACTTCTATTTAATCAGCCATTATAGTATATTTGTTATAAGACTTGAGAAAGAGAGAAAATCGATACACAAGGCTTAACTCTAAGAATCTGGTGCATCAAAATTCAGACTGAAATGGATGAGACAGAGATTTAAATGGAATGAAAAGATACATGGAGCGCATTTTAAGGATCATATTTCATATCAATATAGGCATATTTCATCAACATTAGACTTATATGAATCCATAAATTCACGAAAACACATCTGTAAACTACTATTACATGTAATCCGAGAAGAATAGTGAGAAAATATGGAATAAACACAAAAAGAATACATACTACACATCCGGATGAGCCAGAATCATCAAAAAATTTGTATTAATCTTCCCTAGAGCATACATTTCATATGTAGTTTACAAGACTTCTCTCTTGGAAAAACCCAAAAATTTTGAACCTTCGAATATGTATCATAATTTTTTTTTATAGGGAATCATAGGGAGAGCTTGTTACAAAATATTCCTTCTTGATTTTCTTACAGTGAATCATCATAGGAAAATATTAACGTGGTCTGTGACACGACTATACTAATCGAAATCTAATTAATTGATTGAAATAAAAATATTTACATAAAACATGAAATTAAAGTGTCATGGTCGACACGATCTGCAGCATTTTGGTCACAATAGGTGGGTTGTGGAGGCAATGTGGATGGTTCGATGATTTGGAACACAGGAGGATTGAAAAACTTCTCACATCTTTGCCACAACGTTGGAGCTGGATGAGAAGCCCAAAAGAACCGTTGATATTCGATTTTGAGATTGTTCAGACCTGTGTAATTCAGTCTATGATGAAACAAGGTCTTTACCATCCCCAATAGTTGAAAATTGATCTTCAGATAGTTAACTACAGTCTTACCCTTCAAAGTGGAAGTCTTATAATGGGAATAATATACCTTGCTTTTGGCCTCCACTAGTCTTTGATTGTTTTTCCACCACTAGATTAATACCCCCATGAATTCCCAACAGTTGGGAACCTCTGAAAAAACCTCTCAAACTCAGCATTGAAGGCAACCACATCTTTTGATACCACCTTTAGACACTCCTCAGCTTTGACTCTAGCTTCCTCCTTAATGACAACCTTAGAGATCTCCATGATAGAAATTACTCTGTCCACTGCATCTATGGGCCTCAACTCACTCAATGGCCTTTCATTCACAAAATGAATGAAATTTTTGGAAATTTGGGAGTTGTTTTCTCCATATTATTTGGATGATAGGATGAAGAACTCATTATCTTTGATTATAATTTTTTGTTCATCCATCAAGAATGTTGACTCCCAGTTATTTCTCATCTCTTCAATGATCTCATCCCAAACCAGTTGCTTGGCTTGAAGCAGATACATGTTGCCTTTCAGTTTTCCCTTTAGCTCAGAGACCTCCTAGTTTTCTACTTGTAGGTTCTTACGGATGATGTTTGCATTTGTCCTAGCAGACTCAAGTTTCTTCTCTTTCTGTGCTATGATTCTCTGGGCAACATCCAAATTATTTTGTACCTTTTTAAGCTCCCCTTCTAAAATCTGGAGTTCAGTAAGTGTCTTAGTGATTTTTTCAGTGGGGTTTTGAGGATCTTTAGGTATAATTACTGCACAAATATGTGTGTCTATTCTCATTTTCAACTCTGCTTCCAGCTTCTTGAGGGCTACTATTTCATTATTCCTTTCAATGTGCTCTTTGGGTAGGATTTCCTTCTATTCTTCCACCTGTGCAAGTTCTTTATATTGCACATACTTGCTAACTTGCATCTTCATTTTATGCCTTAGCTCCTAGATTTCAGTTTGGGAACTTTGAAGGAGGGCTTTGAAGGTAGTTTTGTCTTCTATATTTATACCTAGCTTCATGATCATCTCTTTGAAGCTTTCATTATGCATGTGGATATCCCTAGAGTTCGCTCTCTCTTGATTTAACCTGGTTGCAGTTTTTTCTAACAACTTCTCGACCTTACTAATATTCATTGCATCCTTATTGAGATCATTGTATAACATCTCTCCAACCTGCATGTGGAAATTTATCTTATCTCATAGGGGAACACTTTTCAAATCTAGTGAAACATCCAAGGCTTTGAACTGAGAACTTGAAGGAAAATATTGTGCCACCATAGTAGCTAGCAGTCTGGTCTAGTATGGAACTAAATGAGATTCCATTTGTTGTTGCATCTCTTCCCTCACATTCTTGTTTCTTTTGTCAATGGCCTTTCCATTAGGCCAACTTGACTCAGTAATAGTCACAATTCCCTCGGTACCTAAAATTGCTACCTCCAAAGAGGATGAGGTAGCAATCTTTGATGGATCCTCCAAGGTCACTTGGAAATCTGATTGATTTGGTCATGTTTCCACTAACCTGGTCTCAAGTTCCTCTTATTCTATCTCTTGGGTTTTTTCCCTTTTACCTATGTGTACATCCTCCATCTTTGTATCCCCAGTTTGGTCCATGGTCCTCTTTTGTGCTTTGTCCTTGGTTATTGGAGTATTTATCTCCACCTCTATATTCATAGGCCATGAATCAAGGATAGATTTCCATTTAATCTCAAGCCTAGATTCATGTTCATAAGTTGAAGCCTTTATCTTCTCCCTTCTCTGGCCAATGAATGTTAGTGTAAAATATGTAATATTCCTAAATTAGCATACAACTAATTGGAATATTAAAATCTAATTTTACTTTCTTGTTTGATGAATAAGTGGGTAGGGAGACCCATAAATCTCTTTATAAGGAATAAAACCACTTCTCATGCGAAAGTGGATCATATTTTCAACTTAATAAAGCACCTTAAGGTGTGAATAGGGGCTAGAGCATGTGGACTGGGTCAACTTTGACCAAATCAACAACGATGTCAAGGAGGAGTGGCATTCAATGAGGGACAACGCAGTTTTAGATGGAGACACATTCATCGAAGTAGTGTCATTAATGGATGGGGCTTAGGGTTTGGAAGCTCGTTTATTATAAAAGGAAGAGGATGGTAACCATATTATTCATGTTATGATATGTTATGTTTTAGATTATATGGTCTGTTTAGACATATATCTTTCTCTAGCTGTTTAGCTGAGATTGAGTGTTGTTTAGCACCGGGTGTTCTTGATCGGGAATCCCACCTCTTCCATTGAGAAGCTCTTGGAGGAGTTTGCACTACATTTCCACATTCAGGTTTCAGACCAAGATACATTTTTGTGGTACAACGCAGTTTCTGTTGAGAGATGTGCTGAGTTGTAGGGTGCAGCAGTGGAAGATTGTATTGGGTGTTTTCTAAGCTAGTTTTGCAGTGGAGGAAGGTTTCCTTCCATTGGGAGGCCAGTAAAGGAGCCCCTTGGGCTTATTTGATATATTTAGCATCAATTCAAGGTTATTTTATCCCCTATAGCGCAGTTCCAGTCCAGATCTGCGTTATTTTAGTGAGCTGTTGCAGTGGGCAACCCAAAAATGGCCGAAAATCCAAAGTTAAAATATGGCCAACCATTTCTGGGTTTTTCTGGGTTGTTTGAGTAGAATCTATGGTTAAAATCCTGGATCATTTAGAGCACTCAAATATCCTTCCACACATGGCACTTCTGCTTAGAAGTAGTAGTTTCCAACAACAGTAGTTTCCTCAACAGTAGTAGTTTGCTTTCCATTGAAGGGATCAACCCTTCATTGAGAGAATCCTTTTGGAGGATTTGTTTCAAATATGCATTAGATTCAGCCACCTCCTTCTATGTGCTTCAGTTGCAGTGCATCTTCAGCCCTAGGGCTTTAGATCCACCATTCATATTTTGTGTATTTTCGGAAACCCTTCTTGGGTTGTCTTGGAAAAGTGTTGAGGAGCATAGATCTCCATTTTTAGCCCTGTATTAGCATGATCTTATCAAATCCATTTATATATATGTTCCAGCTACAGTATTAGTCACTAAAACTGCGTTGTGCTTGCTTCAGTACATTTTGTAGCAGTGTATTACATGTTTTGGGAACATTTTGGCATTGGAGGCTTCTTTTGCCTATCTTAAGGGGCACGATCCCCAAGACCATGTACTTATTTATTGCTGTTCTACATAATACCATGGATCTATTATTTGGCTCATATGTAATGTGTTAACATTTGCTGCTATCTCCATTATTATGAGCTATATTCTTTCTTTTCCCATTTGGGAATATTACAGTGGTATCGGAGCATAATCTTGGCTCAACCTGTGAATACATTACATCTATGCTATCAGAAGAAGAAGAAGCTTCTCACAGAAAAGATAAGGCTTACAAAAGAGATAAAGGAAAGTCTCCATTATTTGGAGAAATGGAGGGAAAGAATTTTTCAGAACTTCTTCTCCAAACTATGCATGAGCTTAAAAGAGAAATTAAGGGAATAAGGAGGGAAAGACATGAAAGTTCATCAAGAAGATTTGCACATGAAGAAAGCTCCAATTATTCATATTATGGGTGTGAGCATTCATCTACATAATCAGATCTACAACGTGGTACCGTGCCTACATTCTTGGCAAGAGAAGAAGAAGAAGGAGAAACACCAAAGGAGGAGACTCTTTGTGACTATCTCCAAGAATATGAATCATAGTCTAGAAAATTCAAGGAGCATCTAAGCTTCCAAGGATTTTGTCAAATCAAAGAATATAGAAGACCCAGTAACTACAATAGAAGAAGAGGGTGCATGCAACACACTTTGGGTAGATTCTTTCTACCTACTTTTGATGGGTCACCCAAGAGCACAACCAAGGCTTGGGTAAAGAAGCTAGACACATATTTCCAGCTGCATCAAGTTTCAGAAGAGGAAGCCATTAGAGTAGAAATGTTGCATCTTGAAGGTAAGGCTTATGCCTGGTGGTTATTTGAATCTTCTTCATTAAATAATGCAAATATATCTACTTATGCAAAGTTCACTAGGAGGTTAGTGAAAATATTTGATTTGAAGCAATCTGAAATTTCCTTGGGAGAAAAAACCAAGCCCAAGAAATCAGAACCTTTGCATGAGTTGGAAGGATCCATGAAACCAACTCCATTTTAGAACATTGTTGAGGGGGTTAAATATCTGCAACATCCTTTTCCAAGGGAAAAGGCCCCACTTCAGCAAGAACTTTCTTCTCAAGAAGAAGGCATGAGGATTCCTTTTTCAAAAGGAGATGAAGAAAAAGGATCTCTTAATGATGAGGCATTATCCATTGATGAGGAGAAGGAAGAGGAAGAGCTAGAAAGGTCCTCTAGCGTTGTGATAGCAGGAGGAGATCTACTTCTATTTGGAGATGGAGATGAAGCAATTGCTTCAACTAGAGGAGCTCTTATATATTTGCAAGAAGTTCCAAGGGATCTTACATATGAATATCATGAGCAACATGTGTCTATAGGCAATGAGAAAAAACAATGAAGTGTTTTCCAACATTGAATACAGTCTTGGGGACACACACTATGATAGGTCATTCCTTTGTTATCAAGACTCTTGACACCAAGGAGATGTTGGGTGTACATGGGTTGATTACATTTGAAGAAAACACCTTAGACTATGAGATATTGCAGGAGGTGGGACAAGATGAGAAGGAGGGCCATCATCTAGTGATTGGAAACATACACACCCATCCTTTTTAGGAGGTTTATGCATAAAATCAAGAGGATGATTTGCGCAGTGAAGGTAGGGAAAAATCAATCCACTCACATATACAACTTGCTCTAGGCCTTGATGTTTCATTACATGGAGGAATTCCACTAGGGAGACCCCCTGATTGGAGAAGAATCAAAGAGTTCTCTCAACATGTTGCACCACTCATAGATCCAGGAGAAGTGGGAGGATTGAGAGATCATTGTATAGCACTGAGAGTCTTGGGTGGACTGAAGGAGAAGGGAGGCATTCTCCCAACATCATCATTACCTACTCTCATTTCAGATTATGCGCTGAGAAAGGAGTAGCAAGGGGAGGATATTAGCATTCCAATATGTCACTTTAGCATGGGAGAATTCAAAGAGGAGGAAAAATACATGACAGATGGTTTCTATGGCAGATCATCAGCGTTGTCACTTTGGAGGATATATCCATATTGGAGATCCCAACTATTGGTGGATTATTCCAAGGATATTTTCACCTGTATGATACTTGATGACCAGCTACAAGAGGAGAGATATTCAGTCAAAGATGAGGTCATCTACTATCATGGTAGGATCTTCTTGTCTAGAGCTTCCAAGCTCAAAGACAAGCTATGACAAAGAGCTAATGAAGAATTTCTCTTCTGCCACACTTATTCCATAAGAACCTACAACACCATCATGGA